>WEDG01000671.1:0-206843 GCA_017591395.1 Schistocephalus solidus | reverse complement strand
GCTACGTGGACGACACCTTTGCTATCATACACCGAGAAGCCAAAGAGAATTTATAAAGGGATCTGAACTCGATTTTCCCACAGATTTAATTAAAAATGGAGGAAGAAGAGGACAGAATGCTCCCTTTTCTCGATGTTCAGATATCAAGGCAGGCGGACGGAACCCTCCAGACTGGCGTGTTTCGAAAAGCGACAAACACGGAGAAAATTCTTCAATACAACGGCAATCATCCCCTGTCGCATAAACGCAGTTGCGTCCGATCGCTTTTTCGCCACATCCAGACACACTGTAGCACAGAGGCTGAGAAGCTGTGAGAACGTAAAACCCTATGGTGCCTCTTTCTCACCAGTGGATATTCACGCAGCTTCGTAAACAAATGCTTATACCAAAGGCACACAAAGACCGTAGGTGCACCTTAACAAATACCTGAAATCTTCCATGTCTTACCTTATGTGAGGAACGTCTCAGGATAAAATACGGACCCCAGGTGTTGAAATGGAAGGAGAAGATAAGGCGATCTCTGGGGTAGAAGGTATACTTGTCTGACGTTTCACACTCATACTCGAGCGCATCATTGGAGATAGAGAATAGGGGGAACTACATGGTTTAAAAGGGGGGTCTTTCGTGCTCACTTGCGGTTGGTCCAGCTGCCTCGTTTCTCATTGGTCCTCCCCTCGTGCGCCAATGGTGTTTGACGGCCTCATAGGGCACTGGTAGCTCAATGCTGCGGTTGATAGAGTTGGCGTCTGACTGCCAAGCTTCGATGACTTCCCTCGCCAGTCTGTTTTCGGCTCGGCCGAGCACTTGAGCCCCGTCAAAATCGAACCGGTGGTTGTTTTCTAGACTATGCATGGCGACGTGTGATCGAATATCCTTTCGCCTTACGGCCAAAGTGTGCTCGTGCATGCGCGTACTCAGTCGTTTGTCGGTCATGCCGCAGTAGTTGGCCGGGCAGTCTAGACAGTTGACACGGTACTTCAGCATGAATCCGGCTTCAACACAGGAGACGCACATACAGTGGATTTTATTGCCTCACTGGAAGCGACACTCTCAAAGACACAGACCACAGAAGACGCCAAGAACTCGATCCGCCAGCAAGTCGCCTCCCTCATCATATCCCACAGGCCACGCCGAACCATCCCTCCAGCCGAGTTTAAGGCCATTAGGGAATTAAAGAAGGACGAAGAAATTGTTATTGTTCCAGCGGACAA
Source organism: Schistocephalus solidus (assembly GCA_017591395.1). Taxonomy (NCBI): domain Eukaryota; kingdom Metazoa; phylum Platyhelminthes; class Cestoda; order Diphyllobothriidea; family Diphyllobothriidae; genus Schistocephalus; species Schistocephalus solidus. The sequence continues at coordinate 205,632 of WEDG01000671.1, read as the reverse complement.
AGGACGGGCAACTGTAATCTTGGACAAGTCAGAATACGTGGCAAAAGCTCAGGAGCTACTAAACGACAGTCAGTCATATAAGGTCGTCGAATCTGACCCTATGAAAACACTGGTAGGAAAAATCAATAAGAGTCTGAATCTAATGAGGAGCCAAAAGGCAATATCCGAAAACGATTGGAGACAAATGAAACCACAGGATGCCGCCTTAGCGCGGTTCTACGGTTTGCCAAAAATCCACAAGCCGAATGTTCCCCTACGGCCCATCGTGGCGCTGAAAGGCACGCCTACCTACGGACTGGCTAAATGGCTCGCTAAGCATTTGAAGAAGCTGGTAGACGGCTCAGAACACACAGCTGTATCCTCAACGCACTTCCTAGAAAAACTCCGAGGCATCACAATCGCCCCTGACGAGATAATGGTGTCCTTTGACGTCGTCTCCCTATTCACATCCATCCCAAAAAGAATTGGCTATGAGAGTCATCGATGACCTTCTGGACAGAAGGTACAAAGATGAAGGAAACCTTTAAAAGGGAACACGCAATGGAGTTACTGGACTACTGCCTTCGCACGTACTTCACGTTTAACGGCTATGTTTATGAGCAAATCCAGGGAACCCCGATGGGATCACCGATCTCCGGCTACCTTGCGGAGGCCATCCTGCAAGAACTGGAAACTCAGGTCTTCCAGATCCACAAGCCGAAATTCTGGATGCGCTACGTAGACGACACCTTTGTTATCATACACCGAGAAGCCAAAGAGAATTTCAAAAGGATCTGAACTCGATTTTCCCACAGATTCAATTCACAATGGAGGAAGAAGAGGATGGAATGCTCCTTTCTCGATGTTCAGATATCAAGGCAGGAGGACGGAACCCTCCAGACAGGCGTGTTTCGAAAGCGACAAACACGGAGAAAATTCTTCACTGCAACAGCAATCACCCCTTGTCGCATAAACGCAGTTGCGTCCGATCGCTTTTCGCCGCATCCAGACACACTGCAGCACAGAGGCTGAGAAGCTGCGAGAACGTAAAACCCTATGGCGCCTCTTTCTCGCCAGTGGATATCCACGCAGCTTCGTAAACAAATGCTTATACCAAAGGCACACAAAGACCGAAGGTGAGCCTAAACAAAGACCTGAAACCTTCCATGTCTTGCCCTATGTGAGGAACGTCTCAGAAGCCACTGAGCGCGTGTTAAGACCGCTAAACGTGGGCGTTGGACACCGACCGGAGGCCACCATCCGTCGATTAGTCATGCAACCAAAGGGCCGACTACCACCCGCAGACACCTCAGGCGTTATTTACCGTGTCAACTGTCTAGACTGCCCGGCCAACTACTGCGGCATGACCGACAAACGACTGAGTACGCGCATGCACGAGCACACTTTGGCCGTAAGGCGAAAGGATATTCGATCACACGTCGCCATGCATAGTCTAGAAACAACCACCGGTTCGATTTTGACGGGCTCAAGTGCTCGGCCGAGCCGAAAACAGACTGGCGAGGGAAGTCATCGAAGCTTGGCAGTCAGACGCCAACTCTATCAACCGCAGCATTGAGCTACCAGTGCCCTATGAGGCCGTCAAGCACCATTGGCGCACGAGGGGAGGACCAATGAGAAACGAGGCAGCTGGACCAACCGCAAGTGAGCACGAAAGACCCCTTTTAAACCATGTAGTTCCCTATTCTCATCTCCGATGATGCGCTCGAGTATGAGTGTGAAACGTCAGACAAGTATACCTTCTACCCCAGAGATCGCCTTATCTTCTCCTTCCATTTCAACACCTGGGGTCCGTATTTTCTCCTATATCCATATATATATATATATATATATATATATATATATATATATATATATATATATATATATTTATGATAGTGTGTTGCTCACCGATCTGCTTAAGGAACATGTATGTTCCGTTGTGCCCTGGAGCTCACACTAGAGCCCTCGCAGGCGGTCGCATAGCGACGTGTAGCATATTTTGATAGTGGAACCGACAAAGACAAGGGAGATCGGAATGGCCATTTCTGGCTTATTAGCCGTCATCAGCCAGTCATACCCAAGCCCAAGTGTGGCACACCTGGGATTCGAAACCACGACCTTTTGGTATTTGAGTCGATCGCTCTACTATAAAGCCACGGGCTCGTTGTTTTGTCAGTTGCGATCGGGAATATGATGATAGTGTGTTGCTCACGGTTCTGCTTAAGGAACATGCATGTTCCGTTGTGCCCTGGAGCTCAGACTAGAGCCCTTGCTGGCGGTCGCATAGCGACATGTAGCATATGTTGATAAAGTGGTAGTGGTTAATGGTAGAGCGTTAGACTCAATTACCAAAGGTCGCGGATTGGAATCCCAGGTGTGCCACACTTGAGATTGGGTATGACTGGCTTATGACGGTTAATAAGCCAGAAATGGCCATTCCGGTCTCCCTTGTCTTTGTCGGTTCCACTTTATCAACATATGCTACATGTCACTATACGACCGCCTGCGAGGGCTCTACTCTTAGCTCCAGGGCACAACGTAACATACATGTTCCTTAAGCAGATCGGTGAGCAACACACTATCATCATATTCATGATCGCAACCAACAAAACAACGAGCCCGTAGCTCAATGGTTGAGCGTGCGATTCAATCACCAAAGGTCCTGGGTTCGAATATCAGGTGTGCCACACTTGCGATTGGGTATGAATGGCTGATGACGGCTTATAAGCCAGAAATGGCCAATCGTGTCTCCCTGGTCTTTGTCGGTTCCACTTTATCATAAATCATATATATTAGAAGAAAAGGCGATCTTAGGGACTATAGGTGTATTGTCCTGACGTTTCAAAAGCTTACAAGCTTCCATCGTCGGAGGTGAGTATCGTACTACGTCTCACAGTATTTTTAGGGGGTGATAGCCCTTTTTTATCACAGAATTGATTGAACGTGTTTAGCTTAACAGTGTACACTATAGGAGGATGGGTTGGGGAGTCCTTAATTGGCTTTGGCGTTCTTGACGGCATACACACAGGAAGCATCTCAATAGCCACCGATGTGAAGAAGGGGGGGAGGAGGACAATTGCTGTCAGTTGACATGTCTCTCGTTGAGGGGGCGGCCATTGTCTGGGTCCGCATTAACCTTACTTGGCGCCCTGGGTCGATAGTCATGTTTGTGTCCTGACTGCATATCTCCTCGTCCGTCGGGGTAGTCATTGATGCGGCGGTAATCATGACTGTGCCTTCGTCGGCCCGAATTGTGGCGTGTTTAGGTGCATATCCGTCCTAGATTCTCCCGCGGTGGAATTCACGTTTGGCCTAATTCCGTGTTTGCTCTTACGTTCGATGAGCTGCGCCCGGAGGGCCTGGCAGCCTGCCGGAAGGGCGACACAACGGTCGATCGACGTAGGCTCCGTGTGCCATGCTTCGGTTTGTTCCCTAGTTACACGGTAATTTCCTCGACCCAGGATTTCGGCGATTTGGAAGGCCAACGTGTGCCCAGAGTTTGCCCAGTGATCCGCCACCAGGGACAATGTGTCCATTCTCCTCACTGCCAGCTCGTTTTCGGTAACACGGGTCTGCAAACGCTACCCTGTCTCTCCAACGTAGTTAACATCACAGGAGTCACATTGGATCTGGTAGATGATGTTTGACGTCTCACCTCGTGGAAGTGGTCTTTCGGTCTCATAACTAGATTCCGAATGTTTGAAACCGGTCGATGGGCGATTCCGATCCCCAGCGGTCTGAGGAGGCGGGAAACTGCCTCAGAGTCGCCGTCAATGTATGGCATTGAACGCCAGACTTTTGGCTGTTCTGTTACCAGATTTTGTCTTGGTTTAGCCAGCCTGCTGCGCTCGATGAAGTTACGAGGGTATCCGTTCCAATGAAAAAACGCTGGAGGTAGCGGAGTGCTACCCTTTTGTCGTCCGACTCGCTGCAATGTGTTTCTGCCCTTCTGTAGACAGTTCGCACACAGCTCCGTTTGTGGCACAACGGGTGCTTACTGTGGTAACTTAAGATTTGGCGTGTGTTGATTGCCTTAGTTTTTATGTGCCCGTTGGATTTTCGATGAACAAGAACATCCAGGAATGGCAGTTGGTTGTTAATTACGGCCTCCATTGTGAATTGGATGTCCGGGAAGACGGAATTCAGGACGTTATGGAATTCTTCGATCATTTCTCGTTTGATGATAACGAAGGTATCGTTGACGTATCGAGTCCAAAACGTTGGCCTGTAGTTTGCGAAAACCAGAGTCTCAAGCTTTTGGAGAACTGCCTCAGCGATGAAGCCCGAGAGCGCCGATCCCATTGGCGTCCCTCTGATCTGCTCGTACATGGTCCCCTCGAAGGTGAAGTACGTCTTCAAACAGAATTTTAAGAGTTGGACAAGATTTTCCCGCTTCACCGACTCGCCTGCATCATCGTACTGCTTCTCAAGCAGTTCGCTTACCGTTTTGAATGCTAAGTCCTGCGGGATTGAAGTAAAGAGAAAGGTGAATCAAATGACACAATGACCTCGTCAGCGGTGAGTCGCATCCCCCTGAGCCGTTCCAGGAACTGAGTAGCTGAAGTGACCGTTGCGGCTGCGCCCGAGGTGAGAGACTTCAGGTGTTGGAACAACCATTTAGCCAGATTGAATGTTGGTGAACCACGCAATGGCACAACTGGACGGAGGGTAATATCGGCCTTGTGTACTTTTGGTAATCCATAGAACCTTGGTGCGGCCGCATCTGATGGTTTTATAGCCAGTCTTACCAACATACTTATTACTTTGTTTGTCTGCATATCGGCAAGCGTTTTGTATAGCTGCATCATCAGTTTCTTCATCGGGCAGAACTCCGCTACCTCCAGCGCCTTTTCATGGACAACGGATACCCTCGTAGCTTCATCGAGCACAGTAGGCTGGCCAAACCGAGACAAAATCTGGTAACAGAACAGCCAAAAGTCTGGCGTTCAATGCCATACATTGACGGCATTCTCAGACCACTGGGGATCGGAATCGCCCATCGACCGGATTCAACCATTCGGAATCTAGTTATGAGACCGAAAGCCCCCTTCCACGAGGTGAGACGTCAAACATCATCTACCAGATCCAATGTGACTCCTGTGATGTTAACAACGTTGGAGAGACAGGGAAGCGGTTGCAGACCCGTGTTACCGAACACGTGCGGGCAGTGAGGAGAATGGACCCATTGTCCCTGGTGGCGGATCACTGTGCAAACTCTGGGCACACGTTCACCTTCCAAAACGCCGAAATCCTGGGTCGAGGAAATGACCGTGTAACCAGGGACAACAATCGAAGCCTGGCACACGGAGCCTACGTCGATCGACCTTTGTATTGCCCTTCCGACAGGCTACCAGGCCCTCCGGGCGCAGCTATTCCAACGTAAGAGTAAACACGGAATTAGGCCAAACGTGAATCCCACCGCGGCAGAACCTAGGACGGATATGCACCTAACCACGCCACAATTCGTGGCCGATGAAGGCACAGTCATGATTACCGCCGCATCAAGTACTACCCCGACAGACGAGGAGATATGCAGTCAGGACACAAACATGACTATTGACCAGGGGCGCCAAGTAAGGTCAATGCGGACCCAGGCAATGGCCGCCCCCTCAACGAGAGACATGTCAACTGACAGAAATTTTCCTCCTCCTCCCCTTCTTCACACCGGTGGCTACAGAGATGATTCCTGTGTGTATGCCGGCAAAGAACGCCAAAGCCAATTAAGGACTCCCCCACCTCTTCCTCCTATAGTGCACACTGTTAAGGTAAACCCGTACAATCAACCCTGCGTTACAAAATGGCTATCACCCCCTAAAAATACTGTGAGACGTAGTACGATACTCACCTCCGAAAATGGAAGCTCGTATGCTTTTGAAACGTCAGGAAAATACACCTATAGTCCCTAAGATCGCATTTTCTTCTCATTTATGTCCGGGGACACGCATCTTCGCTTCTATGAGCATATATATATATATATAGGCAGAATGCTATTACCTTCAATTACAATGGAGACTCGAATGGATTTTTTCTGGCTTATTAGCCGTCATCAGCCAGCCATAACCAACCTCAGGAGCTGCGGCGCCCGGGGCTAAAACTGGCGACCTGCTGAGCAGAAGTCCAACGCTCTACCCTCTGCGCCACGAGCAAAACCAAACTATGTCCTCAAAGTCAGTGGGACTACCTGGCCAATAGGCAAACCGACGATTAATGGACTTCATTCTACTGCTACCATGATGAGTAGTACAAAATTAGTGTAATGCAGCAATTTAAAATGAAGATGGAATCTACACGCGGTCCGCAATCATGTGACAAGCATAAACCGCAGCTAACGATGCTCGGGGTAGGTAAAGCTGGTAAATATCGCCAGTGACAGCAGGTGTTCGCCACCTGGTCTGTAATTATGTGATGGTTTGTTGGAAAACGGAATTTAGACAGGTAGTGCGTCAGATGTCGGCGGAAATTAAAATTTTTACCTCAAATGGCGTCTTCAAGCGGACGGTGTACATCATCCTCAGTTGAACTGGCAGCAGCCACAATATTTTTCGCGGCTTCCTAGTGCCTATGGATTAGATGTAAAATAGCGTCAACCTGGCCAAACTCGGTAGTCCAGCCATAGGGTATGTCGTACTCATACTCGAAAAGAATAGTTACTCATCATTGAAGTCACTTGGTTGAATATATCAGGATGCCCATCTTTGAGCCTAAGTTTTACATTAACCGTTTATTATGGTATATCAATAAAGTGAATTTTTGACCGTACAGCAGCTTGGAAACTTGCTGACGGCAACGATTATGGCTAATACTTCTTTTTAGATTTAGACAGAGTTGTGCTCCACAGGAACTAGCGTGTGAGATGCATGCATGATCGCCTTATCAGACCCGTTGGGAAAACTGCTCAAAATGACAGCAGCGATGGCGGGGTTGGACGCGTCTGTGCCAAAGTTGATTGGTAGTGTGTAAGCAGCAGATCCAAACTAAGAATTTAATTTTTTTGAGTCTTTTTAGAGTCGGAGCATTAATTTGCCGCAGACGGTTGATCGGGGGCAGGAAGGTGATCCAGATATTGATCGGGCTTGGAACGAAAGGAATTGTTTTAAAGTCCTGTGTGCAGGCATCCGTTGGATGACACGAATAATTTCGGGATATGGATGGTGTAAAATATAAAACCCAGATATTTTATTGACTCGGGGAAGCAATTATACTTGTTGGCCTTTAAGCGCACACGTTCGAGCATTTGTATACTCGGTCCTGGAGTATAGCAGGGGAGTGTTTCATTTGAAGGCGCCAAGCAGTGCCAAATCAATAAACCTATTATTATTATTATTATTATTATTATTATTATTATTATTATTATTATTATTATTATTATGAGGAGGGTGTTGCTCAGGTACCAGCAGTACCCGCAATGCCTGCAAACATTGGATTTATTTTTTGCTGGAGCAGAACCGAATGGTCTTGACACTAAAGAGGAGCCTGGTGTATTTTAACAGACTTTAGTGAGCGTTTATCGTTAGCAACGCGCGCAACTCGGAAGCCACGTCAATCTGCAAGTACGCATAAGGCAGATCCAACTTCGTAAGGCAAATGCCACCATTATGCAAGGCAAACATGTAAGTGGGTACCAACCGTGGATAGCAATTTGGCATCAGCGCGGCATTGAGACTGGTGGCGTATTGAACACCAAAATCAATGGAGCAGCCCAGGCAGTGTAGTCTATAGTTGCCACAACTGCGAGTTCCTTTGGATACTTCAGTTTAGCATCGAAAACACCAGTAAATATTTTCCTTTATGAGTTTTTCTCACTGCTAACCTGATCCTCCTTGCATATCTCTTTTGACATAACACGTAAACTGGCATTAAATAAAATTATTTATTTATCAGCGAGTAGCAGGGCTACATAATGAAAACGTTTATTTAGACGGAACATTGCTTGACATCTAGTACGCAGGAATAACACGCCTTGAGTGTATGTGTAACGGTCAGACCGTCTTAGAACACTGGAGCAAACTTTTGAAGAATTTATTTGGAAGGGTCTGCAAGCACAGTAGGGAGCTGCACATAACTGCAACTAACGTCGAACGGCATATCGGCAAAACCAAGTTTTTCAATACAATACAGACCATTAGGTTGAGATAACACTGGGTAACATAGCCGATCAGGCTGTTTCTAGTGCTGCGGAAGGACGCAAAACAGTATACTTTCCCCATAAACTGGATGAGACCACCACACGCGCTTGTAGCCGACGTGCTGCATCGTGCGACTGCAAAGTAACTACGATCGTCGCTCAGCGATGAGACTGGGTTCTGAAGCAGTATCAAGCTGTAGGCAAACTGTGCAACCATTTGGCGAAACACCGAGAAACTGTTATGCGTTTAGTTGCCTTTAGCTGGAAGTGGCCAACGGACTCACATAAGTGTCCATACAGTGAGGTTTAAGCTTGCATTTTGACCGGAAAACGGCACTTGGAATTAAAAGTGGCAGGGTGAGTTTGCTCAAACATGCTGATATTGATTGAAAAAACCCAGTACGATGCCTTACTGGGTTACAGCTTTTTCAGCGATGTTGGCGGAAGGTACACTCCCAATGTAAATGCCAACGCCACAATTCCGACAAGGAGATGATGGTGATTTTGCGTTGTGTGTTTACTTGGACCATATAACCGGGTGTGGATTAGTTTATGCAACTCTCTGGATTGAGCGAGAAGAAGAAGTGGGTTGACTCATGATAAAATTGTGCTTGAGATTAATCAGAGTTCGAAAGTCTGCAGGCAGCTCTTCGAGTGTAAACAAGCTGCTCTGTTGCACATGGGAATAAAGAGGTGTCTGGATGTCCGCATTCTCGGGGGACTGGAGGCCACCGGTAAATATGAGGCATATAAATTTGAGTTCAGTGAGAGAACCGAGATGAAAATGCACACACGTGTGATTGAAAATGTTTGCATACGTGACTAATTATTTGGATTTCCGTCTACAGAGCTTAAAATAATTATGGAACAGGCACTACTGCTCACAGAAAAATCTGCACAAAGATTTTAATGTGTCTGCGAATTTTATTTTTCGGGGTTTTAAAGCAGGATAAATTAGGTATAGCGCACCTGCTCGGTAGGGCCAAGGTTACGGAGTGGGATTATAACCTTCCATGCATCAGTCTGAGCATCACTCAGATCGACACATAAGGGGTCTCCCTATCGTTCGTAACATCACTTAAATGGGCATTGGGCCTGCGGACCGTACAGGACTTCAGTGATGCTGCAAGCAATGGGATCAGTGAATTAGGGAGTACCTGCTGCGTTTGATTGGTCCATCGATGAGAAAGATATAATCACAATGAGAGCATGTACCACCTACAGCTGTTGCTGTAACATATGATTCAAGTCAGCCTACTCATCAGCCACTGTAGGCGAAAAAATACGTCGCCAAATTTCTATGACCTAACACTAATTGGGTGTAGTCAGCTACTGTCCCAAGCCCCAACACGACTGAGAAACAAAGCATGATCGGTCATGAACAAATGTATTAAAACCTCCAATTTCTTCTTGCGTAAAATGTTGCGTATTTATAAATCCCGTTCAGGTTAGATAAAATTCTTTCGAAGGAGCTTTAAACAGAAAACACTTGAATATTTAGTCGCTTTTTGGAGACATGGACCACTGAGGATCTAAGTAACTGCTATTTTTACATCCAATGATTAGATAATGTCGAAAGCATACAGTAAGCACACAATGGAAAGCGTGCACGCGCTTCGCAGTTAGTTTCACTGACAACTTTTGGGGAATATGGACATACACCACATTGTAAAAATTCTCATTCTCAGAAAGTCGGGGTCAACAATATATGGTGGTCAAATATATGAGGTCAAGTTAAAAAAGCACAGTATTTTCGTCCACCTAATGTGAGAAGTCAACGCACTTTGATAAATTATTTATAACAATGTCGATGTGAGTTCACTGATTGCTTTTACGTGAGAAAAGGCATTCGTTCGGGAGCACATGAGTAGCCGTATATTGCTTACGCCAGTATGAATTATGAGAGTCAGCATGAAGAATTGACTAGCTGAGTGTTGCGCATATTATTTGTTTGTTCACTGGCTGATTCGGGAGTGCATAATCTTAAAGACTAACGCGTGCGATAAAGCCACTGTTTTGGACATGGCTGTGACTCATTTGAACTAGATAAAGTGTGCCTCATGTTAAGCTGGAGAGGTGGCCATGAGCTAACGATGTACCTGCAAGTTAGTAGGCTGATGCGGCCGTTGATTGACGAAGAGGCGACGAAAAGTGGGTAGTGGAGCGATTGCTCCAGTTTCTCCAGGGAAAAAAGGTCAAATTAGTGACATGGGCGCAGACGATAGGTATGGATAACATCGTCTCGCTGAAATGTATGTCTAGGCCTGAACAGTGAATCGCCTAGTCATTCTTCATTAGGCCTCCAAACTGGTGCAAAAACAAAACCCAAATAGAAAGTTGATGCCATTAAAAAATTTCGGAAAACAATGTCAAAAGTTTAATCTTCGAGGGCACTTCGAGCAAATGTGTCCTATGGCGGGCATCATAGCCTACACAGGGGTTGGGGAAATATGCATGCCCATATCTCGTGGAAGTCCTTGTCAGTCAAGTTTTTGTCGTGGACTACGTTTTGTTTCTGTGTGACACTTGATATTTTCATTTCAATTTTCTGTCAGTAACGTTAATTTGTCTCGTTTTTTAGTTCTGCTCTGAGTTTGTAAGATGATTTAATTTTTGGTTCCTGATTTCAACATGTTGATGTGCTGTGGGACTGTGACTACAGTTGACAGTCACTGCGTTAAATAACTCTCAAAGTATGTTTATTTTCCATTTTACTGACATTTCCAGTACTTAATAAATTAGTTCTTTCGGAAAAGAGCTAAAGTTTGATGGAACCGATGGATTTACTAATTAATTTTGGACCTGACCAAAAGGACCAAACGTTCAGCGTTCAGTATTTGTTAACTATGTCTAACCTCACATAAACGCAGTCCACCGTTTCATGTTATATACTTGCCATGTAGCTTGTTTTTCAGAAGCATTATAGTTCATGCTAACGTGCGGTCCCCAAATAACACCAGTCTATGTGCGAAACCTTAGGCTCTTAAACAGTCATATGCGGCTTTGTTTTGTCGCATTTGGTTTCACTCCTAACCGGTCAGGATGGGCAGCTACGGGCGTTCTCCCCCTCGGATAGAAGGGATGGTTTCTTTGAAGGTTGACAATTTAGCATATCGAACAACTCTTGAAGATCTCCGAAGAGTTTTTGGCAGATACGGCGAAGTGGGTATGTGTCGAGCCGGCTTTTTACTCTTAGGCGACATTTATATTCCGCGCAATCCCTACTCACAGGAGAGTCGTGGATTTGCCTTCGTAAGATTCTACACCGACCGTGATGCAGATGCCGCTATTCGAGGCATGGATGGCAGACGGATTGACGGGAGGGAAATACGGGTTCAAAGGGCTATGTACGGACGTCCGAATTCCCGCAAGAAGTACGTGACTGTGCAATATTTGTCCTAACGCTTATTTAATATGCCCATTATTACCAAAAATTTGATTTTACAGGCGTTCACCGTCACCTAGACGTAGACGTTCAAGGTCTTATTCCCCACGCCGGCGTTCCTCTCCACGTGATCGCCATGATGATAAATACTCAAACGGAGACAAGCGCCGGAACAGCCGCTCTCGCTCCCGCTCTAGAGATCGTTGATTATTTTATTTTTAAGTCTTCTAAATGGTTACGAACACCTGCTTTTCCAAACCATAATTGTATTTTACATGACTTCCTTGTTGATTTTTAGTCGTAAGCTGTGGGAGTTGCGGTAGTATCCAGTAGACTGGCGGTTGCTGCCCGGAGTGGTTGCTGTGGAGCCTGAGGCCCCAGGGTCTTCTCATGCTGTTCCCCACGCAATCCTACACCTCTGTTGGCTGCAGCTGATTGTCGGGTGGTCGACGTCCGTTGGAGGGATGTCTTCTGCTTAGCCGTAGATATGGCCGACGGCGTCGGTGAACAATTTCGCCCTGATACGGTGTTGCTTCGCTCATCGGTGACTTATGCGGACCTGCTGTACTCATTGGCGAGCTGCAGTGATAAGGGTTGCCGTTTCTCCCACCTGTATTTGTCGTGTTGAGTGCTGACTGGCGGTGTCGCTGATGCCTGCAGTGCTAGCTGTTTCGGATGCCGTAAAAAGGAGCGCTGTTGCCAGTGCTCTGATTATCAGCCAAAACCTCGAAAGCTACCAACGGCTTTCGGAGAGTCACCGGCTCCTGCCACCGGCCACGTATGCGCTAATGAAAGCCCTTGGTGTTGGTGCGGTAGGTCGAATGGACCTGGTGTTCCGAGTTCATGGGATGCATTGCTGTCTCTAAAGCCGTCTCTATGCTTGCACCACATCAGGTAAGTTACCAAGGACTTGATTTAGCTGTCGGTATGGTAGAGATTGTCTGTGGTTGCGAACTTCATGTGGGTTATTACCTTGTGTTTAGGCTGCATGATTTTTTTAAAAAAAACTAGTTCTATCTACACGTTTTAATTAAGTACGCAAAACAACTAACCTCGTATATTGATGACCTAAGTAGAGGTAATATTAATGTAAAAATGTCATGCTTAGATGTATACCTGGCTTCTTAAAATGCAATGGTTGTACATTTTTACTTATCGACTGCCTATTTGTCAAATAAAATGTTCTTACAAGCGTTTCCTCTCTTGTGTGGCGCAGTTATTTGCTCAGTCTTATTGTCGGTTGTGGTAAAGATTGGTTCTGCACCCGCGAGAAAATGTTAAGCCTTGTTTCCCTATGGCGACTACTCTTAAGTAGACGAGTTCAGTAACTTGGTCGGACGCTTACTTACTACGTTAAAAAACACTTCAGGTGGTGCTTGTTGAACCCTTTGAAGCGAAGTGAGGCTAGGATACGACGCGAGACCCCGTGAAGCAGTTATTAGACAGTCTTTGCGACCAATTGTGTTAACGCGTCGTAAGTTTGCTTGTGTCCTCTATTTCAAGTTAGGTGTGACGGGCCTGTCCCTGGGCGTTGTACTGCTCACCGGTTCTCAGGTAACAGTCGACTTCTCCCTTGCGTTTGCCAACTCGCATCGATATATTCGTGTTGACACTCATGGGTTTCCTTTATGGCAGGAGGGGTTTGGTGCTTATACTATCTGTTACGCGATCGCCTGACTGTATTTGAGATAGAAATATAGCTACGCGAGACTTCCTGTAGGTTATGAACTACCAACTGGTCGTTTTTACCAATAAAGCGACGGCTAAGTCCGAAGATGGCTTGCGAACCAGGGTAGCTTTTCGGAACAGCCACTGAGTGTGGAAGCTAGCCGTTAGGCTCGGACTCCTGAAAGCCCTGATTTTGTCTGCTTCAACAGGTTGCCTTGTCCCAAACGCCGCGGGGTTCTTCATCCTGCCTGTTTTCTGCCGTACTTCTCGGATTCACGGGACTAATTTTCACGAGCGTCGGCGATTTTGTTGAGTCATAGCCGTTAGTACATGGGAAAGGCGGAGGTTTTCATCCGTCGTCCAAAGTACCCTCCCATGGGCTCCCAAATGATATTGTGACATTAAGAGTTCGGTATTTCATGCCCGTTAGCTGTAGCTTAGTGGGATAGGGGCGTCCAACTACTTCGTGTTTCTGTTTACCACATGCGACACGAAACGATTTTACTATCTTGAGTCGAGAGCAGCGTTCCCGGCTGTCGGTTTGTAATGCGGGTTTTGAGTGCGTGGGCACTTGGTCCAGTGTAACATTTGAAGCGCCGCGAAGATCTGGTCTGCATAATTGGTTTGAGTCTGTTGGTAACCGCTTGCATTAGCTGGTGTTCTTTCGATATGTTCTTAATCTACATAATCGATCCGTTTAAAGCGACCGTATTGTCTGCACACCAGACAGACGGGGAATTGGCCAAAGAAAAACGTGGCAAGTACAACTACTAAAGCCGACAGACCGTCTAATTTAAGGATCAGTCGAAGGGTGGGTTTCCTGTGCTACTACCGTTTCCGGTATGCCTTACCCTGGCGCAGCTGGGCAATGCACCTGTTTGAGTGATGTCGCTAGACAACTAGAGACCTGTGGTCTGTGCAGGCGGCGAACGAGATACTTTCCAGTTGGTGGTTATAGACCAAATGCCCTCTTGATGCTATCACGAGGCTCTAGCTTCGTGTACAAGCTAACGAGGTAAAGTGAGCCCAGCGATATTCTGTTGCAGGATCGAGTAGCAGTAGTTTATTAAGCCATAACAGGCGGTGAATTCATCGAGGGCACAATTTCAGATATTTCGATTTTAATCTTACCAGGGTTAGTATGGCGTTGGGGGTCAGTTAATTGAAAGTTTATAACTTTGCGGAAGGTCCGTTAGTAGGAGAGTTAAATCAGTGCAGCCAACGAGAGTCAACGATTATATTTTACATACCCCGCAATCGTGGCAACTGAAATTTTGAGGTTTACTAGTCGTATACGGCTGCAACCTGCCGAGAAGGATGATTAGGGAATTCGGAGGAGGAGCAAAACATGCCCTTGGGTATTATGCCAAACTTTGGTGAATGACCGGTGTTCCTGGTGCTCTTCGGCAGTATTCCAAACATCAGGTCACTGGTGTGAGCCTTCGTGAGGTTGTGGATGAAGGCCTAGGCGGCAGATCGAATCTGATGAACAGGCGGTGGAGATAAAAGAAACCCGAGATTATGATGACGCCCGTCGTATAACGTCTTGGAAACGGTCAATACTAAGAGAGAAAAGTTAATTAGTGCTGCCTTTAACAAGCTGAGTTTGCGAAATGAAGTACCAGAAAGATTCATAAGATAGGGAACCTGACGGATATCGAGTAGTATGACGTAATTTCGAAGACTGTTGATTCCTACTGAAACATACTGGGAAGTGTTGCAAGGTAGTCATTTAAGACCTTAAAATACAGCATTGGCTCGAAATCCGCCTTGGATGGAGTCAAACTCGGTCAGCAAATGGCGGAACGAGATAGTACTGACGGATTCCTCTTTTGACACTCACAGGAATTTGCTACATCGGACACCTAACCTCTTGCTCCTATTTGGCAAGTATTGGGCACGTTTCTTCGTAAACGCGAGCATAGTCTATTCCGCGCTACCAAAGTCTCAACCCGCGTACAATCAGATGGGGCTGCCGATTTTATCAAGATCAGCCCTCACCATATAGCTTTATTTTTCGGTTAATAATGCCGACCCGCTCAATCCATCCGGGCTTCCAAGGTAGTTGTCGTCGATCGTACATCTTCGTTATTCTACTAGTGAACGCATGCACGCATTTTCTGCCGATTCGAAGTCTCTTGCGCCCATTTTGCGAACATTCCCGGATGCGCTGACCTTATCCAGCAATATACGCTCAATACTAGGCGACCACCATCCTGGACATGCAACACCCGTCTGTGGCAGCGAGCCGGTGCGGTCATCGACCCTTCCATTCTATATTGAATACTGTCCTGTCTGCGTCAGTTTTCTCGTAATCGTGAAATAGCTCCAGGGTCATCATTGTAGAGGTACACCTATGCTCTGCGCTGCTTCGAATTTGGTGACCTCTAGGACACGCAGTGCATCCTGTCTGCCGTGCAAATTTGGCAGTATCATTTATTGTCGTTCATTTGAACAATTCGCACAATCGGAACGCACTTCTTCCGGCCGAACTTTGTACTGAACCCAATGTTCCATCGTTTATTTCATTGGCATCATCTCCACTCCGTTCGTTGTCTGCCACCGTACAATAATTTGTCGCCTACTGTAAATTAGCTAAGGTAGCATTGAGGTAATCCTCACTTCGGATTGTGTGTTCACTTGGCCTGATAGAATATCTATCACGTAATGTTCCAACACAGCTTTCATACTTACGGCCTCAGACGGATAGAGTCCGCACCAGCACAAATGTCAGTGTTGGTATCAACATAGTAATTTCAAGGTTCGGATAATGGCATGCCTAATCTACGTTTAGTCAGACGTTGGGTAAAACGTAAGGAACGCTGCTAGCATGCTTGTGCGACGAGTTAGCAGCTGGTTACGAGCCCCTTGTGTTTCAGATGCATTGCGGTATAGTCTTTATCTTCTCCTGTGACCTTGATACCATCGACTTTGAAAATCAGCCACCCGTGACCTGCAGTTCACCTTCCGAATGTCATTTAGTGTTCGTGCATCCGTGTCAATAAATGCTGACCGTTTTCTCTGACCTTGTTGTTATCTTCGTGACCACAGTACAAATTGTGCCCGTTATAGGTGGAGTACTTTAGGTGCGTCACCTGATGGCAGCTTGCTATCGATGGATGACCCGGTGGAAAGCATCCACTTAAAGTGTAGGTCAAATATGCACTCAACTTGTTAGCGATAATAAGTGCAATAAGTAGAACATCACTCCTGGGCAATTTTTCAGGTGCGGTTAGTCATAGGAACAACTAAGAAATATCGTAATAATTGTGAGTTTTTTCTGCAAAAGTTTTACAAAACTCTCAAGAATGAAAGAGCAGTTTTACAAACTTGCCTTCAAACTGTGTGAATACGTGAGTTGTGTTAGGTGTGAATGCAAAACTTACTGTTCTTGATGCTTTACCAGAGATGTTATTACTAAATCATGTATTGGTATACTGTACCAAGGAGTTTTATATATTTTTGACTTGTGAAACAGCCCGTTTTCGGAAATCATAAACAGGCTAGTTACGATGCTGACGCATTATCGCAGCAGCTAATTTTGCTAGGGAGGATCCTAGCCGCTACGACCTTCTGGTCCGGTTCCGTAGAAGGAGATGAGATGTGGGACGTCAGTTGGGAGGATAGCTTATTCTGTACAGAACTATTGCAGATAGTTTATTCTGTAAAGGACTTTCGCAGAATGGATTGGAGGAAGTTGGCTGCCGGACGAGGGCACGTCCTGCCGCCACGTCTGCTACGTCCCCAGTGTATGAGACCGTGCGGTCGTCACAGGGCATCCAGCGAGGTCAGGTGTGAGTCAGCCTTTAAGATGATTGGCCAGTGTGGACAGCCAGGATTGTCGAGGGCCAGACAGTGAATGGTGCGCACGTGCATGTAGGCGCGAGAGGTTCAGTGTTCCGTATGGGCAGGCCGTTGTGTCACTACAGTATCACCTGAGCTACTGCATCCTCAAGACCGTGGTCAGGCAAAATTGAAAGCCGAGTACGCTCCACGAGGAGAATGCATGCCCAGGCCCGATTTCGAGAGACATTCAGTAGCTAATCTATATCATGCGATGTTAACCAAAATCCAGAAATGTACTTCTGCTTAGATATGATGACTCAAGCGGTGTTTTAACATCGATTTTTTTGACAGCACAACCCTAAAATATTTCCGTTATGACAAGATATCGGCTTTTAAATGAAGTTTACCGGATCTGATGCAGCTGAGGCCAAATCAAATACGTTGGATAACTGGGGGACTACTCTGAACATGAATGCCTGAGCATGCTGCAGCAGTGTGGAGAAATGACGCTAAGCCCCAAGAACCCGGCCACACCTTCAAGTTTCATGAGACCAAAATTATTGCCAGTGGTGACAACCGCGTGAGCCGTGAGTTGCTTGAGTCATGCTTCTCCGGCTCACATTCAATTAGCAAGCGCAATGACCTCCCGCCTCTATATTCTGTGCTGGGAATTTCCCTAGCCAAAATTACTAGCCACACGGGAGGATGCGGGCGACCGGCAGCATCAGCGACAACTATCCAAATTGCCGAGTAATCGTCACGCCAAGAAAAGAAAACGGTGATGGCATCTCGTCCATTAACGACTCAGGTACGGACCTGCAAGCAAGCAGCGCATTAACTAATATATCCAGCGATAACCATAGGACCTGCCAACTATAGTAGGCGTTTTGTCCCCTGACCAGCACGCTAGATAAATACTACATACCGTGTGCCTCTTCTTACCCATTTATACAACTCTGATGATGGGTAAAAGAGAAAATCCGAACCGTTAGGTTAATAAGGCACTTGTTCCAGTGAGCATGTCTCCATCTTGGCTGCCTATAGTTATCACTGAATACCATCGCGATGAACACAATCCTCACGAAGTAAACTCCCCTCATTATGACAGCCAAATACACAATTGCGACAGTGACCTCTGTCATCGAAACGAGAAAGAAGAATTGCGATCGCGAGAGCTTGCACTTCGAACATAAATTGAGTAAAACTACCTGACCATTAGGGGGAATATTACGATTATCAGCGTGTCCAAAGTGTGGCAGGTAGGCCACAACACGTGCTCCATGCATAAAATACTTGTAATTATGTAAGTCAGTGATGTGACCAACGATTTCCCAACTTAAAATTAAGCAATTTCCACGTTTATTTGCTTTTGCCCTGTGTCCGTAGATAGATTTTATTTTCCGATTATGATCCTGACCCCTTTCAAGGAAGAATGTGAGAGAACTGGGATGAAAAGATGCGGAGATTTTGACTCCAGTTACTGTACCTTCAATTTAATACATATGAACTTGAGGGAAATGCCAGGTGGGGTACATATTCCCAATGTCCTAAACCTAAATTTTATCAAATCTTAACAGTAATTCTAAGCCCAGCAATAACCCCATAACCATAAGCACAAACCCTGAAAAAAGCTTAATTGCACCCTTAGCACGAACCTTACATCAACCGTAACCCTAAAATGAACCCTAACCTTGACCCCCAACTATAACGTTAAATCTAACACTAATCTTTCCCCTTCACCGTAACTCAACAGTTATTCAAAACCATAGCCATAATCATTGCGTCACTAATGTTTAGCCTAATACCACCTAGTTGTAGGTTAACAAGAATGCCTACCCATATATAATTTTTTAGTTGGGTTAAGTGGTTACACCGGTGCAATTTTCGGTCAAAGGTTTAGTTTTTGCGTCTGGACTATATTTAAAATAATTAGGCCAACATAGCATTAAAATTTGCTTTATAGGTAGGCTAAGTGTGGGATTGGGGTTGGGGTTAGTGTTAAAGTTAATATTACTGCGAAAGTGTTGGTCCCCTTTCCGCAAAACGTCTTTCAAAACCGGTGTACGGACAAATCTTAGCGAAACATGCTTATCTAAATAAAAAGGAGGTAAGTTTAATGAACCTATAGTATGTTGGGCCTCATACACTATCCTCACCAAGAACTATCTTGATTAATCTTTAACTGTGGGCTGCCTCCTATTTCGGAACTTTTCGCTAATGGGCTGGGGTCCTGAACGATATCCATATGTAATCAGTTACTTTTGACTAGTTGCTTTCCAATCAAGTGGCTCATATATTTCTTCGAAGAGTAGCGGGATTCGCGTTTCGGACGGAGCATAACCAGATTTCTGCATTTGTGGGAGTGGTTCCAGTAAAACAGACAGAACTCAAAAGTACCACAAACAATCCTAATAAGAGCTCAGCAAGTGGATCAGCCATGAAATCTTGAGATGAAATGAAGTCTCCAGTTGATACATCCGCACACATGAAGTACCCGGTCCACCGGGTCAGAACTTTCCAACTATGTTGGCGGCATTCAAGGACGCATCCATGCTTAGAGACCTCTTGAGAACCTCGCTGGCAGCCATCCTCAGTACCACTCATTTTTGTCTCCAAATGGAGGTCGATAAGCATTCAGACTTTTCTATCTCTCTCAGATTACTTTGTCACATGTAACAACCGTCTAAATTCTATTTCTCTTTTCCACAATGACCCTTCTACCCAACGACAACAGTCCTACCTGTTATAGAGTTTATCCGACATTTTTCCCTCCACTGTAACCGCCATCGATTACCCTTTTTAACTTAAAAAATAATGCAATAGCCTACATTGAATCGTCTGGTCTCTTACAATTGCACTAACCGGGTGACCCCATTCACAGGCTTAAATGCATGAGATTAAACGGTACTTGGCCTTGACATTGCGAAATTTGTGGTGTAGCTAGCGTTATTTCCAATATCTAGATTAACGTTCATAAGATTTATGTCCTACGTACCCCGTTAGACCAAAATAATGACAGAATTTGCGGGATTAATCAGCCCACCACCAAAGCTCTGTCCAAAATGCAGACATAGAAGAATTCCATTCGTTGTATCACAGTTCAGTAGGCAATAATCTCGAAAACAATATATAAGAAGGTCTTTGTTATGCCAGCTTTTGATCCAGATTTTTTCCATAATATCGCCGCCACGGCACTCCTTGGTAAGTTGTATAAGCTTACACGCTACCGGTACCAGCCCCGCGTAGTCCCCTCTTACCTCACATGAGCAACACAAAAGTCGTTTTGCGTATATCCTTACATAAGACGCACGTAGATCATGAAGTATTTATTATTTAGGACATGTTTCTGACAAGGGTTGGCCAGGACCAAATACACCTACTGACTCTGGTCAACAGAAAGATTCAGAAGATATAAAATCTGCAAAAGAAAGGCGATCGGTTACAACAGAAATACAATATTCCCTGTGGATTACAGCGTGTTAGACACAGAAGAAGGTTAATGCAGTGTGCACGGTTAGAAAAATTCACCGAACGGGGTTCAGGGGTTCATTAACGAATTCTAAACCGAACACTTTGAAGAAGCACACAGTTTCAAGACAGATTGCGCACAAACTGTTCACACCTTTTCATATATGGAAACGACAGTGGAGATAGTCCGTCCAGTCCCCCGGATCCTCCGCGGCACGTAGGGAGGCTTTCAGCTGGCGGTGGAACTGCTCGACCATCCCGTTATCAGCCGGGTGATAGGTTGTCATGCGAATCCGGGTAAAACCTAAGAAGGAGAGGAGAGAAGGCAGAAGGTTAGATTTGAACTGGGCCATGATAGTGGACAGGGCACCAAAGATGGGAATCCAACGGCTGATAAACGTTTTGACCGCCGTTGAAATCGTGAAATCAGGGAGATGGTTGGCTTTCGGGCACCGAGTGAATCGAACCACGCAAGTGAAGAGACAGGAACAACTATTAGACAGAGGTAATGACCTACAATATCCGGGTGAACGTTGCTGGGCCTTGCACCAGGGTGGGGAAAATGCCGATTGGGGCCTTGTTGTGCCGTTGGACCTTGCTCCGTTGACAAGCAAGACAAGCATGTGTCCAAGCTTTCATGTCCTTGGACATCCCAGTCCAGAAGAAGCGGTCGGAAACCAGATAGTCGGTAGCTCGACTCCTAGTGTGAGATAGGTTGTGGAGAAAGCAGGAAACTTTGCGGCGAAGAGATGATGGCACAAATGGATGATTGGGTGGAGTGGAGATGTTGCATATAACGGTACCGTTGCCAGTAATTAGTGGTAGCTCCTGGAGTTGGATTCAGCAAACAGTCTCGTCACAAGGCAAACCAACGCAGCGTTGTTCAGTGGCCATCTCAGTGAGGTCGATTCCAGGGAAAACTGTAGGTGAGTGAGTGAGGGCCTGGACAGAGCGTCAGCCACTTCAATGCGTGCTCCGTCGATGTGGCGGAGGTCTGAGGTGAACTGCTAGATATAGTCCAGTTGTCAAAGTTCCCATGGGTTGATTTTGTCGGAATTGTACTTGAGGAGGAAGGTAAGCGGCCTATGATCCGTGAGGACTGTGAAGTGACTGCCCACAAGGACGTGCCGGGAGTGTTTCACGGCAAGATAGACAGCAGGCATCTCCCATTCAAACATGCTGTAGAGCGATTAGGTAGGTGTTAACTTTTGGGAGAAGAAAATTAAGCGTTGGGTTTGACTTGCAAGGTGCTGCTGAAGAACTTTACTGAGTGCAACTTTGGATTCATCACCCATGAGGGAGATGGGAGCCACACTTAGAACCGGAGTAAGTGTGGACTTCGAAGTATCGATGCACACAGTTCGCAATCTTCCAGTGAGAAAATCTGCGATCCATGTCAGCAGCATTATTTTTATTCCGATTTCAGATAAATTATAGATTAGAGGTTTGTGCGGGAACTGTCAAACGCCTTCTTCAAATCAGTGAAGTGGAAGTCAACCCTACCATCTTTGTCCACTTTGCGAGTCCACTTCTCTCTCGAGATGAATACACTGCAAAGACAAGAAAGATTCTATCTGAAGCAATGCTGGAGCTCTGGGACTAATTGGTTTTCCTCAAGGAACTTCATGGTCGCCTTCTTAATTAATGATTCCATTATTTTACAGCAAATGAAGGTTTGGCTGACAGGCCATAATTGTTGACATTAGATCGAGCTCAATTCTTGTATGTGGGGTATATCTTTGCTGCCTTCCACTCCGATGGCAGTCCCCATGATTCAAATGATGAATTGAATGTGTGCTAGTGGTTTGGAGAGGTAGCTTGTCAATTCTTTCAAGAACTTTGCCCGTATATCGCCTGGACCAGATGACTATGCTTCTTTTGGAATTTGCAATTCTCGTTCGACGAGAGGTGCCAGGAAGAGTATACAACAGCACTGTTGACATTGTCAAGCTGAAGCTCAGTTTCTAGGCAAAGAACCAACCAAAGTGCTCGGATTTCTCACCATTTTCAAGGACTTTTACGCCATTTTTATCCATAAGTCCTGCAGCTAGGTTCTTGTTTTTTAATCTAATATTGATATCATGGAATACAATTTTGGGCTTATATTTAGCCTGCTGGATAATTCTGGATTCTTGCCTATCAGATAAATTCTTTGCCAACATTTCGTTGGTGACGAAAATCCTCGAGATATTCTGCTGGTCGTGCTTTTATGAACAGCTTCCATTATTATTTTTTTCTTTCACTGCCCGTTAATTTCTCTTGTTGACCAGGCAGGGCGACTCATCATTTTTCATGCCTACACTAGAAAATAGGGCTCAAGCAAATCGAGTGAAATCAGCTTAAACAATTGCCAGTCATCCTAAGGATTCCCATTGAGCAAACAATCCCAGTTCATGAACATCAGTTTTATCTGCATCCCATGAAAATCAGCCTTCCATATATTTTGCTTGCTTTCCGTTCTCTTCTGGCATAATTACACAGCAGCGTTGTATGGCCACTATTACCAAGAGGTGCAATAGAATACACTTCATCAATGTTAGAGAAGTCCTACGCAAATACTAGATCCAGGCAACTGGCCCCCTGGTTCTATCAAAATCTCGTTGGTAAGTTAACCTTCTGTGCCAGAGGTTGGCCGAGAGTGAGATCGATTAGCTTGCGGTCGAAGGAAGTTGGCGCACCATTAACTATCAGGTTTACGCGGTCTACTGTAGGTGCATTGAAATCTCCAGCAATAAGCACCTCCTGGTGACATGCTACTTCCTTGATTAAATGAAATAGTGACTCATCGGAAAGTTTGAGGGTCTGTAGATCGTCAAGAATGGTAGGTTTTGTGAAATATTCTTTTTTCTTTCTATCCGGAAAAATTCATATTAAAGGAAGAGGGCGTGAGCTCGTTCGAATGCCGAACTTATACGGCCATTTGACCTCCCTGACTATTTTCACGGTATCTTCGGAAGAGCTGGTAGCCATCAATTGAATCCTCGCCATCCGCGATTTCGGCTTGACCCACGTTTCCGTAATGGCAACGACATCGGGTGTTCGGTCTGAGACTAAGGCCTTGAGTTCGTCTATTTTCTAAAGGAGACTTTCAGCATTGGTATACAAACATCTCAATTTAGACTGGTAAACACCTCTATATAGACTCCTGTTAGTTCGTGGGATTAAACGCTAGAATCTGTCAGTGCTGCCTGTGAAAAACTGGTGTCCATGACGCCCAGGCAGATACCTGATAAGTGGTGGTCAACCGAGTTCTGGAGTGCCTTCATTTTGTTATACGAGCTCTGTACAGTTGGGTACTTCCTATAAAGCATCCTCCGTTTCGATGAGGACCAGCCTTGATGTAAGGGGTCTGCCACAAGAAAGAACTCTTCATCACTTTTATTTCCATATCCTTTATTTGGAGCCATCTTCCTCTAAATTCTAAATTCTAAATCTTGTTCGGTTCTTCCACTTCAGTTCGGTTCTCAGTATCCTCATTTTATGCTTTTCCGTCGGTTCCTGATCCGACTGAAAATACACATCCCAGTTTGAGCTACGGAGAGCCATTCTTCGTTCTTGGATGTATGCAGCCTGAACATCAATTTCAAGAATGATTTTAAAAGGCTTCGGTGATGAAAGTCCATTTGAAATACACACGTTCCCTTAAGGGAATGCTTTGTGCACGGTAATGCATTCGCCATCTCCCAGAATGGCATTTGAGTATGCTCAGAAGAGACTGAGGTAATGTTCCACCCTTTCCCTTGCAATCAGAGAAGTTGACTCGGGAGACCCATTAATAACGAGATTGCGTATCCGGTCAAAATGTCTGTTTGGTGATTTGTTGCTCTGATTCGTTCATAGGGCATCAGTATCAGGAAGAATTATACTCTGGCCGACTACGCTATTTGCGTCGGTGATTTCTAAAGTTAATGGCGAACCCCTTTTGGGAACGTTGCTAATTTTTCTTGCAGTGACTCTTTTATCACCAGGACAGGATTCCGCTTGAACGTCCATAGGTAAGAAGGAGCTTTGTTCAGGGTTTAGCTCATATTTGGTGCAATCATCTTGGCCTTCTTTGACTTCGACTTCCTCCTCTTCGTTTCTTCAAATTCGGCGAGCTTTGCTACGTCACAATTTGTTGTATCATCCAGCAATGATGCAGCATTTTATTTGTATCCAGAGCATTACTGATTCTGTCTGAGCTGGATTACAGTGTTAAGGTGCATGAGCTGGATGACAGTGTTAAGGTTTGATCTCCCTTTCAAAGGAAGGAAATGTCTATTGATTTACTGAGCTCTGTAGATGCAATGTCTTGAAGCTCTTCATTAGGTATGCTCGAGGAAGCTATATTTGCGTAAATAATTTCCTTTGTTGGAATTCTCATTGTTATGGGTGTTCTTTTGCCGGCTGAACAATGAAACGACCCTTTTAGATCGGCCATTTCTTGTTTTAAGTTGCCTTTCTCTTTCTATATCATATGGAATTTCTGTAGGAGAATTAAACAACCCATACACATTTTGTCCTCGCAGGTGACATTCACGTGCATTATCAGGCTTTATGACCACCGGGCCGAAGGAGAAGTAGGAATAAAATAAAGGTCTTTGCCAACCTTTTCTGTTTGTGTACAATTTTGTTTGCCAGATTTCCGTGTGAATGTGGTTGAGTGATTAGATGCGTCGCCACATGTCTTTTGGAAGAAGGTTCAACTCCCGACCACGGTGTCAATTTTGTTCCCGCGCAGATGAATCGTGAGAGTCTGTGTTTTCCATACCTCGTAGAATTCTATTTGAATGCATGTAATTTATAAATCTTCTTAAATAAATGGACGAGGGAGCAATAATATTTAGCAGTCAGACTTCTAAGAAGCCTGCAACAACTCAGCCTTTATTGTTACCTCTATTTCTCCGATTAAGAGCATAGTAAAGCAGCAGACGGTTGGCGTGAAATTTGGCAGCAGGTGAACGTTGAAGTTTGTATTTCTCGTATGGATAACCTCCAGGACGTGGAAGGATCCACAGTAATGGAATATTTGGATAGCCACAGAATCATCCAGTCCAAGTATTTATTTCCCAAATTTTGAGAATGGGCAATCCACTCAAGAGTTATTCCAAACCAACTTGTCTTCTACACTAGGGTAGAGACTAAAACTTTGTAAACTAAATGGAGTTGACATTCGAAAGCATTGACACGGTTTTAAGTATAAACTACATTGTCCTAGCCCAAACAGTTGAATTTTTGTGAAAACTTCGATAAAAACCTCAGAAATGGGTCGATTCACAACTTCAGGATACATTGACTTCAAAACATTTGGACATTTTCCTCTGTATATAACTGATCATTCAATTATGATAACTGACTGCCACTGCGTTCTTACTTAAATGACTGGCCTACATCACCACACGATCTTCTCAGCATGCATATATCGATAATGCCAATTCAGATTAAACAAACGTCTGACTGGGGCTTCCGCGGTGAAGCGTTCTAGGTGCTTTTTATTTTCACTCCTAATTTAAAAAAAGGTCACTTTATTTGACTGCAGACTAGCAAAGGAGTACGAGAATCTTTGAATATTCTTACTATATGGGAGGTCAGCACCCAGGAGCCGCTAAGGTGCTAGTGTTTTGCCTACTGTCGCATGTTATCGTCGTACGAGCGCGGCAGTGGCCCAGTCACAGGATTCGTCATCACTTTGATTTTGGCTTAAATGATAAATGGTGCTGCAGATTTTTACAGCACTTTAACATGAATTCGTTCCTTGTGTATATCAATCTGTATAAACTATTCTACAAATAAAGTTAGTTCCGTTACTCGTTTTCATAGGAGTAGGTTAAACCGGCCCATTTGTCGAAACCCAAAGCATTGCCTTTCGCCATCTCTGGGGCCATTCTTTCTGTTTGAGTTCATCAATAAAAGTCATGAGTACCCTGGATGCAAGTCAGGAAAAATTAGAGGAATTCGACAACCAATTTTTGTACTGATACACTGTACCAAGTTCTAGGTTCACTTATTTCTCGTTTAGTTTCCCTTAAGAAAATAATTAAGGTCGAGGATGAAGTATACCTCCCTTTATATCTCCGCCATAGATTGCGTAGACTCTTTCGTCGTTTTCATCTGCAAAACGACACTTCCGACCTGCCCTTGAGCAACCAAGGTCATTTGCATAGGAACCACCAATATCATTTGTTCTCCAACTTGGTCAATTCGTACTCCATTACCATTTCACTTGGACTGTTCCGGACAATACCGATACAACTGCTCGCAAGCACTTGCTTGCTGCTCATCTGGAATTTTTCTCGTACCCAAAGCCCTTATTAAACGGCATCAAACTGTAATATGTTTATCATCTTCGTCAACTTGATTACGCAGCCTCTGCACCAATAAAAACTGACAACCACTCAGTGAACCAAAAGTGTACAACTTTGTGAAGATCTGAAGTTATCCAGGAACTTTGACATCTCCGAACGGCTGAGTCGTTCCTGAATATTCTTCATACCTTTAATAGTTTTTTTTTTAAAACCGTTGTTGAACAACTAGGCGAATTTTTGCTTTAAATACTCGCCATACTCCAAACCCAGTCGAAATTTTTTCGTTATAGGCTCAAAAGAGAACATACGTTTACGCAGTGTTTTTAAAATTCATGGACTCAAAGCAATTGTCTGCTAGTACCATAACTATTCATGACACTTCCTTAAAAGGAAAGTCTGTTGAGCTGGCTTCGGCATCCACGATTGGCCTTCAATCAGTTTATACTTATAACTGGGTCAAATTCGAAGATAAGTGAATTCTCGAATTTTAAACATATTTCTTTGTTTCCTGTCAAAACTTTTAGCTTAATTGTTAATAATTTATTTGTATTTCTAACTCTTTATCAACTGCACACAGCAGCGGTTATTGCATTTAACAATAGGGAGAAATATACGGGTTTAAACTGTTTCACCAGACATAGCCTCATAAAAGTTCTTGCAGATTTACGTAAAAAGGACGAACTCTAAAGATTAGTTCTAGAACTAGAGTTGAAATTTTTTGAGTATGCTTTATTTCCAGCTAAAAAAATATTTCAGTAGTATATAGCAGTTGAGATAATTTTTCATCCTGTATAGCCTCTTCGCATATAGTATTTTCAGTCTAAACTCGTTACCTAGAAGATTTTTGCTAGCAGTGCTTTGCTTAAAACATATCTTATTACATATCTTACAAATAATCATCTCTTATTACGCAACACGTCACTAGTAACAATTTTCCTTTCGTATTATCGCTTTTAAAAATACTGATATTTTAAACTCAATATGAAACCTCAGTCAGTGCCTATACGCGAATGTCCTCTTAGCGTAAAACTTTCATTAGAGCAACCCACCGTAAACATGAAGAAACTTGACCTTGACACCCTGGAAATTCTTAATATTTTCATGTCTCAAGCTGGTTCTCTGTTCACGATCCTCGGTACCATTTTTTTTGGAAAGTTGATTACACTAATTTCTCGATATAAGATAAGTTTCAACTTTCTTTTAAAAAAACGTCCTTGAGAGTAAAATTCTCCTGCGCGTCGCATTTCATTTCCTTTACTCATGTGGCTTTAATTATAAAGTTGCAGAAGCTATAAGGTTGCCTTCTCGTAACAAAAACCCACCAATTCTGGTTAAACATTTTTCGGCAATTGAAGTAGACATTATTTTCTCTAAGCATGAGCACTTAGGTCAAAAGTTGAAGAAAAACAAACTGTTTATCTGAAGAGATCAAAGCTAAGGGAACATCAGGTTTCACCCTCATTAGCAAAAGAGAAGCCTAGGTCTACATCTACAATATCAAAAGTGATCGCAGAGGTAGGCTTTCTAGCTAGTGCAAGCCCACGGCTCTCCGGATCAACAGGAATTTCGATTGCACTGGAATCTTTAACTTTTCACCTTGTTCCTGGTTCGAGTGAAATCATGTCAACGCCACTTCGTTCCCCTCCTAAGCAAACCACGTCTGCTATGTTTTTCAAATCTAGTAAACCTAAGAAAACCCCCAGTAAATCTGAGTCATTTGCTAAGCCAGGCGTCAAAATCAGTACTGTCATTACCGATGGAAAACTTATTAACATCTCAGAATCTACAACAGATGCGAACGCTCACGTTAGCATTTCTCACAACCCAAAAGTGAACTAAATCCCCAAATAATTAAGCCTTCTAATCATGGTAACAGTTTTTCGATATAATTTTTTCCTTTTTAAAATGCACTTTTCCGCCAATTTATGCTAACTTCCCTAAAAATCTCATTTTTATGCCAGCCCCTATCTTTCCCACGCAACAATATAGCCTTCTCTTCCATGCTTTTTACCCAACTATGCCGTTGTACAATAATCCACTTCTTTAACAGTAATATTTCAAAAAAATTATAGACCAGAGCAATTTTGTTTCCCACCTTTTTATTTCTTCTCTCCAGTTTTCTTCTCCGCCACCAAATCTTCCTTTTTTATCAATACTGATGAGCGTAACATTCAGCTCAGGAATACGTTCAGTTTAGTTTCACTCAATGCGAGATCAGTTGTAAATAAGATGGCTGAGCTTAGAACAGTAGCTTTTGAGCTTGATTCAAATGTGTTGTGCATCCCTGAATCCTGGGCTCACTCTTTTATTTCTGAATCGACGATCCCCAGAGACTATTTCAATTTTTACTGACAAAGCCACGCTGAAAAACATGGTGATCGTTTCCTTCTTTATATTAAGTCATACTTTGTACATTTCCCTTTTAAGCTGAGCATTGCGTCCTTTACTGGAAATGTATGCTTTGCTTCAGTCATCCTCCCGCACAATAAAAAGGGATAATTGGCTGTATCTATAATCCTCCGTGTTATTCTGGCAATAAGAGCGAGCTCTGTGAACTATTTGAAAAAGTTGCAGAGACTCAATTTTATGTCAAAATAATCGTAGGCGATTTTAATCTGCCAGACATTGACTGGCAGGTAAATTCCTCTCCGTCAAAACTTCAGAAATTAGTCAATACTATTAACCTTTCAAACATGTCCCAACTGGTCAGTTCAGTGACTAGACATGACAAAATTTAAGATTTAATTTCTAAAAATGATGTTTTCCCTCTCTTTATGCAATTCCATCGTGATATTTTCACTGTTGATTTCCAGTCTCTCTTCATCCAAAGCCTGAGCATAAATGCAATATCCTTGACTTTGCTAACACAAGCCATACATTAATAAATAATTTCATAAACACTCTAGATTGGCATAGCATATTTTCAATCAACGATCCAAACTATTTCCATGAGCTATGATAGAGCCTCACAGAAAAAATCCAGGCTTTTATCCCTATTAAGATTTGTAATTTAAATTAAAATTTAAATACAGCCTCTTCTACTGTTCCACATTTTCTCCAAAACAGACTGAAACAATTACGAAAACAACTTAATGATCCATCTAAAAGCTCTTTGTCCGTTCACTTATGAATTGTGCAAATATTTGAATTAGAATTAAGTCACTTTAAGTCACTTTATTGAGGGAAGTAGGCTTTCGCCCTTGAGCTCCCTATTCATATGCAAAAATGTCAATAGTATAAATGTTTACAGTGATATATCTGACAAATGAAAATTTAGGGTCATCGATATGTGTGGGCCAGGCGCAACCTGCCACTGTTTACACAATTTTCATTATATTGACAATAGTTTCTCAGAAAATGAGTATCTAGTTTGAATTTAAATGCATCAACAGTTTCTGAAAGGACAACATCCTCAGGGAGTCCGTTCCATGCTCCAACGACCCTCTGCGAAAAGGCGTTCCGACGGACTTCCGTGTGGACAAACTTCCTCTGCAGTTTAAAGGGATGACCCCACAGATGTTCCGTCCAAGCCAATTCGAAGAATTCAGCAAATTCTAGGGCACAATTGCAGCCTCTGACAATCCAGTAGGTTTGGATGAGGTCACCGCGTATTTGCCTGTAATTTAGAGGAAACAAATCAAGTTCAACCAGTCTGGCTTCGTAAGGCAGATTACTAAGATTCTTGACCATCTTCGTAGCCCTCGCCTGCACTCGTTCCAGCTGTAGATAATCCTTCTTAAACCACGGACGCCAGGCCTGGATGGCATATTCCAAGTGAGATCGAACAAATACCCCATAGGTTTTTCGGAAGAGTTCCTTATCAATCTGCACAAACCCACGTCTGAGCGCAAATAAGACCTGTGTAGCGCGTTTTGCTGCCTTTTAAACACTGTGAAGATGGTTTAAGTGAGGAGTGTATTAGAACACCGAGGTCCTTCGGTTCTCAACAATTGAAAGGGGCTGCCCATTGAGAATGTATTGGTAGGAATCATCCTCCCTCACTGGTCCTTCTGGTACGCAGTCTTAGGACCACACACTTCCCAACGTTAAAAATTTAAGAGCCAACGAGCAGACCAGCTGCTAAGACGGTTGAGATCCTCTTGAAGTGCGTGCCTATCGAAATCAGATCTGATGACCCTCCACAATTTAACATCATCTGCAAACATGATGGCGCTGCAATCCAGGTCGTCGACACAGTCGTTGATGTACACTAAGAAGAGTAACGGCCCTAATACCGAGCCTTGGGGACACCACTTAGAACCGGAGTAGGTGTTGACTTCGAGGTATCGACGCACACAGTTTGCAATCTATCTGTAAGAAAGTCTGCGATCCATGTCAGCAACATTCCTCTTATGCCGATTTCAGATAATTTGTAGATGAGACGTTTGTGTGGGACACTGTCAAACGCCTTCTTGAAATCAGTGTATATGACGTCAACCCTACCATTTTCGTCCAGTGCACGAGTCCACTGCTCTGTTGAGAGTAATAAACTAGAAAGACAGGAGCGATTCTGTCTGAAGCCATGCTGGAGATCTGAGAGTAATTGGTTTTCCTCAAGGAACTTCAGGGTTGTCTTCTTGATTATTGATTCCATTATTTTACAGCAAATGGAGGTTAGGCTGACAGGCCGATAGTTGTTGACATTAGATCGAGCACCACTCTTGTATATGGGGTATATATATGCTGCTTTCCATTCGGATGGCAGTTTCCCTGATTCAAATGACGAATTAAATATATGCGCTAGTGGTTTGGACAGTTCGCTGGCCAGTTCTTTCAAGAACTTGGCCGGTATATCGTCCGGACCAGATGACTTCGCTTCTTTCAGATTTCGCAGTTCTAGTTCTACGAGAGGTTCCTGGAAGATTATATATTCAAGCACTGGACGGGCGTCTATAACAGCACTGTTGACGTGGTCAAGCTGAAGTTCCGGTTCTCTAGTGAAAACCGAGGCAAAAACCGACCTAAGTACTCGGCTTTGTCGCAATTTTCAACGACTTCAACACCATTCCCATCCATGAGTACTGCTACTGGGTCCTTGTTTTTTTAGTCGGCTATTGATATAATGGAATAAAAGTTTTGGTTTATATTCAGCCTGTTGAATAATTCTTGATTCAAAGTTCTTCCTTGCCTGACGGATCATTTTTTCACAGCGTTTCTTTGATGACGAAATTCTTTGAGATGCTCTGCTGACCCTGTTTGCCTGAATACCTTCCATTTTTTATTCTTCTTCTTTAGCTGCCTGTTAAGTTCTCTTGTTAACCAGGCGGGGCGACTATTCTTTTTTTGCACCTTCACGGGACAAAAGCGTTCAATCAGATCGAGTGAGACTGTCTTAAAGGATCGCCAGTCATCCTCCGGATTCCCTTTAAGCAAACAATCCCATCTCATAGACATCAGTTCTTTCCTCATCGCGTTAAAAATCAGCCTTCCATATATTTCGCTTGCATTCCGTTCCATTCTGGCGCTGAGAATAAAGTGAGTAATCCCACATCAGCGTACTATGGTCACTCTTACCGAGGGGTGCAATAGAATACACTTCATCAATGCTAGAGAAGTCCTTCGTAAATACAAGGTCCAGGCAATTGGCTCTCTGGTTCTCTCTAAATCTTGTTGGTATGTGAACCTTCTGTACCAGAGGTTGGTCGAGAGTGAGATCCATTAGCTTGTGGCCGAAGGAAGTTGGTGCACCATCAACTGTCAGATTAACCCAGTCTACTATAGGTGCATTGAAATCTCCAGCAATAAGCACCTCCTGGTGGCTTGCTACTTCCTTGAGCAAATGTAGGAGGGACTCATCAGCTGCACTTGGAATGTTCGGTGGTCTGTAGATCGTCAACAATTGTAGGTTCTGTGAACAATCCTTTTGTAGGTTCTGTGAACAATCCTTTTTTATCTTTATCCAGAAAAGTAGGATAGCGCGAGATAGGCATAGGGAGTCTCAGACACTAAGTGATGCCAATTCATCAAACTCTGCTGCTCAAGGCATCCATGTGCGGTCATCGGCTAAGCGTCTGAATGTTATTCCGCCTTTACTTGACTGGAACAAAAATTACGTTACAGAGGAAATAGGCAAAGCAGAATTGTCAAATTAATTTTTTGCCAACCACTTTACCATTAAAACTAGCCTCACTCCCTCAATTCCTCTGCTTTAAAATTCAAATTCACTTCTAACAACCATTAATTTCCCGCTTTCAAGTATTCAAAAAGAAATAGCTCACCTAAAACATTCCCATTCGGTTGGAAATGATAACATTCAAAATTCACTTTTTAAACAGTTAAGATATTTTCCACCCTTAATCTCAAATTATTCTCATATTTCTCAAAACGGGTTTCTTTCCCGATTATTGAAAAACTTCTATTATAATACCAGTATTTAAATCTGATTCCCGCTCTGACATTCATAAATATCGCAGTATTCATAAAACGCCCTCTCTTGCTAAACTCTTTGAAAAACTAATTACAAAACAAATTACAGATTTTAGCATAAGTAATAAAATTATCAACTCCTCCAACATGCATTTTTACTGGACCGCTCTTGTGAAACCTGCCACATGTTTTTTCTAAATCTACTAAACTCTCTTCGTAATGATCATCAATCTGTAGTTGCTATCTATTTTGATCTTAGTTAGGCTTTCGATAAAGTACCTCATAGGCGACTTCTAGCTAAACTAGAGGCTAACGAATTTCGTAGTCCCCTTACTGACTTTATTATATCATAAGCTATCTGATCGAAACAAATTTTTAGTGGGGTCCTCATACTCAAGTGCTACTCCGTTTGGGAGTGGTGTCCGTCAAGGAATCGTATTAGATTCTTTGTTGTTCTTACTTTACATAAATGATATTTCATCGATCGTTAACCATTAAAAATCTTATATTTATGCTGATGACCTCAAATGCGTTTATTCTTCTCTAACTATACGGCCGAACGATGCCAAAAACAAATTCATTCGGGCTTAGGCGCTCTTTCGGCGTGGAGCCCCACATAGTCAATGGAATTCTCACCTTCTAAGTGTCCCTACATGAGTTTTCGGCCTGTAAGGCAACCTTTTTTTAAAGGCTGCCCTATGACTGAATGTTCCTTCCTCAAGGACTTGGGCTTAAGCTACAATAATAAATTAGATATTTCGCCTCATGCCGATAGAATTAATGCCAAAGCTGCTCAGATTTGTGGCTTTATTTCTTATAATTTCTACCTTCCTGAAATTAAATTAAGACTTTTTTGTATGTTTGTACTTCCTATTGTTGATTTTTGCTGTCCTTTCTTCGGTTTAATGAACGAATCTAGCCGTTCACAAATGGAGGATTTCCAAAGAAATTTCACAAAAAACTATTTCATCGGACTCTTTTTTATTACTTTATACAATAAACAATTTATTTGGGTCAGGAGACTGGACGCAGGCCTTTGTCTTCTTTTATGATTACATAATAGCTTGAATCTCCGCAAGCTTTCTTTTCATTAGCCACTTAGTCTTCCTTATAACCTCAGAAATTCTGCGCTAATTTTACCTCCTCCTGCATCCTCCACATCTAAACGGTGTCTATTTTTTGCTCCTAGATAAAGCTTACTTTGGAATAACCTGGCAATTGAAATTAGGTCGCAAACTAGTCTATCTGCATTCAAGCGAAGACAACATATTTATTTTAACACTGATTCTATTAACCTTTTATTTTTCTCATCTTTTCCGAGCAGATTTCTCCATGACTCGGAGAAACGACCGTCGGGAATTTAAGTGACCTTCCTGAAACTATTTTTTTTCTACGTCGAGTCCCCATGAAACATGATGTCTCCTTATATCAGCAGTCATTTAAAAGATAAAGTCATTCGGAAGTACACAGTCTAAAATGCTGCCATTTCGTTGGATACTTACCATCATCAGAATTCAATTCTAGATCCTAAGATGCTGAGACCTATTCTATCCCCTTACCTTATTTTTCATAGCAGTATTTTTCTCCTGCCATCTATTCGAATATGGAGGCCTATTGAACTCTGCCTCCATTGTTAAGGTAAAATATTTTAACTGCCTATTTTCTATTTCACTATTAATTTCAAAACATCACTAACTGTTGACCTAACAGGACAAGTTCTGCCTACATTATTAAATATATGTATATTTTATCTGCACAAGTTTTCAAAATTTTATTTCGTTGCTAATGTTTGTTTAGACAGTGCCTAACCAGCGCTAACCAAATATAAATTCTTAAAAACCAAGGACCAGCAAAGCGCGCAAAAAGCGTAATGGCAGCCAAATCTGTCGGCTACGAGGACGAATTTTGTATCAAATGTTCTTATATTTTACTGAGAGTTCAAAAACTGGAAAATGAGCTTGCAGGCTTAAGGAAGCTCTTGCGAGATAACAAAACCAGATGAAATACGGTTAGCAATCCAACAGTTAAAAAGACAGTGACCAAAGCACCAAAAGTACCAAAAAACTACAATTGGTAACAACTCTCAATGTTCGGACGCCAATGCCCATAATGACCGGATAACAGGAACACAGTCTCTGAATCCTACGGAAGACTACCAAAGAGAACCACAAAGTACATACTGCTGTATTGGGTGTTCTAATGAGCCCGTAGTTGAATCCCAAGAAACAAACGCGTGGCAATCTGAAAAGGGGAAACACCACAACTGGAGAACGAATTCAAAATAAACTCCGATGGATTCATCGAAGCCTTCAGATGACAGTATGGTCAGAAGTGGATTAAATCCCAACGAGAGCTCTGTAAAGCGTTCTTGTGCCCTAAGGAGAACTTTGGAGGAAGCGAAAATCCCGAGTACCGGGATCGGCAACAGTGTTCAGTTATTCAGGGTTTGTATATTTGTATATTTTGAAGGGTAACAGGCATTGCAATTGATGACCCTATTAATGTAAAACTATCATTGCATGTGTACGGTCAATATAAAAAAAATAAATAAAAAGGTGCACATTTAAAAATGTTCAAGTCAAAGCATAACATAACTTCAAATGCGTCTGCACAGTTAAAGGCAAAACATTGTGGAAGAAAAGTAGAAATCGAAAGATTTTAAAAGGCTGGTTTAAAGTAATCATGTTGTGAGCGTCGTCTTTTGTCAAATATTATGTCATCAAGCCTTCTTTTAAAATCAGAAATGCTGTCAGAGGTAACCATCTCGCTTGGTAACGAGTTCCAAGCTCGTACTACTCGTTGGCTAAAAAAAACTTTCTGAGGTTCAATCGCGTATGTTCGCTTTTAAACTTGTAAGGATGAATACGCAGATGAGTTGTGCAGGCAAACTCGAAGAAATCTTCCGATCTCAGGGAGGAATCAATGCCCCGGATAATCCAGAATGTCCAGAGCAGGCTACACCATAAGTGCCTGTAGGAAAGATGAAATAAGTCAAGCTTTTTCAATCTGTCTTGGTATGGTTAATTCTTAAGACCGTCGACCAACTTCGTTGCTCTCCGTTGCACCTGTTTGAGGAGGCTAACGTCTTTCTTCATCCACGGTATCCAGGCTGATATTCCGTTATCTAAGTGTGGTTTCACGAAGATGTCATAGAATGTTCCGAAGTGATCAGGGCGGAATATTTTAAACGCACGTCTGATCCAATGCAGTGTGCATGTTGCTTTCTGTACTGCTTTCTTAAAGTGTTCTGAGGGCATCAAATTTGCAGTTGTCCACATGCCCAGATCATTATGTGTTTCTACCTCTTTTAATGCAGTGCCATTAATAAAGTACTGGTTTTTCAGAGATACTTTCCGACCAGTGTTTATGAGTAAGATTACGCACTTGGATCCATTAAACTTAAGCAGCCACCTAGCCAACCGGGCTCTTAGTTCGTCGATATTCGACTGTAACCCTTTTGCGTCGTCATCAGCGCAGCTGACTTCAGTCCATATTTTTGTGTCATATGCGAACATGACAGCTTCACAATCTAGGTCATTGAGACATTCGTTCAAATAGATTAGGAAGAGTAGGGGATCCCAAAACAGAACCCTGTGGAAAACCACTTTCTACTTTTGCCCATTCCGAGCTAGAGTGTCCAACAACAAAACTCTCTCTGTTCTGAAAGACAAGAAACTCTTGATCCAATTGAAAAGTTTTACTTGAATTCCGACGTTCCAAATCTTCTGTAAAAGAAGCCCGTGTGGTACAATATCAAAGGCCTTCTTGAAGTCAAAAAATACTACATCTACTGGATGAGCCTTATCTGTATCCTTTATCCATTTCTCGTGCGACTGAAGGGCACTCGTTAGACAGGAACGTCCAGGACGGAAGCCGCGATTGACATCGCATAGGATTTGGTTGTTTTACAGATAGCGCATTAAATGCCTCTTGATAATACTTTCCAGTATTTTACACGCGATGCAATGTAAACTGAGTTGGCCGTAGAGTTGGCAGAACCCTTGTGTCTACTCTTCCAAGCCTCCCTCGCTGCAGGCAAATTGCCACCCGATTGGAAGACCGCGTGGATTTCCCCAATACACAAAAGTGGCAGCCGTGCTTCCGCAAATAACTACAGGCCGGTAAGTCTCACCTCCATATGTTGCAAGATTATGGAGCGAATCATCAAACGTGAACTGATGCAGTTTCTGGAGCGGCATCATCTTCTCTCTGAAGCGCAGCATGGATTCCGCAGAGGAAGGTCCTGTTTAACTAATTTGCTCTACTGTCTGGAACGATGGACCCGAGCGGTCGATGAAGGAAATGTAGTGCACGCAGTGTACATAGACTTCAAGAAGGCCTTTGATAGCGTGCCTCACCAACGTCTCCTATACAAACTCAACCGTATTGGGGTAAGGGGCAAGCTTTTTGAAGTGGATCAAAAACTTCTTGATTGGGCGATCTCAGATTGTCCGTCTTGGCGATCAACAATCGGCGGAGGTGGCGGTTGAGAGTGGGGTTCCTCAGGGCTCCGTCCTGGGCCCTATCCTCTTCCTTATATATATTTATGATTGCGTAAGTGGCTTGGACTGTGACACCGCCATGTTTGCTGACGATATAAAAGCTTTGGAAGGTCATCCACAACGCAGATGATGAAGAAAAATCTACAGGCGAACTTGCATCGACTCGAGGAATGGTCGCACAACTGGCTCCTCCCATTCAATGCTACCAAGTACAATATTCTGCGATTTGGCAGAACCAGCTCAGGGCACCAGAGAATTTACTATCTGGACGACACACCGCTCCCAGAGGTAGAGGCTCAGAAAGATCTAGGAGTATGGATCACGCCCACACTGAAGCCATCGTTCCATTGCTCAAAAGTAGCAAAATCTGCCATGTCAAGCTTGTATCTTATTAAGCGAGCGTTTGCAAAGTTCGACAAAGAGTGCTTTAATAAGGTCTTCGGGATGTTCGTGCGACCACAATTGGAATTCGCCATACAAGCCTGGAGACCGTGGTCTGTCAAAGACCACAACACCCTTGAGAAGGTCCAAAGACGTGCAACCAAGCTTGTTCAAGGTCAAAGCTGCCTGCCTTACGAGACACGATTGTCTAATCTTGATCTGTTTCCTCTGGACTATAGACAGCTACGCGGCGACTTAATACAAGCCTTTCGAATGCTGCTGCTTCAGGATTGTTGCCTTGCATCTGGCGACTTCTTTGAGCTGGCCACTACCACTACTTTGCGAGGGCATCCCATTAAACTACGAGTGACAGGTGCAAGACTCGACACAAGAAGGTTCTTCTTCTCCAACAGAGTGATTAAAGCCTGGAATGCTCTGCCGGCCGACATAATCATGTCCCCATCCGTTGACACTTTTAAGCGGAAGTTTGACCAGTACAGCCATAAGTACCACCACGACATCCGAACCTAACACATTTCCTGAAACATATTCCCATCCACAATTTTCGCGTCGTATAACATACTACTCCCTATTTTTGAGTAACATTATTTTATAATTGTTTGTCCGATGCCCTGCAGTGTGTCCGTGAGATAACCCTTTGTCCAACGTCCATTATATGTCAGCCTTTTTAATTTACAGTGTCACTGACATCAATAGGGAGCTCAAAGGCTTCGCCTATATTTCCCTTAATAAAACTGAACTGAACTGAACTGAACTGACATGGTGGTAATTTTCACAGTCAGTATCAGTATCAGTATATTTGAGGGAGATGTAGGTGAGTCACCTTTGAATTCCCTATTCGTACACGCGAGTTGTGGTATCAAAAAATAGTATCTCGATATGTTGGGGAGGCCAACATAATGGAACATAGTTGAAAAAGAGCAGACAGTGAAAAAAACTCCCAGTGATATTTAGGAGAAAAAAACTGTCGCCCTTGGGAGGGGGGGTCCAACGGGGGCATTTCGGAGGTCACGTGAATCAGCCAGATTCTCCCTTGCTGATTGCAGAGTCCGTTGAGGGATTTCAAAGGCGGAAATATATGTCCAGATCATCCTCGGTCCATTGCGGTTTGAACCAAGGGAGAACGTTCATACACCTCATGGACGACGGTCGCCAGGTCCACCTGATGCGAATACTCACAGTGTCACCAAGGTGTGCAAATAAGTTAAGCAGCGAAGACCTCGAGGACCCCAGCATGGGAATAATGGGAGAATGCAAGACCTCGAACAAAAATAACAAACATAAAGAAATGTTACTCAAATATAGCTAGTTGTATCATAAATGCCTTATTTTATGACGTCACACTTGCAGCTTTCAGTTAGTGTTGTAGCTCGCACCATTATATCGATCTAACTTTCGCTTAAAAACCTCCAAGGAGTCCAAAATAACAACATCCAGAGGAAGACTATTCCAAGCTTCGACTACTCTTTTGGAGAAGAAGTACTTCCGAGTGTCTAGCCTTGCTCCAGTCACACGTAATTTGAGAGGATGACCTCTCAAGTTCGTTGTTTTTGCTAACTCGAAGAAATCCCCTGGGACGAGACAACAGTCCTGGATGCGTAGTATGCGGAATGTTAGTATCAGGTTCCCCCGAAGCTGTCTATGGTGCAAGGGAAAGAGATTGAGACTCGACAGCCGTGTTTCATAAGGCTATGGGCCATGTCCAAGGACAAGTTTGGTTGCTCGCCTTTGGACCTTTTCGAGGATCTTGATGTCCTTCGCCACCCAGGGTCTCCAAGCTTGGATAGCGGACTCCAACTGTGGCCGCACGAATGTTCCGAAGACTTTAGCGAAGCAGTCGGTAGTGAAGGCTGCAAAAGCTCGTTTAACGAGGTACAGAATCGACATGGCTGACTTCGCTACCTTTGCACAATGTAGGGAGGGTTTAAGCGAGGGCGTGATCCAGACTCCAAGGTCATTTTGGACATCCACTTCTTTCAGTGGAATTCCATTCAGACTGTAAACCGTGCGGTTCGAAGGATTGCTTTTCCCGACTCGTATGATGTTGCACTTGCTCTCATTAAACGGTAAGAGCCAGTCATTTAACCATTTCTGGAGTCGATTTAAGTTTGCCTGCAAGTTCTCTTCATCAGCCGCAGTTTGAATGACGCGCCAAAGTTTAAGATCATCGGCAAACATGGCAATATCGCAGTCCAGTTCGTTGGCACAATCGTTGATGTAGACAATGAACAAAATAGGGCCGAGAACAGAGCCTTGGGGAACACCACTCTCAACCTCAACTTAAGTCGACTGTTGGTCGCTGATATGGACAGTTTGTGAGCGGCCAGTTAAGAAGTTTTCTATCCATGTCACGCGGCACGCTATCAAAAGCCTTTTTGAAGTCTATATAGACTGCGTGCACCGTATTTCCACTATCGACCGCTTCAGTCCAACGTTCTAAACAGTAGAGCAAATTTGTGACGCAGGATCTACCTCTACGGAAACCGTGCTGGGCTTCGGATAGCTGATTGTTATGTTCGAAGAACTGCATAAGTTGTTGCTTAATTATTTTTTCCATGATTTTGCAGCAAATTGAAGTTAGGCTGACCGGTCGATAATTGTTTGTAGAGACTCGGCTTCCACCCTTATAAAGCGGCGTAATCCATGCGGATTTCCAGTCGGCTGGTAGACTTCCGGTCTGAAAGGATGTTTGGAAAGGCGTAGAGAGTGGTTTTGCCAACTCTCTCGCGAGCTCTTTCAACAGCTTGGCAGGTACTTCATCGGGACTCGGAGACTTAGATTCCTTTAACCCCAAAAGTTCCTTGAGGACAGTAGTCTCGGTGAAATTAACAGTCTCGACTATTGTATTCACTTCGAAGCCATCGGTAGGGTGATCGTATCTCATTTCCTTTGTGAAAACCGACTGGAAAAATTCCGAAAGATGATCAGCCTTTGCACCGTCTTCAGTAAGGTCTATGCCCTCGGCGGTCCTCAGCAGGGGTATCGGATCCTTGTTCCGTGTATTCTGCCTGAGGTAACCGTAAAACAGTTTCGGGTTCACGGTGGCGCGGTTCAGCAGGTCCACTTCGAAAGCCTGTCTTGTTCTAAAAATATGGCCCTTGACCCGATTTCTCTGCATTTTGTACGCATTTAGAGATGCAGGAGTTCTGTCCTTAAGCGATTTTTTCCACAATCTCCGCTTTTTGTTCACTTCGATTTTTAAGGCCTGCGTAAGCCATCACGGTCTGTTGGTTAACCTTTTTCTCAAAATCGGACAGTGATGTTCGATGAGCCTGTGCAGTATGTCCTGGAACGTTTCCCAGTCCTCGGTTATGTTTCCAAAGAATAAAGTTTCCCACTGAGTGCGCATGAGTTTGGCCCTCATTCCACCGAAATTGCCTTGCCATATATTCCTTCTGATTGTTCTGGGTCTTGCTGGTATAGAAAATAGTGAGTACTCCCATCGCAGTATCACGTGGTCACTTTTGCCTAGCGGCGGTAGACATGACACTTCGTCGATGCTGTCGTGCGACTTTGTGAGAACTAGGTCCAGGCAATTGGCCTGTTGTCCTTCGCACACCCTGGTTGGAAAAGTGACGTGCTGTGTGAGACGTAGCTTTAGCATCGTGCTCAGAAAACAACCGTCAAAGGCTAGATCAGAACTATGTGCGCAGGTCGAGCTCC
This sequence comes from Schistocephalus solidus, assembly GCA_017591395.1. NCBI lineage: Eukaryota > Metazoa > Platyhelminthes > Cestoda > Diphyllobothriidea > Diphyllobothriidae > Schistocephalus > Schistocephalus solidus. The sequence continues at coordinate 164,004 of WEDG01000671.1, read as the reverse complement.
AGTCGATGTGAGGCGCATTGAAGTCACCCATGATCAGGATATCCAACCGTGTAGCAATCTTTTCAAGCTCCTCTAGCAGGTAAGCATCGGCTACGGGGTCTCTTCTCGGTGGGCGGTAGACTGTCAGGACATCTAGACTTGATTTACCTGGCACTTTTACGGATATCCATATCGCCTCGGAAGTAGACGCGAGTTTATAAGTTTTGTCTAAAACTGTAAGTTCGCTTTTCACGTATGTGAGTACGCCACCTCCTTTGACGCTCTTTCCCTGTCTTTTTCTAAAAAGTTGGTAGCCAGCCATAGTTACCTCTCGGTCGTCCACTTGTTGGGACAACCAAGTTTCTGTTACGGAAATTATATCTGGAGATAGATCACAGACATGAATCTTAAGCTCGTCCAGCTTCGATAATATACTCTGTGCATTGGTGTACAGAAATGTTAGTTTTCGGTTTGCTCGGAAAGTGCTAACAGTCGGGCGCGAGCCCCTGATTACTGGGCCAATTGCGTGGTAATCCGGAACGGGCCTCTCCAGGGGGAGAACAATGGACGATGGATCACTTGGTTGTTGTAAATAACCAAATTTGTTTCCCCCTCGCTGAGCCGCTGTCTTAGTTCAATGACCAGTTGATGGCGTTTGTTCCGCTCCACACGTGAGAAGTCCTGTTGAAAAAATCCCGGGGTTTGAGTTTTTTATCTTAAAGTGCCTAGAAAGAATGAGACTGGCTTCCTGGCTACTGGTCAAGATAACTTTTAGAGGCCTAGGACGTGTTGATTCAGATTGGCTTTCGGGCCGTTTTCCAAGGCGAAGGCTTTTTCCAGTTCAATCGACGTATTAGGTTCCAGCATATTGTTCAGGAGTTCACGAAAGTGGTTCATGTCTTCAGAATATTGGTCTACTGGAGTCGCAGCTGTATTATGAAACTTTTTCTGTCCGTGGCATTTTTTGTAACTACGACGCTGTCTTCCACTATTTGGTGGGAAGGTTTCACGTTGTGCACTGGTGATGATGGAGGGGATGCTGATTGGCTATGTTTTGGCTTTGATCCGGTTTTATTTGGTTTCGGCGAATTCCACGGGTTGGACGATTTTGAATCGCAGGTGGTAGTTTCGGTTGGGGAATCGATTCCACTGCTTGTGCTTGGTGTGAGAATCTCAGTAGTTCCTGTGGAGGATAAGGCAATGGTCAAAGCCCCGTGTTCGAGTCTTTTTGAGGAATCTTTCAAAGTCGGTTTTCCATTGGCTTTTTCCTTTATGGTGTCAGTTTTGCGTTTTGGACGGCTTTTTTGTTTTAGGCGGACTATTTTTGTCCTGCGCCGTTGGTACTTGTTGTTCGGTAGCCGTAGCAGCTGTCGAAGTTGTTGTTGAGATACCCTTTGATCGAGTATCAATGGTTTTGCTTCTGGTAAGTCGTTCAGTGGACTCCTAAGTGGCATATACTGCTTTATAGGTGCCTTTTAGCGCAGATTTTATTGGTCTTATCTCATCCTCGAGCTAGTTTAGCTTCATGGACAGTTTTTGACAGCCTCCACAAATGGCAGTGTTGTCAATAGCGTGCATATTAATTTGAGAGAGTGCTCGTCACCGTGATGAGGTGGTCGAGTGGTTAGCGAGCGTCGCCATCGCGTTGGTGGTCGCGGGTTCAATCTTGGCTTGCGGCATGACTTTTTGAATTCTTGTGTGATGATTTAAGAAGTAACGGGTGGCTAGGTGTAGGTTTACACTATCAGCGCTTGCACACAAGCAGTATATAAATGATCTACTCCGCCTTTTTTGCAAATTAATGAAATCCCCCGAACGTTCTTAACTACTTCTGCTAGTGGAAGTTGTTAAAAATATTTGTTATAACGAGTTACTCGATATAAATTGCACAATCAATTAGACAGAATATGGATAATGAACGACTCAGCCTGTTTTGTAGATACTCCCCAGGAAGCCTGACGAGCAATTAGAGCCTGGATTGGACTGGTAGGTTGTGTAGGCCAAGCCAAGTTTTCCGGCAGGTTGCTCTATTTGGAGAACTGTCCTAGTCGAACAAAAGTCCTCAGAAACCCTAAAGAGCTGTCAGAGAATGGATTGGACTGGTAGGTTATGTAGGCCAAGATTTCCGACAGTGCTCGATTTGGAGAACTCTCCTGTCCAGTCGTGAACCTCCATTTTAGATCGGGGCGATGAATGCACACTTCCATTCTTCCGAGAGTTGGCTTTCTTCAAAGTACTTTTGGAATATGATGCACAGTGGTACACACAGTTCATCAGCAAGTTCTCTAAGTGCTAATGCAGGAATTCTATTCGGCCCAGGCGTCTTGGCAGGCTTTATACGAAGTAATTCGGTTCTAATTATGGTCGGCGAAAATTCTAGATCTAGGTCCTCTGTTGTGGATGAGAAGGTGGACGTGGAAGGGGAAGGAGGAGTACAAATGTGTTTACAAACTGGTAGAATAGCAGCAAAAATATTAGGCTCTCGGGTGAAGACGATCGAAAAGAATTTTTGAAAGAAAGGATGCTTTAACCTGGTCGTCGGTCTCCAGTTTTCCGTCTGCAGGCCTAAGAGCAGGAATAATTTCCTGAATTATCTTTGTACTCCGTATGTAGCCATATAGCATTTTGGGGTGTTCCAAAGATTTCTGCAGTATGTTTAGTTCGAACTTCCTCCGCAGCTTAGTAGCCTCACATTTACATACGTTGCGTTGCTGCTTATATTTCGGAAAGTGAGCATCGGAGCCGGTTTGTCTGTAACGCCTCCAGAAGCGAGCTATTTATTTGAAAGAGGCCTGCAAGTTTGAGTTTATCCACTTTGGGCTGTTTGTGATTGTCTTTCCCACGAGAGGACAGTTAAGGTTAACAATCCTTTTCAATAACGAGCTCAATGTCACCCAATCTTTATTAGTTCCACCATGTAGTTCTGTTTCCCAGGATTTCTCTGACAGTTGTCTTCTCATAAGTGAGTAGTCCCCCTTCCAAATGTTTCTTTCCCAAGTATTGGGTAAATTTGGTTTGTAAAACAGTGAGTACTCGAAGCACCGCGTAATGTGATCACTTGACCCTAATGGCGGTCGATCCTGTAGGTCTAGCACATTTTCCTCATCTTGGGTAAAAATTAGGCCAAAGACAGCTTGACTGTTGTCCTTCTTTCATCCGTGTTCAAAAGGTGACGTTCTGACAGAGAAGTTTGTCTTTTGCCCATTGTAATAGTTTGTGGTTGAAGTTATCTGGCATTCTCTGCGCAGTCCATGTTTTCCAGTCAATACCAGGAGCGTTAAAATCCCCAACAATGAGGACATCTGTCTTCTTGCTGGCTGTGTAGAGTTCAGTTATGAGAATGAAATCCTGATCGGAAGTCAGATAAGGCGAATGGTTCACAACCAATATCGTCAGTGGCCTGGAATACTTAGCCGATATAGTAATGCTTAAGACTTCCACCTCGCGTAATGGAATATGTATGCCAGCCATAGCGGTCAGCTTGCGAGTGACATAAACGATGACTCCTACTCCTCGACTTGGTCTATCTCTCCTGAAGTGCTGATATCCTCTGATTGATATTTCCGAATCCGTTATGTCTGCAGTAAGCCACTTTTCAGTGAAAGCCATAACGTCTGGTTTAATTTCATCCACAACGTTTCTAAGGTCGTCCAGCTTGTTGAACTGGCTTTTACATTTGCGGAGATGACTTTTAATGATCGATTCGTCGGAGGGACCCAGCCTTCATTGTTACAGGTTTTGGCCATAGGAAGGACACATTGATCTGGAACTTTTGACCGTCTTTGATTTTCAGCCGTTTCTTCTCTCTGCCAATTCTCTCCCTCAATTCTCTCCATATTTCCCTCATTTTAAGCCGTTCCCTCGGCTTGTAGTCCGGCTGAAAAAAAACACTTGTTTGTGCGATCCCCGTAAGGTAATTTTTTCCTTCTAACAGAAGTGCTGCCTGGGTTTCGTTTTCTAAAATAATTTTAAGAGGCCTTGGGGATATTTTAATGTAGCAACTGGGGTCTGCTTTGCCTAATCGGAAAGCTTTTTGCACGGTGTGAATTTCACTTTCTTCAGGACTGCACTGGCATATTCATGAAGAAAATCTAGATCATGTGTCACTCGTTCCTTCTGAATGCAGGACGTGGATTCTGGGACACCCCGTTTTACGATATTTTGCTTACAATTTATGGGCAAGGTCATAATTTGCCTGCCCACGCTAGGGTGGGAGTTCACAGAGGTGGCGTTACTCGTGGATGCTGGCACTTCAACATGAGAGTGGTTTTTGTCCAACGCTGGGCTTCTGGGACTTAAATGTTTTGGATGACATATTACCTTTGTCTTCCGAAACTCGTTTCTTCATTTTCTGGGATCGCTGCCGGTTACCCTCTTTCCTTCCTGGAGACTGTTTAACGGCTAAACCGAGCTCCGTAGACGAAGCGCAATCATCCTTATTGGATGTGGTGGATACGGAAGCTGTGCATGCGTATGTGCGTTTGTCTCCCTCATGTTTCCCCGTTAGGGACTGCTTGTGCTAGGGTAAAATGTGAGGAGGTTTCTTCAACTTCTTTAAATTCACCTTCAGCCCTTTCATACCCTTTAAAATCTCCAAAATGTTTGAAGAAGTTTAAAGCATATCGCACACGCTTCGTCCTCGTAATTGACATCCAAAAAACTTATTAAACTCGTGGCCCGTTTGGTGGAAGGTGACTTTAAAGAAACATGCCTGGAATTGAGGTCACTCGTATTATGATAAATGTTTATGTCCTCATTTTAATTGAAATCAGCGAGCTTGTCATGTAATGCAAGCTTAGTGGAATCACCGTCGTTTCCCGCACACTGGTGCCTTGGTTCAATCCTCGGCGGTACCACGTATTTTACACTAATCAACTGCAGTCTGACCTGAAGACCGTGTCACTGAAGGCCTCGTTTCGTTTAATGGCCTCCGAAACCAGCTGCTACCATCAGGCGTGGAAGTAAAAGTTCTTAAAGCATTCCGGATCGGCAAAACGGGTGAAGATGCCCTAGGAACGCCGCGATCGCGACCTCTCAAATTATGCTAGAGAGCAAAGACCAAGTCAAGGCGATCATATCCAAAAAAACCAACCTCTGTCACTCGCATAGAGAGTTTTTATCAACCAGACTACTCACTGCGGAAAGACTGAAACGCCGGGAATTTGTCCTGGAACTACAATCAAGACTGAAGGCAGGCGAGCAAAATCTGGCTATTTTCAAGGAGACGGTAGTTAAAAATAATCAGAATTTTCCATTGAATCACCCAATTGTATTAAGGACAATGGTAGCCACTGCACTAACGCCAAAAACATCAGGCAACCAGTTGCCCAAAGATATGATAGAAATGAGTCCGTAAAGCCAGCGTTCTCACTGTGGAAGCCAGAGCTACCGAAACTCAGCAAGAAACGGAAACGTTACATGAGATTAACGTCAGAGGACACACAGTAAGGCCCATAAAAATGACAAACGCAACAGGAAGATTGGCTGGTGCGAAATTAAAGTGCTTGTTTACAAATGTCCAAAGCCTTTTATCAAAACTTGATGCGTTAAAAATTTGCCTTGCCGAAGTATCTCTGGATCTCAAGCAGTAACCGAAACGTGGCTGTTGGACAGTATTCGAGATAGCGAAATAACATTGTCTGTATACCAAATATATCGGAAGGACAGAGAAAACCGACAGGGTGGTGGAATAATTGTGTATGTGGTAGAGGTGCTAATCGTGTCCGACAAGACGAGCAAGTTTGCGTGCAGCACGGAAGCTACATGGTTGACCCTCAAGGCTCTTGGTTATCATCAATGTCTATCGGCCACCTAGGATAGACCAAGTCACAGACACCAACTTGTTGGAATAATTAGAAAAGTTCTCCAGTTGACCAAATTTCATGATTATGGGTGACGTCAACGCACCAGGAATTAACTGGAGCACTGTTCAATTATCATTCTGAAAATTGAATTTTGATTATGTTTTTCTGCAAAAGACCTTGAAAGAACTCCTCACACACCATGTCCTCTTCCTCAAACAGAACACGTGAAGGACAAACTGCTTACTGTTTTGACCTGGTTTTCATAAAAACATCAGGCAGCATTGACGAGATTATTGCAATGCCTCCACTCGGTTGAAATGATCATGTGGTGCTAATGTGGGACGAATCCTTATTCTCCTTTGCGTCTGCTTTAGAGGAAAAACGGCATGACGTTTCGTGGGGAAATTTTCATCAGATGCGAGCATATTTAACAGACCGCAGCTGTACCTCAATGTTTTAGAGCACTGTGAACGAAGATGGGGAGTTCTTCCGGAATGCTCGTATGCAACTCATGGACAACCAATGCCCACTAACGCGAGCCCATCAAAGCAAGCGTCCTGGGTGGCTATACAGCAACATAAAAACGGAAATAAGCAGGAAACACAAATTGTGGATAAAATATCGCGAGTCTAATCAAGTCGCATATTTTAACAAATATAAAACACAGATTACCAAATTATCCTTAAAACGCGATGAGAATTCGAGAAGACTTTGCTGCAAAAAGCAACACAGAATCCTAAGTTAGTCTATAATTACCTCCACAGACGTTCAAGGAATAAGCATCAAATCCCGATTATTAAGACTGCCGTGGGCGTCAAAATTTCTGAAAACAGGGACAAAGCCGAGTAATTTTCACAGATCTACCACTCAGTCTACCCCAACTACGCAAGGTTCCTTCGTCACTGAGCGGATAAATAAATAATAAATAAATTGTATATGAAAGGCCCAGAGGGCTCCCATAATTACCAACTTAGTACCGTGGTTTAAATACATACAAAGTGGATAATTGCTGCACGATGTGAGCATCCATATGAACAGCAGAAATGAGTAGCATGGTAAACATATCCGATTCAAAACGATTTGCCATTTTTAAAAAAAAGTCAAAAATCTTTGGCATATACGGTGAACTGGAAAAGAAGCACTAAAAAAACTCCTACGGTTAAATCGGAGGCGAGCCGCCAATTTTAAAAAAATAGGAGAAGAAAACTGCTTCACTAAAAAATTAATAGCTAAATGCAATGGGATAGTATTGGGATGTTGCTGACAACGTATGAGGAATCGGAACACTCCTTGTCGGGTGAGAGATAATAAAGCAGTCAGAGCTACTGTTTATAAACACCAGTGGAGGTGAGAGAGGACGAACTCGTCGTAGACAACATGGTCGAAACGAAGAGAGGACATTAGAGGTCACGAGATCATAATCGAGATGCGACCTTGCTGACTGCATAGTCCATCACCAAAGAGGCGAAACCATCAGAACCCGCCTCGATCCTCAACAGAACCTGGAGACTATCGTCAGGGTTGCAAATTCGGAGGAAAGTATCAAGGTTATCAAGAGTTGGTAATGCTAGTTTAAAAAGAGGGGGAAGAAAAAGTGAATGCAAAGATTGACTGCAAAGGATGATGGAAATATAATTGGAGACCAATATAATATCAAGGGAGCTGCCTCAAATACCAGGAGGACCCTTTTCAAACTCCCAAATTTGCGAGTTTTGGAAGGAAACAGACAATAAGAACTTTATATCTTCCGAAGTTAAATGTTTGCGTAATTTGGTTTTAAAAATAGCTAATGTAGACGAAAACCTAATTTGCAGTGGAAGATTATTCCATATAAAAGCATATTTAGAGGCAAAAAACTGAGACCGGTTAGTTGTGGAGCTACGGGGTACTGAAATGATCGTGGAAGAATTACGAGTGGCATAGGGTCGATCTACCGGAGTGAGAGCGTTAATGCGTGGGAGATTTGGACTAGAGTTAACGCGAAACAGGAAGCACAGACCGGCTTCGAGTCTTCTAACCCAAAGAAATTTAATGTCTGCTAACCGGCATCTATCCGTATAAGAGATACTGGATCCAGGAAGAGAAAATAGTCTTCGAGTAAAAACCCTCTGAACTTTTTCAATCTTACTGCGGTCAGAGGCGTTCATCAGCCCAAAGAGGGGACAGCAGTATTCTAGGATAGGAAGAACAAACATGCGGAACGAAGAAATTATGTGATATTAAACCACATAGCTGTGCAGCCTTTGCAGAAATTCGATCTGCATAAGGCGATAATGCTAGCTTATTCGTGTAACTTAGACCTAAGTCTTTTATGTTTGATCGTTCTAAAAGTGTAATATTTTGAAATAATAGGGGTCCAGGAAGCTTGGTGGGGCCAAAACACATAAAACTACTCTTGGATGAGGAAAAATTCATCTGCCAAGTACAGCTCCAACGTGAGAGCATAAGTAGATCAGTGTGGATTTTATCAATGCAACTATTGGCAGTGTCTTTAGAAAATGAATAAATGCACTTGAGATCGTCAGTGTAAACGAAATTTTGTGAATTTGTGAGTAAAGCTGAAATTTCATTTATGTACAGAAAAAAGAGAAGGGGACCTAGAACCGTGCCTTGAATTTTGCGTGCTGACTCGGTGGAAGCTCAATTCCATTCTGATGGCGTTCGTGGACTCTGAATCCTGTGCCAGGCTTCATACTGAGGAAAAATTGCTGGCTCTGCAGCCCGTAATCGGCTAATTCCCCAGTCTACAGCGAGCAACCGTTCGCCAACACACCTTGAGCTGGTTTAGAATACCGGATCCATAACTCTGAAGGGAGAAGGACTACACCGTGTCCTGTAACAACCATCTTTTGTTCCGAACTTTAATCATTCAATGAGCTGCATGTTTTTCTCCCTAAAACACTTTAAAGAACGATCAGGAGATTTTACACTGCCAGCTTGATCTTCTAATGTATATCTCTTTTAACCTTGCCTTAAACTGGCAAAAAATAAATAAAATAAAATAAAGAAATAAACGCACATGAGCGGCCATTCTTCTCGTTCATTTTCATTCCTCATGTCCTCGATTGTGAATCCGCAGTACCACCTTTTAGGCTACCGACTATTGTAGCGCCCTTTAATATATCATATCGTACGCGTATGCCTCAATGAGTGTAAACTGCAACGATAAGTAGTCCATGGAAGTGCATAAGCGAATATGCAAAGTAGCACCTACGTTATTGCGCGAAAAAGGAAGTAGGCTGCAATTTCATAGAGGACTGTGTATTAAGTATTTGTCAACTGATATCTCTAAGGTGAGTTCAATTGAAGAAATCGCTATCAAATTCTTGTAGAGAACTTGCAAGACGAGTGAAGAGAATGGCAATCAAATTCAAATCTATTCGTTTTGGAGGACAACTGAAAGGCAAAAATGTTTCTCTCCTTTATGTAAAGTAATGGGGGACTTTAAGGATCGTACTTAAAATCATCAGCAGGCTTAATTAAGTGCAGTTGCAACTTTGTACTGGCACAGACGGAAAACCTTCGAAATCACCAAAAGTACTAGCACTATTTTTCTGGTTCGATTGGTTTTTAAGACTAAAAAGCTGCCCCACGTGTTTTTAGCTGCAACTAGTTCAGACCCTCACATGAAGCCAGGACGATCTTTTATTGTGTTCATATTTTCATCTCTTTAAGATTACACATAAAATAAATTAATTTATGTACAAATATATGCCCTGTTTCACAGGTTTAGCTGAAAATGATTATATTTAAGACTCCGTCTTTCTCTTATGCATTGTATATTGAATGAACTTAAAAATTTGCATTGAATCTTTTAATTGGATAATGAACTTTTGACTTCCAATGCGACAAAAAGTCTTTACTGAAAAGCTGGAAAGCACTTGATTTATCTGACAGGCAAATGCGTGGGGATCTCCTGCAGACATTCCGCATTGTGAAGGGATTTTATTGTTGCCTGGAATTCTCGGACTTCTTTGAATTTGCTGTCACGACCCATGTCCGAGGTCATCCAATGAAACTACGCGTCCAGCTGGCGACACTGGATGTGCAGAAGTTCTCCTTCTCTATCAGAATTGTCAAACCATGGAATGCCCTCCATGTAAACGTTGGGATGTCACCATCGCTGGAGAACTTTAAAAGGAACCTTGATAGTTGTATGTTCCAAAATGAGCCGGAGCCATGAGGAATTTATCTTAACCCTCGAGACTCACGCACCACTTGTCACATTTTATAATCGCATTTGAAATTTCGCAACTCACATGGTTTTTCTGTATACCTCACTTAATTTCACGTTACACATAGGTTAATCAATGGCCCAGGACTATTTCCCTCAATAAATTGAATTGAATTACAAAAATCATATTTTCGTGCATTGAAAGAAAAATACACTCTGCCATAATTTTCACATTATTGAATACAGTATCATTTTCAATATAAGATAGCACAATTTCCAAAGATTTTGACCACCCTGCCAATCGTTAACTGTTAACTATCGCATATTAACAATCCTGAAATGTTTAGCAAAAGTTCCCCCAAATAATGCCACACAATAGAGGATTTATTCACCATCAGCTACTTTTTATAAATCACTGCGAAAAGGGTGATAATATTAGGATAACAGTAGCTGTTAACTTCTTGAATGCTGGATTTGTTATTAGTAAGGTGGTTAAAATTGGATCCACTATTTTCGAGATGACTCATTCAGTTGTTCAAAACCCCTTCTTTGTATTTATTTATTTATTGTCAGTTTACCGGCAAGGTCAAAAGGGACAAACATTTAGGGTGTCGAGCTGACAGTGAAAAAAACTCCTGATCGTTCTTTAAAGTCTTTTCTGGAGAAAAAACTGCAGCTTATTGAATGGATTAAAGATCAGGACAAGGAAGTATTGACACAGATGCACGGTGCTGTACTTCTCATTTTGGTGTTGTGGATCTGGTATTCTGTACTAGCAGCAGGTATGCCGGCGAACGGCTGCTCACTGTCAACTGAGGAATAACCCGATTATGGACTGCAAAGCCAGCAATATTGCCCTCAGCATGAAGCCTGGCACAGGATTCAGAGTCCGCGAACGCTATCAGAACGGAAGAGAGCTTCCACCGAGTCCTTAATGTAGAAAACTAGTGATAGCTCTCATAAACAAAGGATAGTTTTGCTGAATTTTAATACTTTTGGGTAGTTTATTCCAGATTGCTATAGCATTTACCGAAAACAAATGACGGTATCTAACGGTGCATGCCAAAGGAAGAAATAAGAATACATATTTATGATTGGTGCGCCGAAAGTTTTCAAGCTGCCTCAGAGATGTCAGAAGGTTAAAGGTACAACTGCTTGAAAGTTTAAACAGTACAAATAGTCCCTTGTGTAATCTACGAAGCCACAACGGGTCGAGGCTTGTTAGCTCACTGCGTTGTTGGTAGGACAGGTTTCTGTGCTCTGAAGTGAAAAGTCTTTTAGTAAAGAAGTGCTGGACTGATTCTATCTTTATCCGTTCATTCGCGTGCAGAAGGCTAAATAAAAATGAGCAGTATTCTAGACTAGGTCTGACATATATTTTAGAAAGGCTGGTCCTTATATTGACGGTTATAAGATTTCTGAGAATAAACCGAGTGGTTTGGCGTGCTTTCGAGACAATCAGGGCGCAGTGCTCTGACAGACTAAGACTACTGGAATAGGACATGCCCAGATCCTTTATAACCTCGGACACATTTTTGTCATGACCGTTTATGCTTAGATAAGGCTGATGGTTGTCACCACTTATCATAACGGAGCACTTGTGCCAAGAAAGCGAAAGGTGCCGTGTGCGACACCACTAAGCGAAGGCTTGAAGATCCTTTTTTTAAGAGCTCAAGCACGATGTGGCGATTGGCCGGTTTATCTCGATAGGCAACTTTTAAATCATCAGCGTACATAAAGAACATACCATACTGAAAAAATCAGGAACATCGTTTACAAAAAGGCAAAATAGAAGCGGGCCGAGTACACTACCCTGAAAAACTCCAGTCCTCACGTGCGTGGGGTTGCAGATAACATCGGAAATTTTAACTCGCTGTGCGCGAGCTTTCAAATACTAGGATATTAAATTCAGAAGCTTGTTATCTATGCCGAAGAAGGTAAGTTTTAGCAGGAGGAGATCATGGTCAACACGATCAAAAGCCTTCGTGAGTCGAAATAAACGGTGTAGATTGCAAAACCACTATCTCTAGATTGTAGCACATGATCAAAGTAAGAGAGCTGGCAGGTCTCACAAGATCTTTTTTTCGAGAAACCCATGCCGAACCACATTAAGTAGGTTATTTCCTGTTAGGTGACGTTTCAGCTTGTCTTTTATCAAGGTCTCTAAGATCTTTGAGGTTGCTGGCAGTGTATTTTTTGGCCTAAAGTCGTCGAATGACGTAGATCGGCCGTGTTTGGGTGTTAGGCAGAATGTGGGATTCCTACCGTAAAATAGGCAAGGTTTTACTTTCAAGAGCAAGATTAAATATCTTATGCATAATTGATGGAATTTTATAATTTGCATCCACCTTTAGAACGCTGACCGGGACGCCATGTTGTCCAGGACTGTAAATTTGACGAGAACGCCAAATGGCTACGGTCACGTCCCAGAGAGTAACAGTAACGTTTTAGAAGATGTTACCAGTCCAAACCCGGATGTTTGGAATGGGGGCGACCTAATGTTCACATTAAGTTATAGACAAGAACGTACTGAAGATATCAGCCGTCAACTTAACGTCAGCTATAGGTTTTCCAAAAGCGTCTAGAGGTACAGGATACTGCGCTTTTCTCTGCGCTTTAACTGTGAGCGAAAAGAGTTTTGCAACATTTAATGAAGGGTTTTTGGCAAAGTTAACCTCTTTAGCTAGTCGTTTTTCGTCACAGACCTCTTAGCCTGTTCAAAGATTTGTTGGATCAAGGGCAGGACGGAAGTGTCATTTAGTAGATGTAAATGACGCGAGAGTCTACGCAGTCTACGGTGGATACATAAAGGAAGGTAGACTTCATCCTTGACACTAATTATTTTCGTACGGGGAACAAAACCAGAAATGAGTGGACCTAGAACTTGTAACAATGTATCAGTACAAATATTCGCATCCAAACATAGAAAGAAGTTAGCCCAATCGTGGGAATTAAGATGTGTTAGTAATTCCCCCATATTTGCTGATCGAAAATCATGTAAAAAAACTATATTTTTCGAAAACGTTTCATCAGCCTCAATTTCTAGTGAAGAAAGAACTATAACATGGTCTGAACTCCTAAGTGGGTCTCAAGGTGAAACCGACAATGTCTGACGACGTCTGCAGAAAATGAGATCAAGTATGTTTGATCCTCGGGTGGGAAAATCAACTACCTGTTCATACATGCCAGTACCTATGGCCTTAAGCAAGTTTTCGAACTCTGCAGGACCGGAAGGTGAAAACCCATGAACTTCAGGAAGATTGAGGTCACCTGCAATCAAGCAGTACTTCAGATTTAGGTCAACTGTGGCAAGAAATGCCTGTGAGAGACGAAGATAGTTTCCTTGCTTTTGATAGACGATAGACACAACCAGCGAGTAAAGAGTAGTTATCTTTTAGAACTAATCGGAGCCAACAGATCTCTTCTTCTGCGGTAAATTGTCAATAATCAAACGGCAGAAAAGTAAGTGGCTGTTTAATAAAGATGCAGCTTCCTCCGCCACGGCCCTCGGGTCGATCGTTACGAATATAATCATACCCTCGAATATTGAGTTCAGAGTCGGATACACAGGGTGTTGCCCATGTCTCTGTAATTATTACAATGTCGGGGCGGTGGATGAAAACCAGAGTCTGGAGCAATGGCATCTAAGACGAAAAATTTAAGCGGGCACGTATTTGGTTTCTGAAAAGGGACAGTTAGGCTGTCAGAGTGACTGCCTCTGACCAAAGAAATGCTCTTTTCTCTTGAACTATTTGTCCGTTTCTTATTTGGAGATGTGCCTCGCCATCAGTCCTTCGTGTTTCCAGTTCTATTATTAATTTTATCATTTTCATTTGGTCTTTTAGCCCATATTCCGTTTGAAAAAAACTTAGAATGCAGGCCTCGTAGGGTTGGTTTTCTCTGTAGCAGGAGCTGTGTCTGTGCTTCGTTTTCCAAGATGATTTTAAGAGGTCTTGGTCGAGGATTTGATTCGGGTGCTGACAGAGCCTTCCCTATTATTTTGCCTTGAGAATGTGGATGGACTCGCCATCCATTAGCATCGTTTTGGCATAGAATTGAAGGAGATCAAGTCATGTTTTACTCCCTCCTTTGGAATAATTGAAGCTGACTCAAAAACCCATTTAATGACTACATTGTGTTTCCGACTCAATCGAGGCCCGTTTGTAAATCCGATCTTTCAGCTGAGTGAGTACTGGTAACCAGTTCACATGGCCCGATAGGTCCAGATGAACCGGATGTTGGGCAGGCTGGAGACAAATCCCTGCACGACTTGTTCTTCTTAGACCTTTTCCCCTTTTGCTTTACAAACTCGCCAACCTCTTCAAAATCGCACGTTGGTGCAACGTCTTCCGGCGATGTAGCGATGGGTGATAAAGCCAGAGTATTGCTGGTGATACCCGAACTTAGTAGATAACTTTAGTTTCTACCACGAGGACAATTAAATAAGCTGGGTAGTAGTTGTCTTCCTTATGTTAGATTTTAATTAGGGCACATTCCATCAGATCTGTGAACTCTATCCATCTCAGAATGTTTTGTTAAGCTTCCATTATTCTCTTGCCATTGGGCCAGCCCACTTTTGGTTGCATCTACATTTGTTGCAATTTAATACTTAAAAAATTGTCAGCCTTTTATGCCAATTTCAAATCAGCTTTTGACTTTGAAATCATCGCTGGGGACTTCCACCTTTCCAAAATGGATCAGTTCATAAAATTATGTTCTCCTTAGTTTAAATATTTTAACGAAAGCAGTACTTTGACTACTAGTTTTGGTCGTTTCGCTAACCAACAAGAGATAAAGACGTTTTAGATCTAGTCTTTACCATTGATATCATCCATTTTGGTTGTTATCAAACTGATCCTGTTCAAAGGGACCGTGCGTTTATCCATTGTTGCCTCACGGTTGTCTTCTAAACAAACTTTAGTTTAATTAGAACCTACATATCTTCTGAACTCGTAAACAGCGATTTTGTAAGATTAATATACTGGCGCAGCTTTCCCTCCAGAAATGAAGCAGTACTTCTTTGTGACTTCACGTCACGTGTTTCCAAATGCATTTTGGAATTTTTATAATGTGAAAATCTAAAGTCTCACTCTTCTGGCCCCACTGTTCTTCACTTTCTTTCTAATAGACCAAAGAATGTGAGAAGGCTACTGCAAGATATAGCACTAGATATTCAGCCATCCAGTTAAGAATAACAGAGATTTTGAGTTAGCCTTAAACATGCCTCGTTCGAGCGAAGGAAAACGAAAAGCCTTTACAAATTAATAAACTTATTTTGCAGCACGCGTAAGGCACTGCATTAAAATTGAGTTAAATGGTACCATAATGACAAGGGGAGAAGGCAGATAAACAATATAATTTAAAAATAGTGCTTAAAATTTATGTTAAAAAGCTGTACATGGGTGCTGGTTACTGTTCAGTTCACATCCAATCTTTTTGATAATAATATCCGCAAATTTAAAATTAGTCATTTTTAGAGAAAAGCGGAATCTCAGAACGAAGTAGTCAAAAAACTCATGAAATCAAAAGTTAGGAGAGAGTTCAGGGACCCCTTACAATGAAAAATCTTAAGGCTAAATAGTACTGAGTGAAGGGATACATATATTTTTTAAGGCAGGAATAGTGTACAATGTTCATAGCCTTGTTTATCTAGCGAACGATGTTCAACGACATGGTCCGCTGGATAGTTTTTCATCATTTTCATTCAAAAATTACTTAGCTAAATTAAAACGCATGCTTAGGAAACTATCTCAGTCACTACAGCAATTAGTAAGTTGGTAAGGCCAGATATAGGCAGAGCAGCGGCCCTTACCTTGTCCATCTGAATGGACCTGAAACTATGAGCACCGTAACGGACCACTACCACCGCAGGTTAAGTAAATTAAGAAAAATGTCCAACAAATCTATATCATGGCCTCAGGGGGGTCCGTCCAAGTCGGTTAAAAAGCAGTGTGTGTTAAGAACATTGTTCCTCATCGAAGTGGGGATATAGCCTTAGTCAATGTTGAGTATTAAAATTTTGAGGACTATTCTGATTATCCAGAAAACTCTAAATTTATTCACATTTTAAAGCTGGCATGGGGACTGTACTCAACACATTCTCCATTTTTCCATCATCCCCAAGTACGCCTGCCTCCCAGTCAATTATCACTTCATTCTCATCAAAATTAATGAACTTCAGGTCAAAGAAAAATGGCAACATTGACATTGTGTGTGTTTTGACGTGCATACGCGATTCGAATCCGGCCGTACAAATGTTCGGATGCAAATCGTATCTGACCTTGACAGCTATAACCAATTTGAATTGGATCCGAAAATTCATATCTCATTTTCCGACCACACAGTGGAACTCCTTACTCCTGTGGTAGCCCTTCTACTGGTAACCGGTTGAAAAACGACCCCTATTAACTTCTACTGCAAAAATTAACAAAAAACTTCAGGCGTCATTTGAAAATGATTTTTAATTTCAGCTCCATTGAGCTTAAATTATTTTAGTCTCTACCCCAATTTAGAAGCCAATTTGGTTTGCATTACCTCTTGAGTGGATTGTCCATTCTCCAAATTTTGGAATTATTTACATGGACTGCACGATTCTATGGCTGTCCAAATATTCCTTTACTGTGGATTATTCCACGTCCTGGTAGTTATACATACGAAAAATGCAAGCTTCAGCGTTCACCTGCTTCCCAAATTCATGCCGACCGTGTGCTGCTTTAATCTGCTCTCAATCGGGGAAAGAGAGGTCACTATAAAGGCAGAGTCGTTGCATGATCTTAGAAGTCTGACTTCTTAATATTATTGCTCCCTCGTCCGTTTATTTAAGAAGATTTATAAATTTAAATGCATTCACATAGAATTATACGAGGTATGGAAAACACAGGCTCTCATGATTAATCTGTGCGGGAACAAAATTGACGTCATGGTTGGGAGTCGAACCTTCGTCCAAAAGATATGTGGTGATGCATCTAATCAATCAACCACATTAACACGGATATCTGGCAAACAAAATTGTATACGAACAGAAAAGGATGGCAAAGACCTATATTTTATTCCTGCTTCTCCTTCTGCCAGGAGGTCATAAAGCCTGATAATACAAGCGAATGTCACCTGCGAGGAAAAAATGTGTATGGGCTGTTTAAGTCGTCTACAGAAATTCCTATTGATAAAGAAAGAGAAAGACAACCTGAAACAAGGAATGGCCGATCTAAAAGGGTCGTTCAATTGTTCAGCCGTCAAAAGAACACCCATAACAATGAGAATTCCAACAAAAAAATTATTAACGTAAATATAGCTTCCTCAAGCATACCTAACTTAGAGCTAAACTATATTGCGTCTACAGAGCTCAGTAAATCAGTAGACATTTCCTTCCTTTGAAATGGAGATCAAACCAGTTAATGCACCTTAACACTGTCATCCTGCTCAGACAGAATCAGTAATGCTCTGGATACAAAAACAAATGCTAAATCATTGCTGGATGATACAACGAATGGTAACGTAGCAAAGATCGCCGAATTTGAAAAACCGAAGAGGATGAAGTCGAAGTCAAACAAGGCCAAGATGATTGCACAAAATATGAGCTAAACTCTAAACAAAGCTCCTTCTTACCGATGGACGTTCAAGCGAAATCCTGTGCTGGTGATAAAGGAGCCGCTGCAAGAAAAATAGCAACGTTCCCAAAAGGGGTTCGCCATTAACTTTAGAAATCGCTGTTTGTACTGAAGCAAAAAGCATTGTCGGTCAGAATATAATTCTTCCTGATACTGATGCCCTATGAACAAATCAGAGCAACAAATCACCAAACAGACATTTTGACCGGTAAAGCAATCTCGTTATTAGAGGGTTTCCCGAGTCAACTTCTCTGATTGTAAGGGAAAGGGTAGAACTTGACCTCAGTCTCTTCTGAGCATACTCAAATGCCATTCTTCGAGATGGCGAATGCTTTAACGTTCACAAAGCATTGCCTTTAGGGAACGTGTGTATTTCAAATGGACTATCATCACTGAAGTCTCTTAAAATCATTCTTGAAATTGATGTTCAGGCTCAATACATCCAAGAACGGAGAATGGCTCTCCGTAGCTCACACCGGGATGTGTTTTTTCAGTCGGATTACGAACTGACGGAGAGGCACAAAATGAGGATACTGAGAACCGAACCGAACTGAAGTGGAGAACCGAACAAGAGGAAGATGGCTCCAAATAAAGGATATGGAAATAAAAGTGATGAAGAGGTCTTTCTTGTGGCAGACCACTTACATCAAGGCTGGTCCTCATCGAAACGGAGGATGCTTTATAGGAAGTACCCAACTGTACAGAGCTCGTATAACAAAATGAAGGCACTCCAGAACTCGGTTGACCACCACTTATCAGGCATCAGCCTGGGCGTCATGGACACCAGTTTGTCACAGGCAGCACTGACAGATTCTAGCGTTCAATCCCACGAACTAACAGTAATCTATATAGAAGTGTTGACCAGTCTTAATTGAGATGTTTGTATATCAATGCTGAAAGTCTACTTTCGAAAAAAGACGAACTCAAGACAATAGTCTCAGACCGAACACCCGATGTCGTTGCCATTACAGAAACGTGGGTCAAAGCCGAAATCGCGGATAGTGAAATTTCAATTGATGGAGGTGGAATGTCCGTATAAGTTCGGCGTTCGAACGAGCTCACGCCCTCTTCCCTTGAATATGAATTTCTCTGGCTAGAAATAAAAAAGAATATTTTACAAAACCAACATTCTTGACGATGTACTTATCGACGAGTTACTATTTCCTTTAGTCAAGGAAGAAGCATGTCACCAGGAGGTGCTTATTGCTGGAGATTTCAATGCACCTACAGTAGACTGCGTTAAACTGACAGTTAACGGTGAGCCAACTTCATTCGCCCGCAAGCTAATGGATCTCACGCTCGACCAACCTCTGGCACAGAAGGTTAACTTACCAACGAGATTTTGAGAGAACCAGAGGGCCAGTTGCCTGGATTTAGTATAAACGTAGGACTTATATAACATTGATTTAGTGTATTCTATTGCACCTCTTGGTAATGGCGGCCATACCACGCTGCTGTGGGATTACAATAGAAGAGAACGCAAGGCAAGCAAAATATATGGAAGGCTGATTTTCATGAGATGCAGAAAGAAATTATGTTCATGAACTGGGATTGTTTGCTCAATGGGAATCTGGAGGATGACTGGCAATTGTTTAAGCTGATTTCACTCGATTTGATTGAGCTCTATTTTCTACTGTACGCACGAAAAAAGACTAGTTGCCCAGCCTGGTTAACAATAGAACTTAACGGGCAGTTAAAGAACAAAAATAAAAAATGGGATCTGTTCAGGAAAACATAGTCAGCAGAATATCTCGAGGAATTTGTCACCAACGAAATGCTGGCAAAGAATTGATCCGTTAGGCAAGAAAGAAATATAAATGCAGAATTATCCAGCAGGCTTAAATAAGCCCAAAATTTAATTGCATTGTATCAACATTCGATTGAAAAACAAGAACCTAGCTGCAGGACTTTTGGATATTAATGGCGTAAAAGTCCTTTAAAATGGCGAGAAAGCCGAGCACTTTAGTTGGTTCTTTGCCTAGGTGACAGGCGACCTCTCCAAACCACTCGCACACATATTCAATTCGTTATTTGAACCAGGAAGACTGCCATCCGAATAGAAGGCAGCAAATATATACCCTAATTATCGCCGGTTAGCCAAACTTCCATTTGCTGTGAAATAATGGAATCCACAATTAAGAAGGTGACCATGAAGTTCCTTGAGGAAAACCGATTATTCTCAGAGCTCCAGCATTGCTTCAGACAGAATCGCTCTTGTATTTCCAGTGCATTCCTCTCGACAGAGCAGTGGACTCGTGCCTTTTACGAAGATGGTAGGGTTGAATTAATCTTCACTGATTTGAAGAAGGCGTTTAATAGTTCCCCACACAAACCTCTAATCTATAATTTATCTGAAATCGGAATAAGAGGAATGGTGCTGATATGGATTGCAGATTTTCTTACTGGAAGATTGCAAACTGTGTGCATCGATACCTCGAAGTCCACACCTATTCCGGTCCTAAATAGTGTCCCCTAAGACTCCGTCCTAGGACCGTTACTCTTCTTTGTCTTCATCAATGACTGTGTCGACGACCTGGGTTGCAGCGCCATAATGTTTACAGACAATGTTCAATTGCGGAGGACTATCAAATCTGATGACGATAGGCACGCACTTCAAGCAGCTACTCTGCTCGTTGACTCTTAAGGTATAATGTTGGGAAGTGTGTGGTCCTAATACTCCGTACCAGAAGGACCAGTGAGGAGGATGATTCCTACTAAACCTTCTCAATAGGCAATCCCTTTCAATTGTAGGGGAACAGAAGAACCTCAGCGTTCTACTAAACTCTTAACTCAAACCATCTCCACAGTATCTAAAGGCAGCTTAACGTGCGACACAGGTCTTATTTGCTCTCAAACGTGGATTTGTGCAGATTGATGAGGAACTATTCCAAAAAAACTTACGGGGCATTTAGTCAACCTCACTTGGAGTATGCCATCCAGGCCTGACATCCGTGGTTTAGAAAAGGATTATCTGCAGCTGGAACGAGTGCAGGCGATGGCTATGAAGATATTCAAGAATTTGAGTCATCTACCGTACGAAGTCAGGCCGGCTGAACTTGATTTGTTCCCTCCTAAATACAGGTAACTACGCGGTGACCTCATCTTAAACTACCAGATTGTCAGAGGCCACGAGTGTGCCCCAGAAGTTGCTGACTTCTTTGAATTGGCTGGGTCAGAACATTTGCGGGGTCCCCGATTTTAAACTGCAGGGGATGTTGGTCCATAAGGACGTCCGACGGAAGGCCTTTTCGCAGAGGGTCGTTTGATCATGGAACAGACTTCCTGACGAGTTGGTCCTTTCAGAAACTGTTGACACATTTAAATGCAAACTAGATATATTTCGCTGAGACACTATTGCACATATAAGGAAGATTGTGTCAGTAGCGGCAGCTAGCGCCTTGCCCACACATATCGATGACCCGACATTTACTTTGTGTGCTTTACTGTTGTAAACGTTTTTCCTCTTTCCATTTTCGAATGTGAATAGGGATCTCAAAGGCAAAAGCCTTATTCAGTTAATAAAGTGACTTAAAGTGACTTGAATCCCAGAAGAGTGAGTAAGCAATTTACATATATTTTCTTTAAAAGGTATAAAATGTGTGTACAAAAATAATTGTAAAATGTGACCTCACTCCTGTGTCGCCGGACCTAGCATTCACTTCCCTCTTTCATCGGGGCTCCCCTCTGAATTGGAAATGGAATAAAATTATCGTCTGGGTGAGCAAAAAATGACCTTCTAAATGGAAAATATAAAAGCATCAAAATAAGCTGATTTTTATATAGACAATTTTCGTTGACAATGCTGATAAGTCAATTCGACTAACCGTCAGAACTTTTATCGAGGGCCGTCCTTAAACCCCCCTTGCGCAGTCGTTCATATGTATTTGAAAGCTCTTTCCAGGTGTAATTTGTCAGCTTTTTGTTGATTATTCCACCCATGAACACCTCTTTGGTCCAAATGCTAAAGCAATTAATGATACATTGCTTACCCCAAACAACAGCACATAAATGGAAGCGAAAAATGCTTTCTAGTCCTGGTACCTTCCTTAGATCACTAAGCGTAAGGTCACCTCATCGGCGAACATAGCAGTAAATATGCGATCAGCAAAAGTGCTGACGCTTTCACCATCTAGGGAGAACAAATGGGCAACCTAGTAATATAGAAAATACGGTGCGGTTACCTAGCAATTTCTTCCTTTAGGTCATGTCTGCGGAGTCTTTAGTCGGGCCTCACTTTCTTTGCACAAATGGGGATGAAGTAGACAGCATATTGCCATGAAAAATATTAAAAATGTGTTTCCAACATCTTTTTGGAAGAACACCTTGAAGGACAACTATACCTGAGTACAGTAGAACTGACGCAGCTCCCTACCCATTCACGTATCTTAATTACTGAAGTACCTTGTGCGCTGCAAAAATTGCTGCGGCAGGTAGGCATTAAGCCACTTTAACCTTTCATTCACCGTAGTTATCGGTTCAGATGACAACCGGAAAGGAACTTCTCTTGGGCTTTTCGGCCGCAAGTCCAAAAGCCGTCACATAACCCCTAGTTAAACTAAATGTTAAGAGTCTAAAAGACAGGAAGTAAAAATTCCTACCTTAAATGCTAGCAATGGGGTTGTGCCAATTCGATGACAGTCATCATTCACGGAGAGGATATTGGCATCCGTCCTCAAACGCTCAGATGCGCTATCACGTACTACTTTATCTACGTAATCGCCTTTAACGAAACAGCTCTCACAACCATAATAGGCACTTGCATTCTTAATTTGCTTAATAAAATCCTTCACTGCAGCGTCAAAAATAACAGCAGCTAAATAAAAGTCCAGCCTCATGATCATATGTTCAACACGAAAACCATCCCTGGCCAAACATGGTAATTCGTTAGCTAGTGGCTTACAGAAAGTTTGTAAATCTGACGGCATTCTGTAGCCACATTAAATTCAAACAACAAAATATTTCACTTACAAAAGGGCTCCATTATCCTACCAAGAATTGGTCAAAACTCGCGCTTCGTTTTCTTATCAATCGGGAACCCGTCAATTGCTAAATAAGTAACAAACTTATTGCCTATTAGGCGCATGGAAGGGTCTGGAAACTACTGAGTTAACAACTTCATAAGTCCTAAATTAACGTACTCGCCACTACCCATTGCCGTAACCATTGAAAAATCGCTAATCCCACCGAACAGCGTTCGTGCGTCTGAAGATAGGTTCGAGGAAAGCCTTCTGATTATCTTCAGAATACTACTCAAATGAATCAGTGGTGTACGCGAACTTATTGCTTATGACCTCAGAGCCTCTCGTACAATGCGTTCCTCTTCCAAGCGAGGAATAATTGAAACGTCGTTGGTGGCCGGGTCCGATTTCAAAGCCATTCAGCTTGTTACTTAATCAGCAAAGGATCTCTTAGAGTCAAAATCGTCATATGACGAACCTGACAAGGAGATATGCCAGGACAATGAAGATGAGTCGGACGGGTACATTTCCCTCATATTCACAGCAATTTGTTATAAATAATTAAGAAACCCTTGCTTTGTCCACCTCCTAAGTGTTCTTTGATAAAAAGGTCTCCACCTACTACAAAACAACATAAAGGAGTAAGTGTACATAGAAAAGTGGTAGAGTAAAATGTAGGCAGTTATGCGTCCGCGTAGCAGCGTGGGAGCGCAGTAAATGGCATGGAACGGCGCGGACGCAATTGACTGCCCAGTGCCCGATCGCGTTTCCAATAACGATGCGCGCAATCTGTTGCGCCCTTAGTGGCGCGTACTCGGGGGCAATGACATCCAATAAAATTCCAGCTAAAATCGTGGAACGCCAGGTCAAGCTTCGACTCGTAGTTCCTTGCTCTTAGGGTAGTGGCTGAAACAGAATCTGATGAAAGTAAGCGTCAAACCAAAAGGGGGCGGTTTAAATCTTGCGCACCAATCTGAATCCGAGTGTTTGTGAATTAGGTAGACCATTGTGATTTAGGAAGGTTAGGACGCATGGACTGAAATGCGTAATATGAATGTGAACGATGCTGTGTTAAGTTTGATTAATATAAGTATGATATACAAATTCGGGTTAACCTAAGTGATTACATTCACTTCCTCAAGACTTTCTGTGCGTGATTGGAACATTAAACCCGGCAGAGTAACAAAAACTGTTCTTGTATAAAGTTTATTTAAATCCACATAAGTTTTGCTTCCTATTTTTCTATATTAAATATCAATTCGCAACACATTGCCTTTGTCCTAATCAATTGCTGGTAGTAAAAACGCATAGGAGAGGTGGCATATTGTTATTATTTTGCAAATGAAAACGAATATCACCAACACACGAATTCTTAAATGAGTTGAGAACTGATTACCACGCATGCGTATGACATAAAGTCATCCGATTTATCTGTGAAACGTTAGTCATACATTTCAGGGTTTGTTTCCACACTGGAAGTTTGGTATCTGGGATTATTAACACAGTATCACTCTGAGCTTCAAAAGGACTGTTGATACGGCAACATGCTTGTGACCTTGATAGCATCCACATGCGTATTTTCAAATAATGGACCTTCTAGGGAGTTCCTATGTGGGCGACTATAAAAATAAACGGTAAGACTAAGATTTTTTGATATTTTAAACTTAGAATGGAGGGGAAGGGAACATACAAACTGCCGACTGGTTCGCGATATGAGGGTGAGATGAAGGATGGGATGTTCCACGGAGAGGGTACCTTATATTTCACCGATGGCAGCAAGTACGTCGGACACTTCGTGAGGGGCTATCCAGAGAAAGTTAGTTTTTTCCGTTTGAACAATATAGAAAGGGAAATATTTCTTTGCAGACGGTCTTGAATACGGTGAAAAAGGTTGGACTTACTGCGATGGACACGATAGAAGATTTTATACCGAAATCTTGAATGGTCTTCAACCAGCAGGTATAAATTTCATATAATAATTAGATTGCTTTAACATCCGCTTTAATATTTCATATTTTGAACAAATATATTGATAAGATCGCAAGGTATACTAAATAGGCCTGTGCCCATAGTTGCTAATTAGCTTACTAAGTATGTTTTGCAGTTAAGAGAAAATTACTACCTGCGTGGTTAATTTTAAGTTATATTTACAGTTAAAAGCGCTGCATAAAAATAAGGGAACCATAAATAGAAGTGTTAAACTTTAAGCTCAATGTAGACTAAGTTATCTTGCAAAACCCTTACAACTGAATTTGCTTAATGTTGAACGTGCCAATAATATGTGAGCCTGGGACTAGGAAACAGCAATAGCATCGAGTGCAACACGCAGTATTAATTTATTGGGTCAGAAATATAGTAACGTTACATATGATCTGTTACACACTTAATAACTATAACAGTGGAGGCCTGCTGTCTACCCTGCTAGCAACAGCCACGTCTTGCGTCACCTTACCACCGCGGACATACGTCATGATGGTGTGGCTTGTCAATGCCATTTGGCATGGTTAAGGCATGGCGTTCAACATGGTCACGCCGTTTTGTGACGCTATTCAAAAAGCGCATGAGCGGGCAACATTCTCGTTTATTTTCGATTGTGTAGCCGTAGTACAGCCTTTATGTCTGCCAGCTATTGTAATACACTTTAATGTACCCACATACCTTAATAAGCTTAAACTGCAGCGATAAGCAGTCAATTTAGGTGCATAAGCGAATAAGCGAAGAAGAATGTATGTCATCACACTAAAAAGGGAATAAGACGAATATTTCAGATAGTAATGTGTATTGAACTTTTGCCAGTTAAAAAAGGTTTGAAAGAAATGTACAAAAATTCCGTCGTCAGTCAGAGGAACTTATAAAACTTCTGACTCAAAGAAGAGGAATCACTTCTCCCAGCCAATGCAGTTTACTGCAAAATAAACTCTAGTTTCTGTAGATGGCTTCATAACGTATCAACGTTCGGAGATACAATACAGGGCAGATGTTCAGTGAGTATGCCTGCTTGTGCTCATAACCACTTATGATGCAATAAAAAGAAATAATATTCTTAAGCCGTTTTGAGTGTATCAGCACACAAAACAAATTCATAAGATTATTTCCTTTATTTCCAATAATATCCTTTAGAGATCCACAGGAAATATTCAGAATGCAACTTAACAAAACTGGATAAAACAGTTCAATAATTCCGTCAGTTCCGTTTGTGATATACTTGCCAGTATTAATTCATCAATTTATTTCTTTGACAAAAGCCGCTTGCCCTGCGTTCTACATTATAATCCTCCCTGAATAAACTTTTCAAAGGTTGCCTTTAAGGTTGACTCAGATATCATTTAATTTTTGAAGACCCTTTATTTCTTATTGTATAGAAAAATGGTGAGAATTTACACAAGCTGTGATTGATAAGGCGATTCTATCAGTAATTTTATAGGTCGTATTAATGAGGCTAATCGATGGTTAGTTTGCAATAAGACATTTATATCCATTCCTAGGCGCAGAAGATATTAACAACATTTCCTCTGAGGTGTCTTGAACAATTTTATAATTTTCATAAGTGCTTGCCTGAAATATGTGTACTCATTTATCGCTCTGTGTGATACACCTTAACTGACTGGAACAGTGCCAAACGACATAGTCGGGTAAAGCAAGGTTCAAAAAGTACGGGTTTTTGCAGAATGACTTGTGTAAATCAGAATAAAGACAGTTCACGTTTGCAAATTTTTACTGATATAATTTAAACAGAGAATAAGAAAATTTTCAAATATTTTCTCTCGTTACTAGTTTGAATCTAGGCGCTCTGAGCTATCGGTCGGCAAAAATAACTCCACAAAAATAACCAAATTACAAAATTCAAAATAAAAACTAAATGAGGAGTCAAAATTTGATTATGTTTCGAATTTTTTCAATCAAACAAAATTTATAAGGTATCGACTAAGCTTAAAACAATGAAGTTTTTGCGCACTCTCGATATTCATTTTGATATCCAGTCAATATGACAATGCAACATTATGTCAGTGCTTCACCCACGTTATTCCGGCAATCGATGTAAAAATGCCGAACTCAACCTAAGTTAAAGTGTTTCATTTTATAACCTCTTCGTACGCTTAAGACAACTCGGTTTTTTAAACCAACTGGTCCTTTCTTCCTTGTAATTGATAAATGCTTTAAGACTTCTATCAATCCATTAGAAATTACCAGTTACCCATAACAAGAACTTAATACAGAATATATTTTGCAAACAACAACGCAGTTATGTGATTGAAAGTTCATTTTCATGCGTTCACCATCAGGGTTTGGCCATCTAAACTAAAATTGCTTTACATAATTTGCAAGTAATGAGTTTGCAAGTAAAAAGGTATATTTGTTAATATTCTTCCGAATATAACTCACAGTTTCCTTCTTATTTTCAGGGAGAAGTAATCTTACAACGGACCAACCAGAAAGATTCCACCTCACTGCTATGATACAGGCGATGGGTTTTATAACCCGAAACACAGGATAGTGTTTAATTACGAAATGGAGTTTCTTCGAAATGCCGGTAAAATTCAAATCTACATTGTAATTAATTTTGCGCAGATCACGAAGAACACGAATGGATTATTAATAACTGTCGAAAAGACTTGGAAAATTTTATTGAAAATAAATATGACGCTTGCGCGGATATACATGGAGAGGCATTTAAACCGGAGGCTTGCATTAACCACACCAATAATTAGTGTAAAATAAACATTTTTGTGTTTCTTTGCCTTCTGGAATAGTCTACGCACTGGAAATACCTCTTTGCATCAATTGTAAGGGGTAAACTACTTTAAATTGACCTTAGGACGCGTAGAAGACGTTGCGTTAGAAATCAACCCTCACTGAAAAAGGAGAAATTATCAGAATGCAGCAATAAGGAACTAGTTCTGAATATGCTCTTTATGATGTCGTCACGACCATTTCACCATGCTTCTTGTTATTTACTTATTGCAGTAATTTATATTCACTCAAAATGGCTAGCTAGCAGTTTCAACTTGCTGGGGCATTCAGACGTGCACTTCAAGAAAAAGAGGGCGGGACAAAAAGTCCTTTAAGAAAGACTGTCCTCCTTTTTTTTAAAAAAGAAAGTATCGCACTTAACGCGATCAATTTTTCCCTTCGATAAAAAATAAGTAAATTTCTTGTTAAAAACGCTGAAACCTCCAGCGTCAGAAGTGAACTCCACTTGTTTTTATCGTGTGTGATATTCCCCGTGGATTCTTCGCATCCAGAAACTTCAAAACTACTACAAGTTGAATTTTGTATTGTGAACTTATAATTAAACTGGCATTTCGAAACAAAAGAAATTTGAGCAAAAAAGACATTTTTTGTTTCTAGAAAAATAGATAAGCTGTAAATAACGTAACTGCGGCCACAGAAGGACGCTCACAGCGGTGATAAGTAGGTTAATACAAAATTAAAAAGACCACAAGAAATCACGCAGTCATCGTGGTCGTGCATACATCAACAAGTAGGCAAAACAAACTTGCTATAAAACCCACTAGGCATTTTTGATCACAGATTGCCCTTAGGGAAGAAACCTAAAATTGTGACGAAAGTATCATGTTCATTTCGGACCCCATGAGGAGACAGGAGAAGAAGCTATATGTTACGTTCTTCGGGAAAGTGCTTTTGTTTTGAAAACCGTTTAACCTTTCGAAAGCTTGGGAGAAATCTTCCATTGGACGTTCCACAATGACACACGTTGGGCAGAATCCGGCACAGCGACGACTAGGGGTAGACAGAAAAATTGTGAATCATAGAATAGTCGGGAAAATATTATTTTTGCGCAAATCTTTTAAGGTCGTTTTAGCTGGGTATAAGTTTGCCAGTTACGTTGCAAAAGTAAAGCAGGTTAAGAGTTGAGGCCATGTTGTAGAATGTTACCAAGATCTAGCTGAAGAGTTATGTAGGCAGCTGTAAAGATGAAAGCAAAACAAAGACAGAAGTAAGCAAAAGAACCCAGGTTTTGAGAAGAGAGGGAGAAATTATATGTGGTTATAATGTAGCAATTTTGTATTAAGATTTACTGTCTTCATCACCACAGAAATTTGGGTTCCACTAATTAACAAAGTGCTGAATAATTATATATCCTTCTGCTTCAATATAGAGGTATAACAGTTGGGCGATTAATTGCTTTCAATACACGCCCTCTTCCAAACGAAAAAACATTTTTATCTATTTACTCTGGACTCACAACAATTTGCTAGTTTATTTCGGACTGACTGAATTTATAGAAACTTTCTAGACAAACAGTGGAGAGATTGGCGTGGTCATTTTTGGATTATCTGTCAACATCACGCAGCCTTACCCCATTTCCAAGGATTCCGCTGTTCAAAATTGTTAATCGCCGCTGATTATTGAATGTCAATTTGCGAGAAAATGCCTTTAATGGAATGTTCAGACAGTACATACGATCGAGTAAACTTCACCTATTCGTGACCGTTCCAGTGAAGTACTGTCGGATTTGCAGGTCAAAATACATCGACATTCCAACGGACTTGCTAATCGTACCGTTTGTAAATGTTCACAGCAATAGAGATGAGCGAGCGGATCCAGGAAAAAACAAGGGATATGAAAGGACGTTGTTAGAATAAAATTGTGAATCTCAGCTCCAGCTTGCTTCTGCGGAGGTGAAATAATCCCATACCAGTTACTTCGAACTCAAATGAAGATGCGTTCAAAATTCCCAAGTAGTAAATTTTTTTCAAGGCGTTTACCACCTACTTCTAGCTCCGTGTTTCCTTCGGACTTGGACCAAGAATGCCGTATATAAAAGACAAATAATATTGGTTTAAAACGTTCATATTAAGTCAATTTCGAAATATTTATATGAAATATTAGATATAGTAAACTTTCTCTCAGAGAAGAAATCTCGTTTGACAGTTTACCACTCTAGCAATTATAAAAAAATTCGGCACATCACGTTTATCCTTTTATAAGTGCTGAATAATGAGCACAAATGTTGGTTTGGAATCCCCCTTTAGCCTCTTTTTTACTTCAACTAAATGAGTGAAAACGCATTCTATTGTATAAAAACGGACTCGGGGGCAATAAATGTGGTGATTATACCCACGTTTACACGCAGAGCAGTCGTTTTTTAGTTTATTTTTCAACGTATTACTGGTCACCGCGACCCATCAACTTGCAATTCTCAGTCAGAATTAAAGGTGCCTTGTCGACTATCGACATTCACACGATCAGCGGTGGCACCAGGTGTGACCCTCATATTTTCTCGTAGGATCTCGATGGGTACTCAGATCAGAATGAGAAAAAATAATCTCAGTCAGGGCTTCCAAAGAGAATGTCTTTTCAACCCATCACGAGTAGATTCCCTCGGCTGACAGTTAGGTTTAGCATTTGAGGAATAACTGTCAAATGAAGAATGCTGTATTATCCAACAGAATGTGCTTCTTCCCAAGTTTTTGCAATTTTTTTCAATTGACAGAACCACATTTCCTCGGCAATATTTTGCCAAGTGCGTGAGCCATCGTCAGGATGACCAAGACAATCAGCTATTTCGTAGGTATTAACTATCTTCACAACTTTTTGCTCAGTCTCATGACTGGGTTTAGAATCGGACGGTAAATTCTGATTTCAGAAGTGCAGACAGATGGCGTAAACTATCTGGTCACCGTTAACTTTCCGGCGCAGTGAAGTACATGCGCAAAAGGCTCTATTCCACCCTCGTGATTTCAATCGCTTCGTCTCCTTTCCTAATCGTCTAGTTTCGATCCAGAAGAGCATGACGAGTATGCATCCCGTAGGAAATTTTCTGAAACTTCTAAAGCATTAGCTTAAACTTTTCACAAAATTTGGCTAGATGAGCTGAAAAAAACGAAAAAACAACCCATGTGGCATATCCCTTTATTGCTTTTCAATGCATGTAAAAAGGCAATCATAAGTTTAAAATTGAATTATTCGGTTTTAATACTCATTTTATAGGAAACTAGTTTTGCTGCTTCATTTTCTTATTCTTAAGGAGATAGATTACTTGGTTTACATTTTTTGAGTAAGTTTATATTCGCCAGTAACTATGATCCACTCAAAAATTATGCAATCCTAGCTATGCATATTGATTATTGCAATGAGCCTAAGGAGGCTTCGTTTTGAAACATACATGGTAAAGAAAATCTTCTTTGGTTAGGCAAATAGCAAGAAGTATGGAAGTTATATTTGAATGCATGCAATAGGAAAAGGAAATTTTTCAAAATCTAATCGAACTCCTCTCTAATGTAAAAGGTTGAAGGCAAACATGATGGGCTAGAAAGTAAACGCGAAAATGCATTTACGTGCAGCTGTGACTGAAAATACGTGCGTTAAAAATCTAATTTGTGACCGTTCTGCCCTCCGTCTTTAGGGAACGAGATCTCTGCTTTAGATGAACTCTATAGTGCATGCATCACTGCAAATTTTCAGGTGGCAATTAAAAAGTACCAAACTGGTATCATAGCGGAGTAAGAAGGCTTCAATCACAGTCTTCTACGCAAACTTTCGGCTCACCGAGAAACTGAAGTAAGAATATTCAGACTCACATCCTTATTTAATTCCGATTCTCTTTCCTCCTTTCCTACGGGAGAGGATTCAGGCGGAGATTTCATTTTCCGTCGCTGCAGGTGCTGAAGTAATGAGGGTTCCGCCACTGCTGCGAACTTAAGACTCAGGTGGGCAAACTTGGACTCCAGCGACGCATAAGTTTCTTGCACTGTGCACAACTGGCTTCTCAATTCAGGGGAGATCTCCTCGGTGACACAGTTTGCCTTTGTATAGTCAACTCCAAGCCTATTACAAATCATATACAGGCGAGGAATATCCAGTGACATCATCGCAAACGCATTCTCCGCAACCGCCTGCAGGTTTTCGGTAGCTAAGTGTAGAAGGCAAAATAAACGAGGGTCACCTGTCGCATAAGGCGGAACTTGGATACTTGTGTTAGACAAGTCATCAGCTTAAAGAAAAAAAACTTGACAATGATCCTTGAAAGTACGTACAACGTCGGGAAAGCTGATATATATATATATATATATATATATACATATATATATATATATATATATATATATATATATATATATATATATATATATATAAGCTTTCCCGACGTTGTATGAATGGCTCTCCAGTAAACGGAACTTAAGTTTGCTTCCCTGCTACTTGTGGCAAGAAACCTCTAACTTCCCGTAACATACAGCAACAATTCAATGTGGCGTTTGCTGAAATTGGTGTTAACTTGATATGGGCTTTGGTAGCACCAGGTGTGCTGACAGAAAAAAAGCCAACAAAACGGAGTAAAGTTTGTCCAAAACTGGCAAAGAGGATATGAATACGGTTAACAATTCTCAAATAAAATTAACAGACTTCTTACGAAGGGCATACATGGCATGCTGGACTATCCTACTTTCGTGTTGTTGAATCCTTGCCTCCTATGAAATCTGGTTAACAATGTGTAAAAAAGTGTTCACCTTACAATTGCTGGTTGAAAGACAGCAAACTGGCATCCCTTTGCTGCAGATCAGTGGACGCGTTATTCCAGGCAACGTAGGCTTCCTCGTCGCAGCTGACAGATTCTGATTACTTGACTCAGCGAGCAGAGCATTAGGCTCAATCAGGAAGTTGACCAGATTCAAAATACGGGCATAATAAACACAGCCCGGAAAAGTAGATGCCTTGCGCAAAATTCCACGAAAAGTAAGTAGTCCCGAGCCGCAATTATAAATTTTAACACTAACCTTAGCCGAAATCTTAACCCAAACATTAATAATAATCCTAATCCCCACCTGCTGTTGGTTAGAGGAGACTAGTTTCGCCAATAACTAAAGTAATTTCGCTAGCATGGGCTAAAAAAGAAAAGTTTTATTAGTGTACATTCCTGAAAAAATCGACTGAACGAATAAGAACACTGAAAACAACAAGGGGCAGTTTTCGAATGAGTTCGTCACCGATGACCGAAAAAAGGCTATTAGTGACCTTCAGTGCAAAAATGGATGATATTTGTAGATGGGCACTCATCGATCTGTTACGGGACTCACTCATCCCATTGTGCGCTGGGGCTCACTCAAGAGCCCCACAGACAGCCACACATAGGCTGATGATATAAACCAAATGAAATTACCAACGAAGACTAGGGAGACTGGAATCGTTATTTCCGGTGTATTAGCCTTCATCATAATCAGCAAGCCACAAATAACCCAAAATCTAGCAGCATTCGAGGTAAGAAACCAACACAACCAATTAGTTAGGAGTTCAAAGCCGTAACCCACTGCACCACAGGCTCCTTGTCTTGGCTGTTTTGATCGGGAATAATACAAATTGTAGATGGGTGCTCACCAATCTGTTACAGGACTCACTGTTCTCGCTGTGCGTCTGGTTGTAAACCACCTGGTCACGGGACCTAGCCTCAGATGTCGGAGTATGTGGAATCGGGTATGGCTGGCTCATGACGACTTACGAGCCAGAAATGGCCATTCCAGTCTCCCTAGTGTTTACGGTTATGCCATGGATAATTGTGTTTAGAATGCTGACCAATACCGACTAATTGAAACCTGTTCAAAAAATGTTCCTATCTTAAACGCCTAATTTATTCCTTAGATAAATGTTTAAAGCTGTGTCGTGAAAGTGTTTGCAAGAATGAAATCACAACTGATATTTAAATTTTACAGCACCTTTGATCCAGTCCCGTTCGTTTATGTTTTCCTTCTCATGTGGTCACTTGCACAGGATGTTGACTAGAACTCAGAGTGTAAACGAGGTGGCAGTATTCCATTCTCGAATCAAGACACACAGGTGAATACAATTACCATTTAACGTCACGTCAATTATTAGTTAACAGTTCCAACCAATGATACAGCGTCACCTACGCGAACATAATTTGTTTTTTTTAATGCCTTTACCTACATTTGTGGCC
Source organism: Schistocephalus solidus (assembly GCA_017591395.1). NCBI lineage: Eukaryota > Metazoa > Platyhelminthes > Cestoda > Diphyllobothriidea > Diphyllobothriidae > Schistocephalus > Schistocephalus solidus. The sequence continues at coordinate 130,567 of WEDG01000671.1, read as the reverse complement.
GATTTGAAACCAGAAGGCAAATTTAGGTTCTATCTTGCTACGGAGTCTGGACATAATGGTACGCCTCCTTCGGATCACGTCCTTCCTATTCAAATTTAAAGATACATCATTTATCATTGGACGACCAAAAGACATTCGCCTCACAACAGGCTAAATTTTTACGGTTTCCGACAAAAGCAAAATAGGTACAAGATTTTATTACAAGCGCAGTATGTAAAATATCAGCCGGGTATGTGAATGCGTTCCTTATGTGGATTTAACGTTTTTCACTCACATACGTCTGAGTGTATGCGCTGGGGCAAGACACCAAACGGAATATAACTTACGTGAACTTGTGATGTGTTCATATAAGGCATAAAGTGCTCTCAAGTAATTATCACAAAGGAGAAAGTGGAACGCAATGGCAGTATCTGGTGCAGTCGCTAAACATTTCGAAACTCCTGCTAGGGAGGCGATGAAATTCGAATGTAGGGAAAAGCAAAATTATTCGTTGTCCATGCTGCAGTCAGGACATGCTGGGTGACATCATTCAGACGTGAAACGAAAACATCTACCTCATTGCTAAACATTGACATGCATGTCTCCTTCTTCGGCCATCGAGCTCGACCTGAATAATGAGGTTCATGTTTCAGTTCATGTAACTTCACTATGCTGGTTGGGGCCTCTTAGTCCAGGCAGTCGTGGGTTCAAGTCCTATAGAAACCGTCGTTTATTCACAATGGAGTGGAATAAATTATTATAATCTGCAAAATCCCTCGATAATTTGCTTGTTGCAGACGCTCCAGACTTCGATTACTTTTTGGGATGCCTATGACCAAACACACAGACACACACACACAAATACGATAGTTCGACCGTAAATTTCAACGATATCCAATGTATGCTCCACGGAAGAGTGGTGCAGGGACGGTGACTAGCGCATGATTTAGTTTAAAGTGATATTAGACTTGCGCTGCATCTACTGCACTCTTTCCTCCTCCCCCACCTGAACCCGGTGTCATGACAGTGCCAAGAAGACCGAAGGCAGGAGAGGGCGCAGGTGGCTGGCACGGCCGGAGCCGCCCCTGAGCGTACCACCACACCTGGCTTGGATCCCACGAAAAGGGAGTGCCATAAAGGCCACATTACGAAGGAGCCATTACAGCCTGACTTTCAGTCCAGCCAGTCAGTCATATATATATATATATATATATATATATATATATATATATATAAACACACACTCACAAATCGCTTTTTGGACTCAGTCCTCCCGTTCCACCTCGGGGCTCGCCAGCAGCCACACAGCGGCTAATATTATAGACAAATGAACGTTGCTGACAAAGACAAGATAAATTGGAATGGCCATTTCTGTCTTCTTAATCATACTTAGCCAGCAAGTCTCTCTTGTCTGTGTCGGTTATGGTATTTTGCTTTATATGTATGTTTATATATGCACATGCATATTAATGTGGAAAATTAGCTTAATGGTTTGGTCGCACAGTGCAAAACATGATTGGTGTCTTGGGCTACTAAAGTAAATAAAACTTCACTGCACTAAGTCGGTCGGTGAGGGTTAAGAACGCACAATAAATATCAACAGGTCCATGCTTTGATAATCCGGGATTTGATCCAAGATGCTTTGCTCATGGAGTGGAGGGCCAAAAGCTCAATCAGTTTACAACCAGCTCGGTGTATTGTCGGTTGCAATCGGATATCTTAAGTAACAGTTAATTCACAGTCATCAAGCTGGTTGGAGTAGTGAATCTGCTCGTTTCCCCGTGTTTTGATCAAGGGCGCTCGCAGGCAGTCGCACAACAATACGCAGTAACAAAGAAAGGACACTCACTATCTATTTTATGTGAAAAAAACAAGACAACGGCTACTTGTAGAGTGTCTGACGTAACGCTATGTGACCGTGGATTACAGGTTTAAACCCCCAGTATATGAAACCTGGGTTTGGGCAATGGCTAGCTGGCCATCTTTCGCAACGCATCGCAGAGCCCATAAATACAAAAGTAAGAGAAGAGGCATTGTGCAAAGTGGGCCAATAATGAACTCACAAATAAACGAACCAATTGCAGCGGCATGCCAAATGAGAAACGGTCCTCAGATCAACCTCCCATGTAAAAAGCGGCATTTGAATTCAAAGAGAAAAATGAGGCATGACTGCCCTTGTGTTTGAGCTTACACTGAGAACAGGAGTGGGGTCGATGAGCCAAGTCCTTCTCCGCAACGAAGGCATAAAACGCCACTTCACGCTCCATCTGACAGGCGTTGAGCCGCAAGCGGGAGAGATGCTGATGGTAGGTCTCTTCCGGCAAAGACACATGACTGTGATCAGCAACCTCAACAACACGATGCATCCAGACGGCAGGCAAACTAGGCGCTCGAAGAGGGCTACCGGCCACAAAACTGGAATTTTCGGTCTCACTGTGCTGATGGGTGAAGGTGTACAGACAGGGGACACTTCGAATAGACTCTGAAACACACAACAGACGTTATTAAACTCCGGATTTTTCTCTTAATGGAACCTAAAGTAGTTTGAAATCACAATCCTTGCATGATGACAAAAGCTTCTCCGCGTTGAAGCATTTGAAATTAAAAAAATAACTTTAATAGTTGTTACGTTCAGACAACGCTAATAAAGGCGAATAATTTGTGCCATCTCTATGGCTATTGATGAAGGGTCCCGATTCATGTCAACGACTGTCATGTCTTTCGTCGCTAAAGTAACGGACATCAATGGGTTGACATCGGAGCCCGTCAGTACAGGTGGACTGCATATCCTTATTGCCAACGTGCTGAAACTTTTGGTCGTACCACGGAGGATTCAGATCTTCAACTGGTTTTGCACGGATGGCTGGATGTTCTTATCTCAGACCTACTAACGACGCCCTCCCATTCAGTAACCAAGGCTTGTAAGGTCGGGCAACGTGGACCTCGATCTAATGTACTGCTGCTTCGCACCTGAAGTTTCACTTCGTTTTCTATTAACTGAGGGCCTTGCTCTGAACTTTGCGACATGCAGATAGATATCCTGGTCGGCGGCAGTGGATCCTTCACGCAAACCTTAGAGAAAGTGGCCATTTGGAACTACCGTAGGCTCCGTGTGCAAGTGGTGGATATGCTTATTTGGGCAAAGCTAAAACATCGTATCCTAGATAGGTTTGCAAAGTTCGCAGGCTTCGTTCCTGACAAGGAGTAGTGGAAATGCTATGCTGGGCTGAGAAGTCAGAAGTTGCTTTCTGAAGATTATTTTGCAACTGTTGCTCATATGCCACCTCCCCCAGTAGGACATGGGGACAGGAACCACCCATAATAGAAGTGAGCTTGTGATAAAATTCTGGCAAATTAGGAGAAACGGTTATTTTTAGAGTCCCAGTTGAGGATAGAGCTCGGGTAAGTGTTAGAGTAAGTACATGGAACTCTTCACCCTCCATGAAATTTAACTCAAGGATACTAACATTACATGGGGAAGTTCCTTTTCCCGTGTCCCATCGTAGGAAGGCGTAACTAGGTCCGCTCAACTATTTTTAGGATGGTTAATTATTGCACTTTTTTTATCCCACCTTTCTAGCATGCCTAATTCACTAGCGCACCGAGGAGTAATAGGAGAATCCTCCAATCATAAGTCATTCGTAGTGTACCGTTGATAGGTTATTTTTAGCTTTTTATTTTCAGCTGCGACACGAGCCCGACCATTTCATGGATATCTTTTCGCAATTTTTACAGAGTTACAGATTAGATCAGCTGCTTTTACCTTCTCTGCTACGGTGAGAGAAATATGTCGGAATTTTTCCTGAATTAACTCCTTTTCAGCATTTGAAGAAACATAATTGGTCCATAAATCGTCATAAGGAAGTAGAATAACTCGCACCAAACAAATACAAAGAGAAACCGGTCGAATTGATAAAGTTACCAATGGGAAGCTAACTTTAATTCATTTCAAGAGAGTGACAGTGAATAAACAAATTCTAAAAATAGGTTTAGGACCAACAAAGTTATCCAAATTGTTGTGAATGGCAGATGAAAGCAGGCATGTGTGGCTTTGCTGAATTTAGATTGAACGGATCAATTGAGAAGGCAACTTTCTAAGAGTGGTCCAGTGTCGTGATGTCCAATTCTTCCTTCTGTTTGTTGCAATGTTTAACATTGTAAGAAGCTTTAACCCATGGAACTTAAAAGCTTTTACTTCCGCGGCTGTCTGAAAACCTTCAATTTGAGAAATAACACTGCTCTGTGAGAAAACGATCATTTGACCCTACAAACTACTGAACATACTTGTTACTCAGACTGCACTACTATATTTCGTACGAAATAATAAGAAAAGAACGCCAATATCCCCACGAAAACTGACACTCGTTGCTAAGATAATCTAAAAGGTGGGAAACAGATGGTGTAAACAGGAATTCTGGCAATTTCATTTTGTCCGTTAATTTCTATTTATTGGCGGTGTGGCCACCGTAATTCTCCGAATGCATCTTATTCCAGTTGTAGAACTTTCAAAACATCCATTTTATTCAAATTTTTAGGACAGTTGCCAAAAGATGCCCCTGTAGAAGTTGTGTACTTTGGTTTCTGAAAGACCCTGTTATGATATGCACACTGAGTCACAAACCAGCTAGCTTCTTGAGGGTGGGGATTAACTTGTGCAGTTTTATAATGAAGAGAAAATAACTATACGGTATATTTAATTCAAAGTTAATAATTATAATCTAGCCACAGCTTTCGATAAACCAATGGATTCCACAGTAGAACAAATGCGGATCTTTTGAAGCAATTAATTGACCGAGGCAATCGTTGACTTCCTCATGCGAACTGTTTAGCAAGGCCATGTTGCATCAACCGAAGTAACTGATAATTTGATGAACCAATAGCTGACGAATACGATGGGTGATGTAGAACTTCCGTGTGAATTTTGTACAAAGTTTCCTTCATTTGTTGTCCTGGCGTTTTCTGTTGCAAAATCCCCATGTCATACCTTACATCATATTCTGGTCACTTGGTTTTCAATGTTCAACTCAAATATAATAATTAATTGTTGTTGATCTCACGCAGCAATCACGTTTTAATGCAGCTTCAGTAACTCATAGAAAATCAGTTCTTTTTTGTTACACACGTTAAAACCATAAGTTTGTTTCCATGAATCGTATGTTTTGCGTTCATTTTGAGGGTTGACAGACGTGATGGGTTTTTTTTGTTTAAGAGTATCCTAACTGGTACCTTATTCTTCACCAGTCACAATTCGAAGCAAAACTCTTTGTCTTGAAGCCAATATTTTGAAATACACCTTTCTTGTTTCCTTTCATTCACTCAGTAAATATCGCAATTCCTTGTTTTTGCACCATTCCCAATGTATTTCAACACTTTTTAACAAGGAATCTATAAATCCCTTTACTTTTGACGCTTCTTTAAGCTCGTGAAATGGATTATGATTGATTAACGTCCACAATTCTACATCTTAAAAGATTCAGATGTCCTATAAATTCCTTACTTCCTCTGACAAAATCACCTTCTTTTAAGCGTCCAAAACACTTTCTGCATTTTCTTTCAGAGAGAACCTATCGATTGCATGCTTTCTCAAGCAACTGATTGTTTTCAGCAGCATTTTAAAACTAAAACAAATATTCCAATGGTTACCGCAAATGCTTCTTTTTGGCATAAAATCTTCAAAATTCCTTACAGTAAAAAGCTTTATGTCGACGCTCCAACAAGATGTCATAAAATAAATAGGATCATCGTGCCCAAGAGTTACCGATTTTAATTACCAGAAATAAATATTTTTTAAAACCTTTACTACGCGACATAAAGCCCCTCATTAATATGTGAAAATCGAACGTTTAGACAAATCTAGGCTGCCTCTGAATGGCGAAGGTGTGTGGAAATATAAAGGCAAACGGACCTACCCCTTTCGCACCACGTCCTGGTTCGCAGACAACCCTCCGAGAAGTTCTGTCGTCTGTGACAACAATGGCTGCATCTTGAACACGAGGAGGTCCTCGTCGAGGAGGGTAAGTCACCTGAGTTGAAATCCAGAAAGTGGCAAGAGTGACGATCCTGGAGGAAAGGAGCAAACCAAACTGTGAGGCTAAAAAGATGGCTTCAGCCGGAAGCAACAGTAACAACATACAGTTGCTAGACCAGGCTTGAGTGGACATTTTGGTTTGCATAACAAAACGAAGTTGGAGTAGAGCCGATGGTTTTTAAAGTGGAATTAACCCCCAGGCTCACAGGACTGAAGTCGAATATTGGAGTTGAATGGTGCTGTAGTATTAATAGACGTGTTATGAAAAGATTTACATATGCTGAAATCCGTGTTTGCATGTTTGCTGCGTACTTTCGTCGAATAGACTTCAGCGTCTGGTTAGTGACCTCACAAATGACACCTCCAACAACCTATCGGCCATATCAATTTCCTTGAACTACAGTAGTTCAGCCAGTGCTCAACTGCGCACACGGAAAATGATACGGATGAAAGCACGCTCAGCTTAGTTGCTTCACGGCAACGCACGCCATAGAGACACAGAAAAATGAAACGTGCTAACTGCGCAAGGCGTTGTGATTGAGGGTGACAATCGGGAATGCAGCCCTACTCAGAAAACGAGAGACAAGGAATCCTGCAATATAGGTATATTAGTAACGAAAAGATTGCTATATTTTGGAATCAAAAGTGAAAAAAGGATATTTACATCAGTAGATTTTTAAATGGGCCAATATGGCGTAAACATGTGAGCTGTTAATTTGAAATACAGGAACTTGGGGATTGCAGACTAGTGGGCAAATTTAAAATGTTGGTAAGATATTTCAGGCGAACTGAACTCCAGCCAGTTGTGACAAACTGAAGCTGAAACTGTGAAAATTATATAGTTAAATTGGACTATCGTCATGGTTACGACTGAAACTAAAATTGCATTTGGGAAAGTAAATCGCCGAACACCCATACATAAACCTAGATATCAACCCAAACGCTTACACTAGACTCCCAGCCCCAGGCCTAACACTAGCCCCTTACTCATGCAATGTGTGATCGAAAATTGCGTGAGTAGTTCAACGCAGATATGATCTTGTTATTTTAGTTTGATGCGATGATTTTATGCTCAGAATGCCTTTTTATAAAGAAAACACTACATATATATATATATATATATATATATATATATATATATATATATATATATATATATAGAGATCAGAGATAGTATGCATTCCGAGATGATATAATGAAAAGAGGAGAGGTTCTTCGGAAAATGCGAGTTGTACTCGTGAATTTTCGAGCTGGTCACACCAACCCGTCGTCAGACGAAATAAATAAAAGTGAGTGTTAGAATGTCGCACTAGACAGGCTGGCGTGACAGGACCGACAGACCATTGGCTTGTAAAAGGTGAGTCATGTTAGATTGTGAGCTAGGGGAAGGGGAGGTGGAACAACTGCGGGTCCCGGTGCTGTAGGGGGAGGGTGGATGGTGGATCAGTTGGATTCCGGGTGAAACCGACAAAGACAAGGGAGACCGGAATGGCCATTTCTGGCTTATTAGCCGTCATCAGCCAGTCATACCCAATCCCAAGTGTGGCCCACCTGGGATTCGAACCCGCGACCTTTGGTATTTGAGTCGAACGCTCTACCATTGAGCCACAGGGTCGTTGTTTTTACGGTTGTGATCGGGAATATAATGATAGTGTGGGGCTCACCGATCTGCTTAAGACGATGTATGTTCCATTGTGCCCTGGAGCTCAGACTAGAGCCCTCGCAGGCGGTCGCATAGCGAAGTTTAGCATATGTTGATAAGGTGGAACCGGGTGTGCCACACTTGGGATTGGGTGTGACTGGCTGATGACGGCTAATAAGCCAGAAATGGCCATTCCGGTCTCCCTTGTCTTTGTCGGTTCCACGTTAACAACATATGCTACATGTCGCTATCCGACCGCCTGCGAGGGCTCTAGTCTGAGCTCCAGGGCACAACGGAACATATATGTCCCTTAAGCAGATCGGTGAGCCCCACACTATTATATATATATATTTATCTAATGCAGGGAAACAGACTAGATGTTGACGAAATCAGAGATTGCCAGATATTAAAGAAATTTCCTGTGCTATTCAATATTACCTAATAAAACCTATTGTTTTTGTGTATAACTACAAAAGAACATTAATTTAAACAAGAAAGGTTTCAATTAAGCCCCTTTTATAAACAGAAAATAGGATGTTAACTCAGTGAAAATCAGGCGAAGGCAAGTGTAAGGAATCGCATTATTTTCCAGAAACAAGAACTAAATTCAAATCTATTTTGTTTCAAATTTCTGACGTTATTTGCAACAAAACACGGTAATAAACTTTTACCATTACTTTGTTTTACTACGCCGAAAATTGACACAGTTAACGAAATGCGTCCAATAACCTGTGGATCTGCACAACGTATGTCAACTTTAAAGCATGCGATAAGATATTATTTGTATAGTATAGATTCCGATCATCCGGGATTTAGTAACGCAAGGAGCAGAAGATTGGCAATTTTTGCAAATGTTTAGTATATATTTGGCCACTCTTTTGTGAATTTTCAATCTAAGCATGAGTCATCTAAGTAAAAAAAAACAGCAAAAAAGCTCCAATATAATGCGAAAGGTGAGTTCTTCATTTTTAGCAGAAAATAAATTGCGGCCAAACGTTTGTTGACGAAGTTCTTGATATTCACTATTTCAAAAGGAATTGGTGGATGGGTGCTCTCAGATCGGTTAGAAGACTCACTCGTCCCGTTCTACCTTGGGGCTAACTTGCGAGCCCCGCCATCATCCGCACAATGGTTAGTATTATAGGCAGAGTAACCTTACCAACCAAGACAAAGAAGCCCTGGAATGGCCATTTCTGGCTCATTTGTTGTGATCAACTAGACATACCGAACCCCAGTTTGTACACTACCCGAAGGTCGAACCTGCGATCTGTTGGTTAGAAGTTGAACGCTCTAACTCACTGTGGGGCAGAGTCAGAGCGTTGGATTTCCAATCAACAAGATGTGGGTTTGAGCCTCGTTTGGTGCACCCCTGGCGTTAGGTATGACTGGCTGATGACGGCCAATGAGCCAGAAATGGCCATTTCAGTCTCCCTTGTCTTTTTTGGTAAGGTTCTTCTGTCCATAAGGAATTTAATATTCAATATTCCAGTCATAAGGACATATAAGAAAGTTTTCCTTACCATGAACTTTGCCAGTAGCATTAGTCCCGCAGAATCGAGCTAACCAAGTGCACAAGACAGGTCGAAATGGCAGGAGCAGTTTTAAGGGACGGAAAATGAAATCAGCATCAATCCCAAAGATAAAGTCTATCGAGAAAAAAACGAAAACCAGCACGACAAGTGAGCAGGTTTAGACGACTGACTGAACAATTAATCCAACACTGAATGTAAAAGGTTCAAGAACGGTAAACGTTGGTGGCAAAATACTACACTTTGATGGTTCGTCATCTTAACATGAAATTACATGTACTTATAGGACTATGCCGATTTCTGGATAACGCCAGAAATAACCTTTTGCTTTCTAACCTTTTTTCTACGTGAGGCCCAACAGACAGCAAACTCGGGAACGGGACTTTTTGACTCGCATTCAGTTCGGTATTGCTGCTATAGAAGCAGTTAGACCAGTATGACATCATTATTTTCCGTTTGTTCTTCTCCGAGGGCATAACACGATTGGTTGAGTAACGCGTATGCCAAGCCACGAATACACTCAAATAATACTTACTGTCACTGGCTCCGACTTTAACGGTACCCGCTCGGAGAAGGTGGAGGAAGACCACAGCGGAGAGACCCGACCAAAGCTGTCCAACAAACTCTCCCTGTCGGGCTTTGGACTGTCGTTGCTGGTGTTGGTGCCTGTCAAGAGCTCAGTACTTTGCTGTCCGTAGATAGCAGCCGTGTCACTTATCTGGCTGGATGGGCTAGCTGCGACAGGCAGGGGAGAGGGGTACTCGCGGCGAGAGAGGATGAGAAGCTGCCTCGCAGTTTGACTGCTGGAGCTGTAGGGTCCGGGGTATGGGGGGTAGGTGTCCGCTGGAACCTACGTACTAGGGGAGAATTACGTACTCGCCACCAGTTGTTTTTCCTTCCGTACCCAAACGCTGAAATGGCCACATTTATGTAGGCCGGAACTGCAAGGAAAAAAACAGTAAAGGCTAAGTGAACAGTACTCACCATACAGGGGAGTTGGGGAGAGGTAATGTTTAGTACCTCTCACAGGATCCTGCATAAGTATGCTTAGTCGATAATTTATCTCCTTCCTTACATCTGTCTTATACAGTAATTTAACACATGCGAGAGTCTAACCGTCGTAATCGTACGATGTTCCCCGTAGACTTGCACAGCATCTACCGCACTCTCTTTTCTCTTACCCGTCTATGTCCGGTGTCCAGACAGAGGCAAGAGGCTCAGAGGCGGGGTCGGGCCCAGATGGCTGACGCAACCGGAGAAGTTCTTGACCGTGCCGCCACGGATGGGATGTACACAGTTGTGGAGAAGTAATCAAGCAGAATAATAATCAGCAGTCATTACAGCTCTCTGTCAAACTTAGTTTGTCACACGTTCGGAATTGTCTTTTATAAGTTATATACGATAAATGATCATTTAATTTCCCTATAACTATATGAACCTCAAGTTTCATTTTTATTAAAAAAAGTACTTCTCATTGCGAAGTTATTTTTAAGCGGATACGGTATTTAATAAGCAAGTGGTGGAATAAATTCAACTGACTCCGTGTTTCACCAAACTGAAGGTTAAGCATAGTCATAGTAAGCGTTTTAGAGGGTGTTAAAAACTTTCGAAATCATGTAGAGCCTGAAAGCTATAATTTAAGCTATATTCTTCAGTTTGTTGCTTATATAAAACGGCATTAATGAATTGCACGGAAATTAACATTAAAATAACTTCTTATAGGATAACATCCTCACCTCCGTTTGAGAAACTGTTCCATTGCCTTTTTAGTTATCCCTCTGAAAATGCAATCACTTGAGATATCTTTATTTTATCAATCAATTTTCGGCAGCTGTGTAAACTTGAACCTACGTCCTAGAGAGGAGACGAAACGCAATTTCTTATACAATTATTGCATCACTATACTTTGCTTCGAACATATCACCTGAAAAAAGAATATATGAGTGTCTTATTGCGCAATACTGTCCTCTTTCATAGACCTTAGACTGCAAAATGCCGAGATTTCATCTCACAAATTGCCGCATCTATTACACGCGTGTTTCGATTTTTTCGACCTTATTTTGGAAGGAATTGCTGATATAGCCGCTAGTCCCGGCAAGACAATGGAATCACCCGCAGTAAGGTTGCTTCGTGCAAAGTTCCAGGGAAATTTGAGTTAGGATCAGGGTTAAAGGGTTAAGGTTTGGATTGGTGTTACTGTTGGAATACGAGATTATTTACTCTGCCTGGCATTTAACTCCGGCTACACAGAGGGCGTGCTGGGCGTTCTTATTCCCGTATGCTGTCGGTGTTGGGTATACAAGGATTTCCGACTCTAATTTTTTATGCTGTTAACTAACTAGCACTACTTTAACAAGTTGTAATTGAGAAGTGTGGTTAATGCGACAGGTATTCGTAGCAAAAGCAGACTCCCATCTGTCTGCCTCACACAAGCCGCGACCTGAAGCAGGCGCTGTTGTCAAACATAAAAAGACTTAATCGGCAGAATATGAAGTTTAATTTTTTTAAAAATTACTGCTTACCTAATATGATTTTTAGATGGATTGTCGATTCTATTTGAAAGCTGAATCGTATTTTATAGAAAATATGACCAAAAAGATTTTCATGAACTTAGTTGCTAACAAATAACATCTTTGAATTTCATATTCCAAGAAGGGGCATCTTTGACTTTACAAAGCTTTGTAATTGAGAGTGCTTCTGGTCGTGAGATGTGCATTCAAGTAGTATCGTACCTGTCCACCTAGCGATGCTCATTGTGAAGTACGGTATCTTCTTAGAGGCGTATAGAAAATTGATTATTCTTAGATGGAAAGTTTACAGCTTTTAAACTTTAAATCCTAGACGCAAATTGAGTTTAAAATTCTATGGAATTTTAAGACCATTTAAGTCCAGAATAAACCTCTTAGTTCAGTATAAAATTTTAAAAGATGAATTTTCTATCACACAAGTACAAGAAAAAAAATTTTTGTGTATGTTTTCTAAAAAATTAAATTTGAATTTGAAAGGTCATGAAAATATTTAAATAACTGTATGCTACTAAAGTAGTAATTTTTTACTAAGGGCAGTTCGTGAAGATGTCTGAAAAAGTGCAGTCAAAATACGACCTCGTGATATGTATATAAGATCTCGGTATTTTGCTGCGTGATGATCCATATAACAACACCACTTATAAAATTTGTCTCCATCGAAAACGCATTGCAGGATTTCTGTTAATATTTCATGAGATCGATCATGGTTGAACTGAAGTCCCTTTCATTTGATGGGCATAAAGTAATCAGCCTTGCAATTTAATCTCAGACATAGCCTGGCATTCATCTAGACAGTGTGTAAAAATTTCTATATTACATTAAATTATATTATGAGGTAATCCCGTATTATATTATACCTTTGACCCATCATTTGTTACTGTAACGGGATTTATGCAAAAATTTAGGAAGTTACTTAGCTACCCCAAAAACTCCTTGCAGCGTTTTTTCTGCTTCGTAAAATGGTAAGTTATCCTACGCAGTATTTTGCATTTAAATGCTGTAATCTCCTAGATATTTGTATTATTTTATTCCAGCATTGGCTGATTTTTACCGGACATCAGTCTGATTCACTGCCTGTCTCCTTGGTTACCTTTTCAATTAAAGAGTGCAAAAGCCGAGCGTAAACACATTTTTTTCGATTTACCAGACGTGCAAACAAAGGAACGATCCATAAGATAAAAGTGCAGCAGTTTTATTTACGTCATGGGCTTTCAGTTGTTTCTCGCACTATCATAAGCTGATATTAGGGATATTTTTTGCAGAGGGATGAAGTTTTCGTTTACTTAAAACACTGCGCTTCGTGCCACACCGAATGTTGTTGCGGGTTTACTAGAGTCCAGATACCACTTCGATTTGATCTGAGCCTATTTTTAACTCTCAGTGGCAGATTGGTTTTAAGAACGAGTTTTGGGCTAGCCGCTTAATCCCCTTATAAGATGGACGGCACTGTGTTCTAATTGAAAGACGACCACAAGCCACAACACCAAATTTAGCCGTCATTCCTTTATGCGGTACCCTTAATTCCCCTTTCAATGTTTAACTTCGCAGGTTACCAAAACAATGACATCAGTCAAGAATGAACGTGGACGCCAAAAACATTGCTTCTTCTAGATAGTCTAAGTAAGTGTAGGAATATTAGCCTATTAGTGTATCATGACTTATGCGTGAAGTAATCTGGCAGAAAAAGTCCTGTCTCAGGGGATTTCCTTCAGGCGCTACTGTACCGCTTTTTCTGCCAATCACACTGCTGCCCTCCTGAGGCGTGAATATCTGCCAAGTTCAAGCTTCTGTCAGAGCCCTTTGAAAGATTCAGTAAAGTTAACGAACCTTGGTTTATCGATCCGTACTTGGTCACAAAACAATCTACCGAGAATTCAATGTTGCACTTTGGGTAAACTAGAGCATGGGCAAATCAGGAGTACTTTTATGAAGAACGGAGACGGAAGGACGTCACGAGCTAAGGGGCAAGGGAAAAGAATGGTTCAGCACATCGGACTGACTGCGAAATGCACGTGTGAACTCAATTAACCAATCAGCTTGCGATGGGTACTCGAGCAAACGTGACGACCTTGCTCATGTGTGCGGCCCAATCGATGGTCGCCAAACAATCAAGATTTTCCCACCGCGGGGTGCTTATAGAGCAAGGCATAGCTAATCCACGGTTAACAAGCCAGCCCCCAGTGTTCTAGAGGCGTCGATTATCAAATAAATAAAGCGAGTTTTAGCACGTTGAATATCATGCTACTCGGCATAAAGGAATAAAGAAGTCGCACCGCACCGCAACCTGCCTTCCTTCTCCCTCATTTACCGAGAGACAGGCAGGTGGCTACTTTCTGAAGGGAATCTGAAGTATACCCTTTACCAACCAGTCATCAAGGAGGCCTCCTGTACAAGTTTCTACTCACATTATATTTTAAGGCTGACGGTTTCTGGGAGGCATCTAAATGCTGTACTTCTGATATTTAAAATTTTATTTCGATAAACCTTACTGTAACTTTTTGCCACGAGATCATCCATTATGTTGTCAGCGTGTACATACAGAGGAATTGTTCGTTTGCCCCCCCCTCCATTCACACACAAATCTTGTATGCAATCAGCCTATTGGCCAAGCCTTGCATGGCTGTAACGATCGACTGAACACTAGTTTAAGCAGAGATTTTCATGCCATGCACGCAGTTTGTTGGAGGTTTCCCCTAAAGTACTCTTTGACCATAATTTTGGAGCGAGGTCCTCACCCATCGTTGATTCCACTTGGTTTTCACTCACCAACATAAGTAAAAAAGGTAGCTGCAATTCCAATTGCATCAGATATCCGTAAGGGATTATATGCGGCTCTAGATTTGTCAGAAGTCAGTCGCGTTGAAAGTTGATAAAACCAACATCATGAAAAGCCCTTTTTTCGACTGGCAGATGGGTTATTTTCGGAATCTTGAATTTTCAGTCATATCAATATGAAGCTGTTTTCGGGAAAGCTCTCTAAGGCGTAATCGTGCAGCAGATGCGAATTGAATGCATTAAGAGAGCAACAAGTCTGAATTCCGCCTCACACCAGCTGTGCTCGGAAGAAATGTTTTCGAATTTCACTGGCCTCTTGACTACTATTGTTACTGCTTCAGCAACCGACGGCTGAGGCTAAATGCTAACTCTGCCCCCTAAACGTGCATCTTGTGTCCATCGCATGATATACGCATTAATAGTAAAATCCCGAATTACAAACATAATAGCCCCAAAATGACTTATATAGCAAACAGTCTACTGCAACTTTATATGCTTAGAGTAGTAGAGCAAAACACATGAGGGAGTAGGAAAAATGGGGGTGGTGAACAATTAAACGCTATCTAGTGACAGATGTTTCATCATATGTAGAAATAAATTGAGGTTCTCCGGTTCTACAGTAGCCCGCGATCATCAAATACTTGCATTTAAACTCTTCAAAAAATTGGTGCATTTAATTATAATTTTTTTCCAGCTCAGAAAACTGGATACTTCCTCGGATAGTGCCTCTGAAAAGGCAGCGGAACTATCGTTCAACACTATTGAGGGATATTCAGTTTAATTTCAAATACAGACCAACAGCAGAAGTCGGAACTGAAAAAACTTACTCCAAACTGGGTTTCGCATATGATGATTTGACTGGGTTTATTTAAGAAGACCTGCTTACAAAATGCGGATACACGGATATATTATATTACCGACAAGATCAAGGGAGACAGGATTGTTAATCTCTGTCTAATTAGCCGTCATAAGCCATCCATGCCCAACCCTAGATGTTGCGGCACCCGAGGATCGAATGCGCAGCCCGTCGGTTAGAAGTCCAACGCTCTTACACACTGCATTGTGGTTTCGATCGGTAATATTAACAGTGGTAGATGGGCACTCATCGATCAGTCACGGAATTCACTCGTTCTGTTGTGCCTTGGGGCTCACTCTGGAGCCCTCGTTAGCAGCCGCATAGCGGCTAGTGATATAAGCAGAATGATATTACTGACAAAGATAAGGGAGAGAAGAACGACCATTTCTGGCTTATAAGCCGTCATCAGCCAGCCATACCTAACTTCAGGTGCTGCGGCACCCGAAGCTCTAACCCGGGACCTGTTGGTAGAAAGCAAAGCTCTAACCAACTGCGTCATGAGCTCTGTTAGTTGACGGTGTGGTCCAAAATCTTGGTGAAAATGTAACTGCGGTTAATGCATGCTGTGAGAATATTTGACTTACACTGAAGAAAGAGAGGAACATAAGCATGTGTCCTATTTAGCCAATTCGCATATGCAGGTTTTTATTGAATGCTATTAGGATTTATTACATCCAGCTAGGTAGACGAAACCTAACCAAATCAATACATAGCAGTATACTATACAAAAATTCTTTTCATTGTCGTGAATACAACGCAATTAATAAGTGAGCAGAGGTTTAAATTACATAATTTGCATGAAATTGTGTATGGATACCGAGAGATCAAAGTAAAAAAATACCTTAATCAATTACTCTGCCGATGAAACAGCGTCTGGATTGACTTGTTTTTGCAATTTGGATGCGTAAAAGAGGCAACTGGGAATCAGATTTCGTCCGACCTTTGCTAATGTGCCGATATGCCCTTTTATTTTTAGAAAGAGGGCATTAATTGTTAAATATATTATATATTAAATATATTGCTATATATTGCCTTATATCAACAATGACTGCATTAGTCCTTCCAACAAGTGAGATAATCTTTGTGACACTTAATAAACATCATCCAACCCAGCGCTGCCGCAGGTAATTTGCCTCGTATAGCATCACGAATTCATGCAACCTGCGTATATCTGTCTTTGGTTTGAACTCCAAAACGAGATCGGTTAGACTTAAGGCCTATGTGATCCTGAAAAAGACTTAGCGTTTAAATGACTACAGAAGCTAACACTCATGCCAGAAGTACGTCTACGCTAATTCCTCACAGAGCATATGGAGGATAGGCTTAAGCTTCTTTTTGTTACTCAAGTGAAGTTCATACTTTGACTTTCAACGGTCTTGCTCTTGCCATAGGCAAAAATATTTCAATTACTGTATTATCTCGCAGTCCAAGAACAACCTTCTTTAAGTCCAAACAAATGGTGCTAGTAGTGCATAAGCTATTAAATCTATTTACTGAGAGAAAAAATTACGGACAAAGACAAGGGAGACTGGTAGGGCTATTTGTGGTTTATTATTCATCATCAACCAAACCTACCCAACTCCAGATGTTGAGAAACTTGAGGTTTGAACTTGCGACTTGGTAATTAAAAGTCCAATGCGCTAACCCTTGCGATACGGGCTCGCTGTCCTGTCATTTTCACAACAATACGAGTGAGTTGCGTAACCAATAAGTGAACGCCCATCTGCCAGTCTATTTACTGTTTTGATGCAGGCGCAGTGGCCGACAAAGCTATACCACACATCTACGCGGGCCATATGCAGCCTGGTCTCTGGAAAATGTGCTAGACTTCTGTAAGGACAACTTTGATGTCACATGCTTGGTAGGGCCGTAGTGGGCAAATTGAGAAGAAACCATTGCAGCCTGAATTGAAATCCTTAAATCACTACGAAATACTTTCTTGATGGTCGAACTATCCCGTCAATTTCAAGCTTTCAAGCCACGGCCGTTAGCACGTTATGAATACTGTATACCTATAACCTGTAGCATATGATAGGGTCAGCTATGTGGCGGTAAAGAACAAAAGTATCACGAATAAATGGAGGAAGCGTTTGTTAGTATATTTGAACAGGGCAGAAAGACCGTTTCTGGCTGTTTGCATTACTGCGCAACAAATTCCGAAACTTAAACGATTTACTCATACAGAAGCTGTTTCGCGTACGCCGACGGAGAAGAGACCCCTATATAGTAGGTGACCTAACTCATGCGATGTGCCATTGAGTAGTTTAGGCTGTGAAATGAAGTAGCACAGGCAAATGCATGTAGAACTCTTCTTTCCCCCAAAGAAACTCAAGAAACGGTTTTACATCTAAACCTTTAAACCTCAGGCGTAACCTATTCTGTAAAACACCGAAAAACATGTTAGGCACTTTGGTTTCTGGTGGGAATTCGTTCGCCTATTTTGCTTGAAACATAGTTTGCATAGGCAGCATTGAAACAGCAGTCAGCTAACGGACCCGCTGTGGAGTGACAGGAAAGGGAAGAGAGTGGTTGGGCAAAGGTTTGAGATAGTGGAAAGGCACGAGGGGACGATTGCTCGAGGACTGAGGTGTAGCAGAATAGGGAGAGCCATATCGCTCGCTCAGACTATATTCTTAGTCAACACATGGAACGTCGGCGCACCTGTCGCGTAAAAGGTGCGAAATGCCATCCATCAGACGAATGAACAACAAAGGTCATTCACACATTCGAATCCCAAGCCCTTCCTGATTCCGCCACGCATAACGCATACCCTACCTTAATTACCGACAATGAACAGTTAGAATTCATCTTGGTCAATTGGACGCTTTCCCGTTACCTCTCATACGTAATCGCATAAGGCTTACAAGTAATCACAAAGATTTCCGCAAACAGTCATGCCTCACGGCCAAGACCACAAAATGAACAATTCTTCATTTAATTCTTCTTAACGTGAACCCTGTGTCGTCGGCAGTGCAGCTACTGGGACTGCATAATAATTATTCGGAGGGACTGCCTCCAGCACTGGCTAAGCATGCCTTCACTCAGGCCAGACAAGGAGCCCTTCCAATGGCATCTTAAGTGCACGCCCGAAGAAGCCTCTGTGTTCTGATGAGTGGCCTAGCGCAGACCCAAGAAAGCATGCATAGAAAGTATCCTCATAATCGGTCATTTTGAAGTGAGAAGAGATTGTTTGGGTGGAGATTAGAGAGGAGTAGGCTTCGTTGCCAGGAGGCTAGGAAGGGAGATGAGTGAGGAGTGCAAGTACGCGCGCCGTTCAGATATATTTCCTTTCAAGTAACCACCCCGAGAACGAGGCGCTGCGAAAATGTCTACATAGACTCATTGTATTGCACCCCCTCACGGAAATCTTTACTAAAAGGCGTAAGATTTATCCGCAATTGAGGGAATGCCAGAGGAGACCTCTCACCTACCTCCCCAGCACCAACCTTTCTAATTTGCCTGTCCCCTTTCCCCAAAACAATATTTTCCTAGACATATCTATTCTCTTCATCTTTTGAACATCACCATCCTCTCAGGTATTCATTCCCTCTTAAGTTCCTCATTCATCACTACCTCCTTCAAAATTCTCTCACACTTCTTCCGGCCGTCTTCCTGTCTACTTATTTGCGGCGACTGTCAAACTCTAGTCTTGTAGTTGACAATTTATTACAGGTCTTAAACTGTTTCAGCGGAATTATATTGTTTACAGAACAGTGTCCGGGGTATTTGTTTGCTGAGAGCTATAGGAGGAAAATACACACAGCGACCTGTATGCAAACCAATGTTTACTGGTTAAATCGACCTAGCACGGACAAAGGAATTCCGATTAGACCCAAGCAGGGTGACCTGTTTATTTCAACTGACCACCCCGACAAAGAATGTACGTGAGAAGGATAATCCTTCATAGGCCTTTAACTGCCATTTGTCAACATATGTTACACGTCGCTATGCGACCGCCGTTGAGGGCTCTAAAGTGAGCTCCAGGACACAACGGAACATATATGTACCTTAAGCAGATCGGTTAGCCCCACACTATAATCATATTCCCGATCGCAACCGACAAAATAACGGGCCCGTGGCTCAATGGTAGAGCGTTTGACTCAATTACCATAGTTCTGGGGCTCGAATCCCAGGTGGTCTACACTTGGGATTGGGTATGACTGGCTGATGACGGCTAATAAGCCAGAAATGGCCATTCCGGTTTCCCTTGTCTTTGTTGGTTCCACTTTGTCAACATATGCTACACGTCGCTATTCGACCGCTTGCGAGGGCTCTAAAGTGAGCTCCAGGGCACAACGGAACATACATGTTCCTGAAACAGATCGGTGAGCCGCACACTATCATATATATATATATATATATATATCAGGGATCCCTGAGATCGCCTTTTCTTCTCATTTATGTCCGGGGACACGCATCTTCGCTTCTATCAGCAATATATATATATATATATATATATATATATATCAAGACAACCAAAATCTCAAATTTACTTTTAAACTAACAAATCACTGATTGTTACCACGCATTCAAATTTTATTATAATGCACATTCAATATGGTAAATTTGCGAATCGCTATCATACATGCAAGATTATGTTTCAATCCCTGAGATGTATCAACAATTGGAAAGAAATTTAATAGAATTCCTAGACAGACTAGCGTTTGCATCTCAGATTGAGTTGGTAAGCCTACCTATTCTTCTAATTATTTAAGGCTCTTTAAGTCCCATATAAGCGAAAGCATTCAGTCGCACACGAATCCAACCAACATTCATGTGTGAGTGGGTGATTTACAAGATCTTGACCACTTAGAATGACACGTTTTCCATTAGAAGATTAAATCTTGTTCATGTAGTCCTAACATGGAAATTGCTTCGTTATGAATGAACTAAATTCTGCGCGACCATAGGAAAAAAACGCTGAAAGCGAGTTTTATCGATCCATGCGTGACATTCCCCGACGGATGCAAAACAATCCAATCTTTTAAGCAGCAGATGCAGAAGCAACAGGAGAGAGGGCGGTTAGTTCAAAATTGTTCACGAAACTGTTAAACAGCCAGAACAGAATGCATAGTACACACTGACGTCGATAAAGTATGACCCCTGGGTCGTCAGGCGTCCAAATGTAAATAAACCTTGAAGGCTGCCAATTTATGCGCGCGCCCACCAATATCCTTAATTATACAGAAAATGGGGCTAAAGTTAGTCGCATTGTCTCACAATCAGGCTTCGAAGTGACTTACCACCATGTTTGGGGATCTGAAGATTTTTCTGATTAGATTCTATTGAGACGAAGCCACCATCCGTTTGAATGCTGGGGCGGGGAGGCAGCTAAATATAAAAAAACGTCGGCATACAACTTTGAATCAAATTCAACTATTCTCATAGGTTATTTGATTTAGTGGAAAGAGGAAGCATTCAAACCGTGGTGGCGGGATTAATGAACTGTTCCGATATCAGGGTAGAATACTTCCCGATTCCTTGTGCCCCAATGATGGACTTGTTCTGTGAGTGGGCTCAAACTGCGCCTAAGTAACCCTTCAGTTTATAGAACTAAGTCAGAAATGCTTTCTTCCTGTCTCTATCGTCCCTGTTATTTCTCCCAAGAGAAAAAACATTTATCCTTTTACGAAAAAATTATAGTCATACACAACCGTGCTGTGTTATAAAATTTCTGTGTGTTTTGCTGCATTTTTATATTGCATTAATGCACACAGAATGACACTGATTTAATCCAGCCGGGTTGATTTTCCCTTGACGGCCAACTTTGCCGGGGTTAGTGGACAATTCGAACGGGGCCGGTGTTCAACAATTCCAGAACGTAAAAAATGAGCGTGACATGCTATACAACTGTAGACAGTCAATTACTCACGAAATATTAAACCATGGGGTAGAGATTTACTAACGTCATTCACGTGGAGTTTTGGGGCTTTCAATTCGCAAAACCACAAGTTTAAGTGAGGTTGAAAGAGGTACTGATTGCAAAACTATGAACACCCTGTGGGTTTTATTTTTTACTAAGCGAGACTCCCAGATTTATTTGAGTTCTCCGCGATGAAAGTCGAGACTGAAAGCAACAATAAGTTCAAAGCTCGGGACCTCCAAGTTTAACCTAAATTCGAAAGGGTTGCCTACCTACTGAAGTGAATGATCAGCTCTGGGAACATTTCAGGAGTGGTGCCAAGGACTTTTCACCAAGTGATTATGCACCGTGTATTTCGCAGTGTAAAAAGACTAAACAAGCAGCTACAGCCAAAGGTTTATTCAAAAGCACCACGAGTTCATGCGGTCTGAATAAGGTGACCTGGGTTAAACGGACCACCGGTTAATAGGCCATCTGTTTATTGAGGCACAAGGTTAGCTATTTAAAGCAGATCAAACATAGTTTCGTGAGCTTGTTTCGTTACTTATACCTACCACCAGCCCCTTTGATTGGATCAGTGATTATCTCTGTCAAAGTTCAGAAAATTCCGATGACAGCCGATGCTTTGGGCAATCACATGGTCTGTGTAGGCCTGTTCCTGGTGTATTCCGGCTTACGGAACTAGGTGAACACGCTAGCGGGAAGCCAGGGACAAAATTCTGGTGGCTGAGGCCGCTTAGAATGGGAGTAGGCTTTACGGCGAAGAGTTTTTGAGGAAAACATAATAACGCCAGTCAAGGCGCCTATCTGTGTTCACTGATTGGTCCAAACCTAGGTCAGTCTATCGGCCACCACACTTAGACCTTTTTCTTGCCCACCATTAAGATTCAATAAAAGGGTTTACCTCTGTTTCTCAAAATTGTTCTAATGGTCTAAATGAGAGACTAAAGGGCCAGCTGTGGGAGACAACGTCTGTACTGAAGTCTGTAACCATGCACATGATGCGACAGCAAGACAAGCAGCGAAGATAAAGAAAGAAGGAAGTACCTCAAAATGGAAATAAGATCAAGGAGCCCAGGCATAAAGGAAGCCCTAACACAACGTTTCTTCTTTGTAATTTTGTATATAAGGCTAAGCTTTTACCTTGTCCTTGCGCTTTCAGTATAATAAATACGCAATATATACTACTGACTGCCTGTTGGCAGCTTGTGCATATTGCGCAGTAGCTGCTGTATTTCAGCCCAAATAATCATATTAACTTTCAGATCGAGCCTGATAAGGTTTGTTCAGAAGGATTTACTCCAAGTTCATGCATAAATTTCCCTGGAAAGTAAACACGACAGGAAAAGGCAAATGGTCGGTCCAAAATGGTTTGGTTTAGTGTGGACGGTTTAACCAGATGCGGCCCCACCACAAATGCCGAATATGGGGGATACGCGGGCCCAACATGAGCACGCATAGGTGCAGGCTCATGCCGCTTCCCGCTCTCCCACTCCATGGGAGATGTTTCACGTGCGCCCGACCCCGCCTCCGGTCTTCTTGACTATGTCTTGACACCGGGCACATACAGGTAAGGCAAGAGAGAGTGCGGTAGATGCAGTGCAAATCTACTATCGCTTAAACATAATTTGCGCAGAAGTCACCGTCCTTGCACTGCCCTTCTGTGGAGCATATGGTTGACATCGTCAGACTATGACGATCGAACTGTCGTGCGTGTATGTATGCGGCCGGAGGACACCCAGGGGCGGCTCCGGCCGCACCAGCCACCTGTGCCCACTCCTGCCTCCGGTCTTCTTGACTCTGTCATGACACCAGGTCCAGGTGGGGGGAGGAGGAGAGAGTGCGGTAGCTGACGCGAAATTTTACTAACACTTAAAACTAATTTTCGCACAGGTTACCGTCCCTGCACCACCCTGTTGTGGAGCATACGGTGGACATCGTCGGACAACGATGGTCAAACTGACGTATGTGTGTGTGCGTGTATGTGCTGACAACAGAAACAACACACAAGTGTAAGAAATCGCAAAAAGATGCCCATATTTGCTCTCACAAAGCACATCTGCTTCTTTTTCGTCCGGGGTGTGGTTGTGTGCGAGAAGAGCCAACTGAGGCGGTCTCACAGCCTTGTTGTTTAGAGGTGACGTCGTTGGCTTTTTTCAGCCCGCGGTTAAGTTTGTTTTGCGTTAGGCCTGTTGCGAACCCATCTCTGCTGCGGCCGAGGTTACTGCAGACAGTTATATAGGCCTGACTACCATGCTCCAAATTCTGCCTATTTCTTTTACTATGCAAAAAATTTCTTTTGAAGAAAGGAGAAACTAGCAAATGCTAATGGGATAGCTGGGCGATTCTAAAAATTCGAATCTTCTGAACACTAAGCAGAAGGTCGAAAGACTTCATAACGGATTGCAAAAAGCCGATTCAGGCTACACAGCACGGTGAATTGAACGCAAACATGAGAATTCGCGTCACTTCAGATGACCGAGTAGGAGGCGGAGGGGGTAAGTTGCCGATACAAAAACACCCATTAAATGGGGAAAATTGAGTCGAAGGCGGATATGCAACGCTATTTGGCTATTTGCACAAGTCCATCGACCGTAGGCTGACTCCATTAGTTCGAGTGAAAGTTTGGCACTTTTTTATGTTGGGAAATCGTGCGAGGAGCAGGTTGTATGCTATAACGCACCCGTAATGCCTTGGATCTCGGAGTCAGTCGTATTTGCAGAAAGGTGATACCGACATAGACGAGAAAGATTGAGATAGGCATTTTTTGACTTATAAGCGGTCGTAAACTTGGTATACACACTCGGAGGCCCGGACAGCCCAGGATTCGAATCCGGGATATGTAGTACTCGGCTGCTTTAAGTGTAGCGCTCTACCATTGAGCCATGGGTTAACTTTCATTCGGTGGAAGGACATTTGTTCAATTAATACGCACTTATGAAGGGATGAGTTTGGATTTTAAAGGTAAAATAGCATTTCCATCGGCCTTTACTTCGTACTTTGAAGGACGTTTGCTCAAAAAACACTCCTGCTAGTCTTAATGGGGCTTGATTTTATTAATGTTTAATAAATGAAATGCGATGGAAACTACAATTTAATTCTGTAGATCAGCTTTGAATTTACTTGATCGTAGTAATAGAGTTAATTTAAACTAACAAAGATATTCTAACCAGTATTTCAAACTTAAGTCAGATGAGCTGAATGTGACCGGATTCAAAGCATCAGATTAAAATTGACACAAAGGCACTCTAGAAAATGGTGTGATTATGAACTTACGGCTGATTCAACTGCCTGAGAAAACTTGGGCGTTAAAGCCTTAAATTCAGCCTTAGATTCCAGTGGATCCTCCTCAGCACCATCGGATGTTAAGACACATTTGGATGTTGGCATTTTGTTTCCCGTCAAACTTTGACCCGAATCGACAAAGGGAGCTTTTTTGGAGAAGTTATACATACATGTGTAATATCAATATATAAATTATAAAAACATATGTTCTTCTACCAAACATATATGTACTGTTTGCAAAAAAATCGAAGACCGACCTGAACAATTTTTGTTTGATATGCCATTTTCAACCAACTGCAGATTGCATTTGGATACGTTCACGCTTGGTAAACCGGCTTAAAACTCAGATAGTTGGGTCCGAAACTGATACTAACAGCGACCATTGTAAATGCGCAGTTACGTCTTAATGTTTTTCACCGGTGTGGCCTGCTCGTAACACCAAATGTATTTGTTCATCTCTGCTGTGGAACTGCAGCTCAGAATCCTCACATATGCCCACTAAGTCATCTGTAATCATCGGTTGAGAACCGTTACCAGTACAAGAGTGAGCAGCTACTGATTAAGTCAAAATCCTTGACTTCAGGGCAAAATGCAACGGCCGAATTTCTTCCTTCATTCAGTTCAGTTCGGTAGACCAGAGGTGAGCGTAGATTTCAAAAGGTCCCTGCACCACCACCATGGTTTGGAGCATACGGTGAACATCGTCGGACTACGACGGTCGAACTGACATAGCTTTCAAAAGAATACCGACAAAAACAAGGGAGACCAAGATAGCCATTGCTGGTCAGCCTTGCCGAAACCCAAGTTTTCAAGACGTAAGATTCGGAACAACGTTGTTTGCGCATTGAGCTTATTAAGTTCAATGATCTACGACTAAACCAGGGGTCCGTATTCCTGTCGGTTGCGATCTGGCATATTTCGGAAGTGCATTCACTGGTCAGTTTACGTGATCTACTCGTGCCATTGTTTCTTGTATCCCAATATAGAACTCCCCATGGACAATTTTCCTGTGACTCGTAGCATATGAATAAGTAAAATATCTTAAAGAAGGCAGCTTTGGATGAACATTTCCGGTCTATTAGCTGCCATCAGTCGATCATGCCCTAGTCCTCAAAGGTTAACCCTCTAAAAAGTCAGTCTACCTAGTTTAGTGTAGCACAAACGAAGTATACTGTGTGGCAGCTCATAAACGCTTTGCATCTCAAAGTGTTCTTCTGCAGCTATTCAATACTTAGGAAGATCACGACATTATGAACACGCAGATCTCACACTAGATCTCAAAAAGAAAATGTACTTACTTATTGAAGGTACTTGTCTTATTGCAGAAACAAGCAGGGATAACGTAATAAATTGATACAAAACCCTAGTACAGTCATTTCCTAACCGTATAGTAGATTATGCAGCACGCAGACCATCCCACAAGTGGATATTTTGGATGTAAAGCTCTACTTATTGTAACCCGTGCGTCACACTCAATTACGGAAACAGATGCGTTACCTGACGGAATTCTACAAACCATCTTACACCAACCATGAACGCGTGCTGGCTCGTGTTTAGATGATAGTTTTAAGTGACAACAGCCTCCCGAACACAATTAAAGCAGCTGCATCCGGACAATGGTCTGTATACCTCACATGAACGTGGGTCATTAGACAAAGATATACAGTGTGTACCTAACAGATGCAAAATGCCAAGATTTACGAAAGACTGATAATAACTCGACAATTGGCATCAATGCATGTGCCAAAGCTTTGAAATTATAATGAACAACCTTAAGAGAATTTAAAACTTAAAAGAAATGTGAAAAGTAATATTATTTTGTTGAGAAGTACTAATTCCTCGAAAAATGTCAAGTCCTGAAAACGCGAAAAAACCCTGTAAATTCGACGAATAAATTTAAATAAACATTTTCAGGTGATAGCGTAAGCATACCATTCGGTAGATATTAAGAGAACTATACATTTGTCAAATTTCTTTAATCATCTTTCTGGTATGGAATTACAACAAGTTTCCAGCTCTTTCTTGAAATACCAGTGAATGTTTCCTGATTTTCACTGTTTTCAATCGATTGCCAATAAATTTAGATCCTGTTCTAGGTGTTTATCAAAACCTTCCAAATAAGATATTTCTTAAAAGTATTTACTGAAGAAATGAGCTTTTGGATATTTTTTAATGGAGATGGCCGTTTGCGTCATATTTTTAAATTAATAAAAACATTCATTAAAGCTCAAATTTTCTGGTTAACGAAAAGATATAATTGAAATCTTTCCCACTTATTCTGTGATATAAATTAGCATACGAAATTTCCTGGATTTCCAGCAACCTCCGATTTTACCCGAATCCTGCCTGTTGCCATTCAATAAACTGAACGTTAAATGCAGTTTTCTTTAGTAATAGGCCTTATAGACCTTAAATTAAGTCAAAAATCTAAATAACGTAACAAACGTACGATTAACTACTCTTTCAAATTCCGATCACGATTTTGCATGGGTTAGGTCATTTATTGTAATTAGCTGCAGATGAACATTGCCCACCAAAACAAGGGAGACTGTAATGTGCATTTCTGGCGCATTAGTCATCATCAACCAGTCATTCGCAACCCCAGGTAGTGAACAACCCGAGTCGTTGGACTTCTGATAAAGAGATCGCAGGTTCGAGCCTTGGGTGCTGCAGTACCTGGGGTTGGGTATAACTTGTTGATGACGGCTAATGAGCCAGAAATTGCCATTCCAGTCTCCCTTGTCTTTGCCAGCAGTATTCATCTGCCTTTTCTACTGCTAGCCACTGTGAGGATGCTTGAATGGCTCGAGAGTGAGCCTAAAGGCAGAAAGGGAGGATTGAATTCCTTTAGCGATCGGTGAGCATTCATCAACAAATAAATAGCCACATCATGCCCAACCATAATCTCTAATTATTCTCACTTTCATATGATTGCCATGATTGACGGAAGTGAACTGATTGGTGAGGGACCCATCATTGATCCGAACCTTTCGTAGCTCTGTCATGCAGCTGCAGAATATCGATGAAACACGTACCTGGGCTTTAAGCTTGTATCTGTGTTCTATCCCATAATGCCTTTTAGCCTACTTGCCTGGAAACTACCACAATACACTTTGTCCTGTCTCCTGTCTCTAGTCTTCTTGACTCCGTCTTGAGGGATTGGAACAGAGCGTGAGATAGATACAGTGAAAGTCAACTCTTACTATAATCCAGCGCAAGTCACCCTCCCTGCACCACGCTGCCTTGAAGCATACGGTGGACATCGTCAAAAAGACAGTCAAATGGTCGAACTTTCATCATGTCATCGAACCACTATCGATGTGATAAGGGTGTGTGAATTAGAAATGCTACAGGACCGCGCCATCGTAAACAAATGCGCACACAAACTCATAAGCCATTACTGTGACAGTCGATCTAGCGTGGTAACTACGGCAGAAGACCTGTCTGTGTCTGGTTTCGTGATACTAAATTGGGGTCGTGGAGGAGTTAGAGACAGAGCGGAGGCAGGTAATTTATCTTTTATTGTGAACCAGGCGGCCTCTCAGCGAAATGCGCTCTGCGTAAACAGGAGATGCAGATTTCATTGCTGTCTTGAACATTTGCAAAAACTCAATTTCCTTCAAGACGGTAGACCGTAGTCAGCAACCGTGTACGAAAAAACGCAGACTAACATACACTTGAGGTGGGTTAAGTATCATTTCCGTACGTTATAGCCAACAAATTTCCTCGGGAAAGAGGAGAGGAAGAGGTGTCTACTTAGTTGGTAGGGCCTGATTATATGGCCCTCCCGGTAGGACAGGGGAAGAGGAACCACCCGCAAAACAGGTTTTTGCGCTAAATTCTAGAGAACTGAAAATGGGGATGAGGTTAGCGCAAAGATAGAGGCTAAGGTTTGGGAAAGGTTTAGTGATTAGGTAAGGACACGGAAATATTTACCCTTCCTGGAACTTAACGCAAAGTCATCTGCATGCTGTGGGGGTGGAATTGGAGTGGGGCGTGCGGACCACATAACCTATTTCAAAATCTCCAACAAGCAGTTTCATCTCCTACGGAACATGTGTTTTGCCTTGGTTGAATCCCATGGATTGATTCAAATACCGCGAGTGACAGTCTCCAACAGTAGCCTGATGTTGTCAACTAAGCTAGAAGTGGTCATCAGTTGGTACAATTGTTCTCGTGGCAAATAGAGACGAAATAATGGCAGACAATCTATGGAGGAGATATGCTGATCAAGGTAATATCGACCACTTTCGGGTGAATGTAAAACCCTTAGTAGATGCGACTGACGGTCGAATCGAGTTCCCAGTAAATCTTCAAAGTCGTTAGCGCGATAGACTGCATTCTGACTATACTCATGCTGCGGAAATGATTTATGTCTGATAAGTGGGAAGCATTTGAGACTGAATTTTGTGATGTTTATTCTTTTTGACGGTGGCATATACTGACAGTTCGACCGTGGTTACCGACGATGTCCAATTACGTACCCCGCAAAGGGGTGGGCGTTGGGACGGGCACTTGCGCGAGCATTAATTAATAGTGGTAGTAGACTTGCATCCCATCTGCCGGAATCTCACTCTCGTACCTCATCCCCCTGGGTCTTGTGTCGTGACAGAAGGAAGAAGACCAGAGACGGTATCGGGAGTAGTGGTCAAAATAGCTGAATAGCCCGCCTACGCGTGTCACGCACGCCAGGTCCTCGAACAGGTTTTCATATAACAAGAAAAGGAGGTGACTCGGATTCCAGCTGAGTGAGAGTGCCATAACGGCCACATTACGGAGGAGCCATTGCAGCCCGACTATCCGTCCTGAGAGAAAGACTGTGTTTTATCCCATGAAATGGTAGCCTTCCAAGCCATATCTTTTACGTCATCATAATAGATTTAAGCTCGTCTGAATTTTTAGGATTGGCGTGGGGCTGCAGTTGCCAGAGTCAATTTAATTTTTGCTTTCCTCTCACAATCTTCAGTCTTCTTTCTGAGCCGGTCGGCCATCTAATGCGAGTATTAGACTGAGGTAACAGACAAAGATTAATAGCTCGTCTGCACGAGCCACACATGAACTGGTCACGCATAAAAACAATCCAGGTGTTCACACAAAGGGCTGCAAGGCTCATACCGTGCCACAGAGGCCAAAATAAGAACGAGGCATTGATCCTGATGTTGATAAGTTGGACAAAGTAATAGAAGCAAAGATAATCAAACTGTCTTGGCAATTTGAGTTGAATTGATTACCACAATTCATGTCTACTTGAAGTCTAGAGCAAGAGATGGAGCCTGGATCAACAGTAAGCAATCTAAAGGAAAACCGAAATCCACACGTTCAAGTAACTAGTTATGAGAACAAATTCTGTCTGCTATGAGCACCCGTCGAAGCTAGTTGAATTCTACAGAGAAATCGTCCCGTACAAGGTGGACTTATTATTCGCGACTTTCGCTGGTCAAAACCTGTATACACATTGACGACTCTTTATGTGAGTTCACGCACGCTAAATGCAGCAATTCTACGGATTCATGGTTTATTTAAGAACGGAGAAGCTGCTACTAGCAGCACTTGGGCCACAAGATTTAAGTAACACTACTTTAAAAGTATAATCCATACGGAAGTTAGTAAGGGCTAATAAAAATTCAGAGAAATTAAATATGCATCGTTCCCTCCCCTAAAAAGTTTCTTATTCAAATCGGCTTCTTTCAGAACTTTCAGGCCCAAGGAAACGCTGACAGAAATCTTCTCTTGTCGCAAGGAACTTGAAAAGCACACCTTATCGTGACTCCTAGGTTAATTACGTCTAATATTATTTATTTATTAGTATAATAAGTCACACAACGATGTTGGTGATGTTATTCGTGGTTAAAATGCCAGGCTGACTTACTTGAAAACGATTAATTCCAGCCCTTAATAAAATGCAGTCTCGTGTTGTCAATCCAAAGTCTTCGAAGTTTTTATTGACACGCTAAACCCATAGGGTTCAAAGTAGTTGGGTAATAATAGTTTGAGTAACAGAAGCGAACGAGGCAATAGCGATGTTACTATTGAACGTGCAATTGACAGAAATTCCCTGGTTAGTGAGCTGTCTGCTGTCATTTTGAGCTTCGCCAACGATTTCCACCGCATAACATGTTGGGCGCAGCACCGGTGACATGCAAGTGAATTACTTCATAGAATAGCATTGTAGACAAAGACAAGGGAGACTGAAGGGGCCATTTCTGGCTTATTAGCCGTCGTCAGCCAGCCATACATCGACATTCGCCGCACCGGCTTCTCCACCTTCAACCTCTGGAGTCCGTTGTCATGACAGAGGCGTGCTCCAGTTCAGTGGCTGAAAAGGCTCTACAATTCGTCCCCGCGTGCAACACACTGTTCGGTCTACACATTATGTTATCAGTTTTCATTGAAACAAGAAATAATCGCTTGGGATTCCAATTAATTGGGAGTTTTATTAAAGCCCTGTATGGCATTTGTTTTGCAACCGTGAACTCTAACCAGCCCGACTAACGCGTGCCATGGCTTAATCCCTCAGTGTTGATCGAGTGCATCTCCCTCGTGGTTCATTGAGAGCACCAAATACTAGCTACCGTCAGCTGCCATTTTTTACATTGATGTTTACCCACCGTGTTTACTTAAATGACCTTAGCCTGGGCTGCTGACAAAATTTCCTTGCTTATTGAATTTGTATAGTTTTCGAAGGAACACAGGGGGAAC
This sequence comes from Schistocephalus solidus, assembly GCA_017591395.1. NCBI lineage: Eukaryota > Metazoa > Platyhelminthes > Cestoda > Diphyllobothriidea > Diphyllobothriidae > Schistocephalus > Schistocephalus solidus. The sequence continues at coordinate 99,383 of WEDG01000671.1, read as the reverse complement.
CACGTACCACTGTTATTCTGGCCTGAAAAAATTACTGCCCTACATTTCTGCCACGTTATATACTTTGTCAAGTGATTTTGCAAACCAAAAGTACGAATTTTTGTAGTTATTACATCAGACAGCTCACCGTTTTCTAATCTGTTGCAGTTTACCATCAGAAGCTGGTAATATATGCAAAGATAGAAATGTTTTATAAGAAATATCAAAGGCTTGCTCGTCGGGTGAGGTGGACAGAAACCTAAAAATTGCAGATTTGAATAAAGGAAGGCCATATATTCCTTGAAGACCGTAAAAGTGGCTTCTGAGACCCTCAGAAAACCGAACGATGTACCCCCTCTACTGTAAGTTTGTTTCTTTTAGCTATTGCTGTCTCCAATGAGCGACGCTGAAACTGGAAATGCAAAGAATTCACCTTACCATTGATCAGGCCTCTGTATAAAACAAATTCCACTTACCATCGTAATCCCACCAATGGAATGTTTTCGCTAACAATATTCCTCACCTATTTTATCCAAAAATTCAATTTTATTAGAACCCATCAGTTTTTATTTCTTCTTTATAAGAACCTCATATGTCTTCCTTTGCACTAGAAAGTACGCCAAAATTTGCGGATTTTATGAATCACACAAGAACCAACACCCTGACTACCAGGAAGGCGTGCGTGGTTTAGGAGGTGACAGAGAATTGTATCAATACACATGGATTGCGGCCACATGTTAGGCTCGCAGTGTTCACATGCTGCTGAAAAAATGAATGGAAATCCATAATGCCTTCTCTTCTCTCAAAGTCACTTTTTGCACCTATGAAAACGCCAGTGGTCTAAAGCTAAAAAAGGAAATGCATCAACAAAGACAGGTTAATCTCCTCTTTTGCTACTCCGTTTGTCTTTTACTGGGTTAGCTTGCAAGAAAAATAGGACGTTTACTAGGCACGCCCATAGTCTTCACATCAGGCTTCCATTCTCGACAAATATACTTTATCTACAAATACATAGGGCATTTTAAACTGACTGCAAACGTAAGACTCTTCACCATAAATCCCTTTAACTTCAGCGAGGCTTGGAGTGTCAGTTTTCTGATCACGTATTCGGGGGTGCATTTACGGAGATTATCAGATCAATCTCCTGCAACCTTCCCCTGTTATCTAAAAAAGTGAAACGACTTTCGAATTAACCACAGTTATCACGTCCTAAAACGTTGCCAACTGTACCAAATAGTCTATCATCAGGACTGCACACAATGACTCCCTCCTATTGCCAACTGAATTCCGCTGAGCTGAGTTACTGGATTATATTTACACTTATTCAGACAGTCACTGTGTGTGTGCCCCTAAACGGACCACGTGGTAGATGCGCTCTCTCGACACAGGGACTATATCAGGTCACGGGAGGCGTTTTACTGGTTGCGCTCCTATAATCAATGCCGAACAAGAGGGGGAGGGTCGTGGTGGCACATGTAGGTGCAGACTCCCACCGCACTAGCCACATGTGCCCGATCCCTCCTCCGGTCTTCTTGACTCTGTCTTGAAATTGGGCATAGGTGGGGAGGAAGGAGAGTGTTCGGTAGTTGCAGCGCAAGTCAACTATCACTTCCAAACTAAATCACGCGCAAGTCAACGTACCTGCACCACCCTGCTGTGGAGCATACGGTGGACCTCGTCAAAATCGACGGTCTAACTGTTGTTTGGCATATGAAAGACGAGAAAGGAAGATCGGATCAGCCATTGTAGGTGCTCTCATTTTTAGGCTCACTGTTGACGCTAGTTCAATTCGGGCAACATACTGGACCGAGGTCGATTCTCCCTTTCTATGGAGAATATTTCACGCTTTTGGGTTACCTGGACACCAAATTTTTCGGGGTTTTAAACTGATAGGTTTAGTTGACCGGGGGCTGTGAGCCCCACTGCGGTAACCGTTATTTATAGAGCCTTATGGCATCCCTCACCCAGTCCATCGCAGTAAAAAGACATCAAAAAGAGACAGGAGCTGTGGTAGGGTGAATGAACCGCCTATATGTTTACCGAAGCCATATGATCTAGTAGGCAGAAAAGGAGGACCCAGAAAGACAGGGGAGACCGAAATGCCCATTTCTGGCCACCTACACCCAACCCATACAAAAGCGACAGCGCAACGACTACGTGTCTCCACGATAAAAACATTGGGCTACTAGAAGCTCAATTATCAAATAACCCGTATTTAAATCGCAGGTCATAGGTACTCCGATTCGGATGCGGATGCCTGTTGATGACTAATAAGCCAGCAAAGGTCATTTTAGTCACCCATGTCTTCATTTGTACCCCTTTCCCTGCATATATTAATGGACATGATGCGGCCACCTAAGTGAGCTCATAAAATGAACGCCAATTCACATTGCAGCGAACAAATCACGTGATAGGGTCGGTGGCACCGTTCCTAGGACGTCAAAGTGTGGGGTAAGTAAGTCTAATGCCATACAGATCTCTCACAGATCTATTTCACTCAGGTACAAGTCATTGCTGCTCTGAGTTCAATAAAGCTGTCGCCGTCGTGTGCAACGAATACATAGACGCATCAGCTAATATTGTGTTTTTGTGGTAAAGCCTTGGACCAACCATTGTTTAACCTACTATCGCCAGACAGTGCTGAGAACAGTGAAACTTATGTAAATAAAACGTGTTTTTTTGGATTTTAATTCTGCATTAATTAGCAAGAAATTGCGGTTTTAACACAGAACAACAATGACGAGAAAGAATGCCAACTTTCCACATACATGCTGAGAATTCGCTCTTATTAAAATAGTGATTCTCGGACTTATGAATATCACTAGGTCCGGAGCATTTAGGATTTGATAGCCTGATCCACTATTTAAACTCTCGTTGCCTACACTCCAACATTTCACTCAGTACCGTTTGAACGATTAAGAGTAGAATACTGCTCTTCGTTGACCTATCTGGCAGATATGAGTGATCTATTTAACCACATCGTGAAACGCTCGGTCACCTCTGTTTGATTCTAACCCATGACAGCAATAACAAGGTTTGAGTACGACCAACGCTCTAAAAACCTAAACTGTAAGGCCTCACCAAGAGCGGTGAGATTAATCACATTCAGGTCATGTTATCGCCCAGCCAACTGCAAAGTACGGAACCACCGATTCTGAAAGTCGCCCAAATTTACCAAAAACCCAAATGAATTATATGAGCCTGGCAGTCATCTGGTGGGTTCGAAATTGACTGCTAAGGACATCCTGCTTGGACAGTCAGTCTACTGTATCATAATTGGGGATTCCACACGCTGTTAAAAGTCTGAGCTGGTAACTTGACTCAAATGTGATTATACTCATGGCGCCCAGTGGAGTCTCGTAGCTTCGATGATTAGAGCACGGGCAGTACTCAAGTATTGCTAGTGCCTGTCTGCACCATTCCACTCGTCATGATAATAAACAATGTCTAAATGAATTGGCCACCGTGAGGTTTATTGCTTTACTACCAACTTGATAATTCTCATCCCCACCGGATGATCTAATGATAGCCTTAGTTTGAGCATGGTATAATCTTGCCCAAAGTTTGTGATTGTGGGCCTAACGGGTGCTATCTAATTTCTTGCCGGCGGGATTGTCATTGAATTTAGTCAATGCAGACCAGCAAGAGTACCAATTGGCAATGCGACATGCTTTATTCTTCCATCATTAGACGAGGGCCTCATGTCCCAGTTTTTCAATAGGTGCTTCTCAAGACCAGGGCACACACACAGGCCATTGATAATTTCAATTTTTCCCTGCTTCATGTTCGAGCAGCAGCCAGAAACAGGACTACATTGTTTTGACATGACATTCTGCAGGGAAAAGTTGTTTTTCCCACCTACAAATCAGTTCGCACATAATTCCACCCATAATCCGACCGTCTGTGCAGAGCAGCATTGTCAATAAATAACGTTATCACACTGAAAGCTGGACTCAGTCTGCGAGTCACGCAAAGATGCTTCGATTTATTTCACCATCAGCGGGTAAACCCCGATGGTCAAGGCGACGCTACGCGAAGTGGGCAGTTGAGTTGCAGTTTGCGATGCATTTTTGGCTCCCTAAATGATTTATGCCCATAGTCGGTTGTAATAAAGTAGGTTATATTAATTGAAGCATAGCCTCTACCTCATGGACGGAAAAGGCTGCTGCAGAGCCTACGGTCAATGAAAATTCGACGAATCAACAAAAAGTCATTGATTGGTGGTTGGATAAAGGAGCAATCGGAAAATGCATAGAGGCTAAAAGTCACTCTAGGGACATATTTGCAGTCACGTATCAGCTGTACGTTTAGAATACTGCACATGCTTGCAACAAACTCATGATTGAAATTGAAAAAAGACGTTTACTTTATTAAAGCCACTAAACGTTGGTTACACGGAACTGTAAACTACCTTGGTTAAATGTACTTCATGAGTAACTATTAAGCTGAAAAAAACAGCGTACTCTTCGAATGGCAAGGAGGACGAGGACGCCACAAAACAACCTCCTCAATAGCCAACCTGCAACTCAGTGGATTAAGTAAACGTTTCAAAATATATGCAGTATCGGGCTATTACCATGCTTAATTTATGGATTTAAATTTAAATACGAAATAGTAGCACGTAAAATGATGTTAAAATAATTGCATAAGAAGATTTCGAGTTACGGACAGTCGTTCGGAACGATACTCTTTCGTAAGTTGAAGAGCTTTTGCAATCAAATCCAGTCAATCAGTGCAAAAAGATTCATTTGATGACCAAAAACCATAGTCTAGGTGCCATTGAACGGTTGTACACAGTATTTATCTCATCATATGTGGTACACCTCTCTCTATGAAAGTTTGAGCTGATCAGCCAATAAATTCCGCAGACGAGGTTAAACAAAGTTAACAGGAAATTGGCTGCCATATGACTTGGAAATTGCCTTTCCCTGGAGGAAGATGGAGAGGAATTTTTCTTTCTTGTGTATTCTAGAAGGTTGAGCTGTGATCTGTATAAGAAGACCTTTATGCGTCTGCCATTTTGGGCTATCGCTCGAATCCGTCACCAGAGCCAAACACAGAAAAGGGCGATGGACGCATAGGTTGCTTTTGTTGTTGAATATTCTAAACTATTCTGTTTCCTTACCTCGGGCAGCCTAGTAATTTAATCTATTAATCAAAATTACAAGAAACGAGTCCAAATTTCTGGTTTCAGGTGTACGTAAGATTGAAGACGACGGAGGTTGATCGAGCACCGGAACTATCGCTTTATCCTCCCGAGGCTTCTAACTAGTATGCGAGTCAGTAATCAGAGATGAGGACAGCGACCAGCTATAAAGGGTCACTGACTAATCAATGCCCAGGGCTGCAGGTCTGAAGGTGGCATGGGAGAGCTCGATATGCGGGTGATGAATTAAATCATCGGCGGTCTCAATTATTCTCTAAGGCGTATGCTTCAGTCTATTATTAATTTGCCTTGCCTCCGGCATGGACAGTTATCTTGGCGGCTGGGAAGGTGAATTCGTGACCCATTTTAAAAGCTCAAAAAAATTAAAAAAATATTACGGTGACCGACTAGTCTCTTGTCTGTTCATCTTTACGATTACAAGATTGAAGAAATGCGCTTTTCCTACTTTACATAGTTTAGCCACTAGACATTGCAAAAAAATCAGGACATGGGTTTACACGATCTGACTAACAGAGTGAAGACAAAGAGAGTGATTGTAACCGACACTGAATGAGTTGGCTGCCTGATAGATGTCAAGGAGTGAACCAAAACAAACAGTAGGTGCACTCCTTAGTAGTACGACAGAAAGAGTCCAAGTGCTCCGGAATTCTTTTAGACATTGGTTCAAGACGCTAGGTTAAAGAGGAAAGCTCCTCGAAAAGCAAGGGTACTTTTAAAGTGGGTCCCATAATGAAGCACTGTACAGCTACTTGCGCTTTGGTGTACACAAATGGCAGCCAATGCTTGCCTCTGCTGATATATATGGGTGCGACAATGAGACGTACGTTAAGGCGCCCAGTAATCTGTGATCGTTCTACTAGCTAACGGTTGAGTTTTACATTTTTATTCAGCTGCAGTTAAACTATCCCAAAAAGGTAAATATCGGATAAAGAGTTTTCTTGATGTTCAGGGCCACCGAAATACCTTAATTCTTAATTCTGTCCAGTTTCTGACAGTTCCCACGTTGCTACCAATCAAGTCTACCGTTTGCACAAAAACAAAGAGGGATCAGGGTTGGTGGCTCGCAAGTGCATTATTTTTAAGTGATTATTGCTGCATCCGTCGCATCTCACTCGCTCCTCCCTCACACACGAGGTCTTGGTGTCTGGACAGCGTATAGAAAATGGGGGGTTGGATCTGGCGCAATGTCTGATCAAGTTAAACAATTCATCCACGCGTGCTATGCGCACCTGGATAGCGCACTATGTAGCGGATTTTAACCCAGAAAGAAATGGATCGACTCGATTTTCACCCGAGTAGGAGTGTCATAGAATCCACCTTAGTGTGGGGCCATTGCATCCTACCGCCCGGTTTTGGCAGGAGGAGGAGGAGGAGGAGGAGCAAGTTATCCCGTCAGGTGGCAGACCACGAAGTCTTAAGGTTTAACGTGTCGTAGTAAATGCAAGCGTGTCAGCTTTTTGCATAAATGTGCATAAATGCCCTGAGGAGGGATTCCTAGAGTTGACCTGTCTCGCCTAGGCACCAGCCGACTCTCCGAGCCGGTGGGTTGCTCGGATCTCACATGCGTTTGTGCCACAGAGGTCAAATAGGCGCGCCTTCGTTAAAACGAAGGAAGATTTTTATGGCTAGGAAACAAGACTAAGCAGTTCCCTCAAAACCAAGAAAAATCATATTCTGAGACCACAAGGACACTAATTAAGACTGGGGTGTTTGTTATCAGTGTGCAGAAAAATACTTAGTTGGGTAGTTGAGAGGGCACGAGAGGGGCGTAAAGCCTCGAAGAGCCAAATAAATTTTAACAACTTTTTTGAAAAAGAAGGGTAATTAACTCTAAAATTCTGAAGAACTGCAGTTTCTGAGAAGTTTTCATAAATCACTGTCAACTTTTTACCGAGTAACTTCCTCAGCCCACCGACTTGTCGCTCCAGTTAAAAACGGCCAACTAGGGCAATTAGTTGAACGTGTAGCCGTTTGGAAGCAACTCTGTTTGAAGGGAGAAAGCTTTTTTTGCATATGCAATACCAACTTTTGGTCAAGGTGCATGTCGGTCAGTTCGGAATATAACTGCTTCTAGTTAGTTCACACATGCTAGGATATGAGTTCACGGGTGGGTAAAATTTCAACCCCCGTTTACGTAGAAACTAATGCGCATCCACTGAACATTCTCCATTGAGCTTCTTTGAGAATAGTACAGCCGTCATGCGTTCTAGGAGAGAAGTGTTACCCTTTTATTTCGTATGCACCCTTTGTTGAACATAAGCGAAATGAAAAAAAGGAGGCTGTTTATGTTTTAAACGATTTAACTATTTCTGCTTATTTTAAAACATGATCCATGCTTCCACAGGTGCTTAAGATTTCCAGACAACTTATCATGTACTGTCAAGCAAAATGATTATATTATACCTATTATACATACCTATACCTATATATATATATATATATATATATATATATATATATATATATATATATATATATATATATATGAACATAAGTTGGCAGTAAAGAGGCGGGACCATCTGTCCCCAACAGCTATGCATACTCTTGGCACCGGGCACACCTTCGCTTCGGATAAAACTCGGATTGTCACCGCCTGTCCCTTCAAGAAAGGTCGAGAGTTCCTCGAGGCGATGCATTCAGATGTGTCATGCATCAACAGACATATCGAGTTGGATGCGGCGTACAGACATCTCAAGGAGATATGGCAGAAACGAGAACCAATCAGGACAGGCTGATACACATGGCCGCCGCTCAATGGTGCCAATGTTCAAGCCAGTATTGATTTTGTTTTCGCGTGATTACGATGTCAACTGTTTTTGGTCACATTTGCTGCCCGCCTGCGTCTGACGACGACCCGGAGAACCGGTGTTGAAAATTTACACATTAAAGCTCCATTTCCCATAGAATGTATTCAACTTCAACTTTATTTCTTGGGATGCGTTCTTTCCACTTCATATATATATATATATATATATATATACTTGTTTGTAGAATGGGCATTACGTGGTTATTCCACAGTGGCTGATTGTCTTCGACCCAAATGTTCATTGAAATTTCGGGTCTGACCCTAAAAAGTCATGTCCGAAGCACCTGACTCCATGTCCTGCACTTAATAATTTCAGAAATTATTTACCCGATTATTCTCTGGGAGTCCATATACCAGAAACCGCATAGAGAACGCTGGGGGACCCACTGAGGAGCCGAACCCCTCGTTGCTGTGTCACACAGCAGCAGAAACATCGGCGAAACACGTGTCTGGGCTTTTAGCTAGTATCTATGTCGGAAGTACGGTATAACGTCTTTGCCATATATATATATATATGAGAAGAAGAGGCGATTACGGGAACCATGATTTTATTGTCCTGACGTTTCAAAATCAAACAATATTTTATCTTCGGAGGTAAGTATTGTACTGCACCTCACAGTATTTATAGGTGGTAACGTTTTGGGTAATACGGGATTATTAAAGTTTTTGAATTTGCATGGAGGGGCCGGGTTGGGGGTTGGGATCCTCAGTCATCATGCTGCTCGATGAGGAGGATGGTGTTTCACTCTTGGCGATCATCCCATATATATATATATATATATATATATATATATATATATACCTATACCTATATACCTTTACCTATACCTATATACGTCTATATCTATTATACCTCTTCCGCGGCCTGGTACAGCACATAAAGTATAGCACTAACCATGAACTACACCACATAATGTTCAAGTGCATTATAGACTTCTCGAGGTTACAAGAAAGAACCGGAAAATGAATTATGAACAGTAAAATCACCTCAATGAACAAATATGGCCTTTATCTCAGGGACAGCATTTTTTGGAGCAATCTTAAAATTGATTTTATCCTTTCAGGAAGCCTAACTGAACTTAGAGAATTGATGGATGATGGCAGATTATGTACTTCGCGTAGGTAGGTGAAACAGCGTTCACCCAAAGACCGGTACCACTGAGTGTATTAAGTTAATTGGAAATTAAGGTTGGACTGGCGATATTGGTTCGCCTATTATTAAAGTTGACCTTCCGCTAAATTTCAGGAGGTATTTATCCCCTATGTTCTAACTTTAACACTAACTCTAAGGGTATCCCTCGTAACTTTAACCCTTGTCATTCTCATATTGACTTATTTACCTTAAGCGTAATTCCAATCCTTTCATTAACCTCACCTTAACTCTAAACCTACCAACATTGAAAGTTAGTGCAAGACTACCTGGGTTGTTTTAATAACCGTGTCCCGTCGAATTGCGTTTAGTTAAAGTTGGTAGATAAGCATAACGTACCTGCAGCAGTGCTCGACAATTTGTATTCCGTCTCAGCAGTCGCAGCCTCAGGCAATTTCTCTGGTGGGTTTGACTTGGTGCGTCGCCGCAGACTGCAAAGCCCACTGCCTGCGCAGCCCATGAAACAGAGTCGGATGTCGGGAGTGCAACTGCGTGTCCGCGAACCTACGACAGCCGTGCTCTTTTCATTCGTTTCTGTCGACAGAGAAGCTCTGGTTTGACTCGACCGACGCACAACATTCCGGAAGATTTTTGACGCTCGTGAACAGTGCTGGGTGGTTGAGCTTTTGTTGCCATTGGTTGGGCTACTCTTGTCCTCACAAACACCTGGTACAGTTCATCAAGATAAACGTTGTAATTTTTGAAATTTCTTAATTGATGTACGTGTTTTTGTGTAACCAATAAAACACCGAACTGACCTTAGCATTAAATTCCCAATTACTGATCTAATATACTTTGTAAGTAAATTGCCGAGTTAATCATTAGTAAGACAATGCGTAGTCGCATGAATTATATTACCAAAAAAGGACAGGCCGAAAGGATAGCTGACTGACCGAAAAAGCTGTGCGTTTGATATCTGTACAAGCTCTATCTGGCGGTCTATTAATAAAATTCTGCTAAATTATAATGAGATAAAAGGGCAGGCGATAAAAAATAATTTATGGTATGACGGGAAACGTACATCCATCCCAAAGTAGTGGCTTTTTAATTAAAACGGCGACCAAAAGATTTCAATGGGTGGAACACTAGTGGGTTTATCACAGTAGCTTCCTAAAAAAATCGAATGCCAAAGTAGGAATGAAGACCGCGGCAAGGTCTGTGGACGGGACAAGCATTATCCTTACGGAAAAAGTCAAAATGATCACTGTGGTCTTAGAGTGTTTTATAAACCCACATAAAAAGCTGTTTTTTCAGAGTGCATCAAGCCTCTCAGTTAGAGCATCGTAGGTGATGGGAGTGCTTCCAGATAGAACAGAAGACGGAAGGAGGTGGAATTAAACCCAAAAAGTAGTTTCATATACTGCTGGTTGGCGGCGGCGAATAAGTCCAAAATGGCTTACCCTATGTTCATCATCTTAGTCGGTGCGGCTTCCCTGCCTGCCTGGGCGTTCTACATGAGTCCCAGGGCAGAGTGGAACGCCCCTGTCCTGTAACCTAAGTGATGAGTCCGCTTCGGTCATCATTATTTATCTCGATCGCAACCGACAGAACAGTGGATCCGTGGCTTAATGGGAGGGATTTCGGCTATTTAACGCACAAGGACCGAAGAATGCCGGTTCTAAGCATAGGCTTAAAGACCTAGGCTGGATTATGGCATGCTGACGACGGCTAATTAGCCAAAAAGTGTCATCCAAGTCTCCCTTAACTTTATCCGTACCTACTTCGCTGTTTATATAAATTTTTAATAGCTGGCTAACACTTTTTTCGTTTTTGAAAAGTAATTTTCGTTTCACTGTTAACAAGGCATGTCCGCTGAGTACTTTGTCAGTCAATTCAAGCAACTAAGCACAAACATTTCCTTTCAGTTTTCGGTTTCTTTTTTACTGCCCGTCAAATCTCTTACTGACGAAAAACCAATAATTGTGGACTTTTGATTGACAGATGCATACTAAGTCCTTCAACCAGAGAAGTATGATCAACATCTCTGCAACATGAACCTAACTGGTTTCAGTCCCAGCTTATGGGACATGGACCCGTGGTCCATTGCGTGGAACATTCAGCACTGGAGTTCGACTCTCAGCAAGCTGTATCCGTGGGTATTCCTTGCCTCAGCTTACGATATCACTTCGTTAACGACGGTAAATATGCCAACAAACAATATTTTAGAATCTGCTTATATTTTGTGATAAAAATTATCTATATATCTTTCTACTTGTTTTACGTATCACGCAGATCGCAGTCGTGCCACAATTTACTCACACATGCTAGCAGTAGACTAGACAGGGGCGAATATTGCCGGCAAAGACAAGGGAGACTGGAATGGCAATTTCTGGCTTATAAGCCGTCGTCAGCCAGTCAAACCCAACCCCAGGTGGTGCACCACCCGAGGCCCGAACCCACGAATTGTTGATCTGAAGTCCAACACACTAACCATTGAATCACGGGATCGGTGTCTGGCCCGTTTAGATTGGGAATATTGACTGTATTGGTTAATGAACGCTCAATGGTTGTGGCTCAATTTTTGGCAAGTTGGACTCCTGATCAGCGGGTCATGGGTTCAATCCTCGGGTGGTGCACCACGTAGGGTTCGGTATGACTGGCTGACGACGGCTTATAAGCTAGAAATGGCCATTCAATTCTCCCTTGTCTTTTCCGGAAATAGTAATCTACCAGTCCCCCCTTCCCCAACGAACCAGTGAGCCTGGTGGATACCTTTGCTTCGCGCTGCCCTAGCACTCAGTTATCATGTGAAGTTCAATGACGCCGTACCCGGCACGTCCGCTACACCCTCGGCAGCCGTTGTTGACCGGCGAGCAAGACCACACCGGTTACCCCTGCGCAGATCCTCGGCCTCCCGTCACCCCCAGTTCTACGCAGAGGGCGATATGCAATCCCCTAGGCGATTAGGGTTACTTCGGGTGGGTTTTCCGCTACAACCAAAGCCTGACTCACAGGGGAGTTCTACAGCCGTCTGGCATGATAAAGTGGCCCTACTTGATGAAGTACTACTTAGGCCATTGTTTCGGGGGTTCAAAAGTACATCAGAAGCACAGGAAAGAGCACCCCATCGGCAATCCGGCTAACTGTTTTGCTGATTGCCTACACCCAACTGACGCCCGCGTAAAGATTTCCACATAGCGCTTTCCTCAAAGTAGATAACCCGACACACACCGCAAACTTTACCATGTACTTCTGATTTTAAACGACACTTGCAAAATGGGAACGCCCTTTGAAGGTAAAGAACAATTGATGAGAAGGACTAATGACAACGTATTTTTGGGCATTTAAAATAGTTTAAGAATCTCATCTTTACTTTAAATAACCTGCTGAAAAAGTTAAAACAGCCATCAGGACGTGATGGGCTGTGCACATAAGGAGGCAAAATACCTTTGGATTTATCATTTTCGTCGGCTTTAGGGCTAACTGTGGACTCCGAGCGACTGAGTGGAGGCAGTGCGTGCAGAAAGCCCAAATGATAGGCCAGTTGGTCCAGCTTTTTCAGTACCTTTGGGTCACAGGAAAGTTCTTTCAACTGAACGTCAATGTTATCCACACTAGCGGTGATCCTAGCCTCTGAATGCTTACTGCCTCCCCCGATACCACCGTCTTCTAAGAACAGACGCATTCCATTGCCGCTGTCTGTGCTCTCTTCGGGTTTCACTTGTGCTGCGTTGAAGAGGAGAGACTGGGAGTTCGTGAGTGCTCTGCTGATCGGGGGGACCCTATAACCCTACCGGCTGTTGGCTGTTCCAATCAGCCTCGGTCTTGGGGTCTTTTGTTGTGAACGCAGGACCTGTCGTCCCATTCGGGTGCGGGGAGGTGGCAATGTCATCAGCACTCTTCAGCGAAAGGACCCGCGTCTAGGTGTAAAGGTGAAATTGAATGCAATGAGGCGAAATATTTTAGCACCAGGGCGTCTCAGCTTCTTTTTGTGGTAACAAAGATATCTATGCCCCCACCCCTAAACAAGACATGATAAACACGAACTGCCCACACTACTTGTGCCTTTGTGCCAAATTTCAGGGAAAATAGGTTTAGGGTTAAGGTTAAAGTTAGAGTGACCTGTAAGTTTAAGCAGGGTTGGGAATAAAATAAGAGTAAGGTTTGCGTTTGTGTTAGGGTAAGTGTGAGAGTTAAGACACGAGAATTCAACCCTTATTGGCATTAAACACAGGGCATATATAATACTTGGACTGGGCCTTGCTAATCGCATGTTCTGTTTAGGGGGCCATAGAAGTCATCTTTACTAGTTCTATAAAGCTAAATGACACTGCATCTGTAGGATATGAAAAATGATAAGTTTTGACAAAGGTCTGGAGGTACTGCTGACTACTTTGTTTAAGATATTGCGCAGCAGTAAAAGCTGGCGGTAGTTCATATCGCCATTTAACTTGTCATTTAAAGTAGCAAAATTTGCAAGTCGGTAGTCAAAGAACAAACAATCTTTGAATATAAAACTTTCTGTCCCCATCACCAGTTGAAAGAGGAGCATGTTAAATAAAATGTAAAACACAGAAGGACTTAAATACTGACATGCATCATGGTCCCACTATTGATGAAAGTCTTTGTATAGGGTCTGCTTGCAAGAACCTTGATGTCAGGCCGAATTGTGGGAGCATACAGCGTCTTGCTCTTTCGTCGACGGATGGATAGAGTTGCAATCTGGTTTGGGTGTACACTGGCAAGTTGCGAAAGGCTCTCAGAGTTACATTTGACATTCACACGGTTGATTTCGAGGGATCGCGATTTCTGGCAGAACTCACGCTAAGTACAAAAAAGCAGAGCAAACAGCTGTAGAGTTACCCAAAGTGAACACAAATTTAGTATATAATATTGTATTTAGCTTAAAGGTGTACGTCTATAGGGAAAACCGTGGAAGGATGACCCTCTTGGTAGCAAGATCCCAAAATAAAAGGCGCGATTTATTGAAGGACGCTGTCGGCAGACATAGTCAGGGGGACAAAAACTGAGGTTCAGTCGATCAAAAATCGGAGACGTGCATTGATAATATAAGTATGGGCCCGAGAGAACTACTGATCGTCTTCAGCGGCTCAGATCACTGACGCTCCGATCCTCCAGGTCAGGGGACTTGCTCAGTCCACGGGTCTAGGCCACAAACGATGATGAATGATCTTGGTGGTGCTTCTCCTTTCAACGATAAGCTGGAGGCTGCTCAACGTGCGCATAAACGAATGGCCATTCTTGGTGATGTCACCACAGTGCTCGTCGATAGCGAGACAAGAAATAACGCCACTAGCACACTTAAACTTTTCTTCAAGAATCTGCCAGTCAACATGGAGACCTGAGTGAACCCCACACATGCTCGACCGGCCTTAAGAGCAACAGCGAAGATTGAAACAGCAATCTCCGAAACCAGCCAGCTCGCCGTTGCCAAACCCACAAGAACGGCTCGCGAGTCCTAAATTCTGCGAACCAATACCTCCGAGACGTAACGCCGTCCGTCATGCCTACGATGCCAGCGAACATTCCACGCACTGATCGGCCACATCGGACATCTTCGGACATCTAATGTGGTACCAACGCGACACACCCTGCTACCATCTCCGAAACGGCCTCCATCTCCACTACCACAACCCCAATGACGTCGAAAATCATAACTACATCCTCCACCATCATTACTACGAACCTCGCGCAGACGGCGGCAGCGGAGACGACGATGAGGAGGACTAATACTACAACTTCTACCACAACCACCACCACCATTGAAAGCTCTATTTGTACCATTCCCACCGTGGCTATAATTACTTCATCCAACAGCAACATCAGAGGAAGGAAGTCCGAACTGAGTCTGTGAGAAACCGTTGATAAATAGTTCACAAACGATGTCCAAATAAACTATAACCTGGGTGCGGGATTCATCGATCAGGCTCTATTACAGGATTGAACCGGGAAGATCACAGTTGATTTGTAGTTTGGGGCACCATGAATAATTGCTAGCCGCAACACAACCACTACAAAGAACACTTCTGCGGCTCTTTCCCCGTAACAACCTCCACCACCGCTGCCACAACCGTCTCGTGCAGCAAAAAGGCCAACTAGACTCCAACCAGTCCTCATTGCAATCACACTGCCATATTAGGTTTAATTCTGACAGATTACATGCGAATCCAGCGAGCTGCGAAAGATGAACTGGTGTCAGGAGCATCAATACGCTTGCCGCATCTGCCTGAACTGTCCAAATTGCCACCACCACTCCGTCAACACACGGGTTTACTTGGTCACATTTACCCCACGTAAATCTGCGATTAAATAGCACAGTGCAAACCCTTCAACACATCTCACCCAGTCAGCCCATACGCCACACACAAATTCTCCAAAATCATCTGGCACCCAAAAAAATGCCCATTTCATGTAAGTGGGAAGCGTGTTTTTTTGATGCAACCTTGTGTCTGACAAAGTCGTGTGTTGTACACACAGACGAGCTAATACATCTCTGTCAGTCAATGCGGCCATTGTAAGCATCAGACAACTGACAGGCTTGGACAATTAATAAGGGCATGGAGTAGGGAAGAGAGAGAGAGAGTGGGAGGGAGACCGACGACCTAGCCCAAGGTGCTTCAGTGCCTTTCCACATTATAAGAAAACTATAACAAAACGATGATGGTGCGCTTAACAAGAGGACTTAGAAGGTTACCACCTGATGGGAACGGAGAGTCCAGTGATGATGGCTCTACCTTAATGTAGCCTCTATGATACTCCCACTCAGAAGGGATCAATTCTTGTTTCTGGGAAAACGCTACCAATGCTCGTGAACCGGGTGTGTGCGTGGCGCGCATAGACGGAATAGTTAATTTTGTCAGTCATTGCGTTCGACCTCGCCTCGGTTAGTTTGGATTCTGTCTTGCCCCCGGTTCGAGATTGGTGAGTAAGGAGGGAGTTCAAAAATTCCTGTGCAAGTCTGTTATCATTACAAAACGAATTTATGCGCAAGCACCGATGCATTTCACACCTCCTGGGCCACACGGTAGACGTCGTCGTTTGCCACAATCAAACTGCCAGGGTGAGGGCAATTTCTCTGCTTATTGCGCATCGTGTTTGTGATACCTATCTGGCGATAAATCCTCCTGTGTATTTAATCCAACCAACAGGCAAGACTTGATGATGACCGAGTTCTACTAAACATATTGCGGCAGCTGCCTCCAGTTGCTCCTCTTTTCAGTAATTGTTGGTAGGTTCAATACACACCTTTTGCATTCGAGAACTTGGCCCATAATAACACTTGGTCTGTGCGTGCTGCTTATGGTGATCAAACCGGAGAGGTTGTTAACTTAACCCTTAGTGGGTTAAAAGAGGCTTTCTGCCTAGTCAGCCTTTAAACGCCACCTCATTTGCAGTCGACTTGACTAGGACCTGTCAGTAATCGTCATGATTTGGTCAGTCATTTGACGACATTATTTGAGGAGACAGAATGAGAAAGGAGATACTGCGCAAGACTGTTACTATTGAAGAAGTCAATGCTCGGCCCAACCGTTTGTGACCGGTAAACTGTCAGACCATGATGCCCAACGAGGAAACTCACCGTGTTCTATTGTTTTTAATCGATGTGTCCTACAATCAAAAATTCATGTACAAAAGGCCGAAAGAACACAGAGAAGATAGGAACTTGAATGCAAGGCTAACGAGGAGGTTATAAAATGCAGAGACGAGCGTACGGAAAACGCTAAACGTTAAGCTGACTGGCAAACAACGCAAGTTCTGAACAAGACATACACACAATTTAATTTCTGAAACAATCGAATTATTATGATTCCGTCGTAGACTGCTTCTTTAAGTAGAAAATACTTTGGGATGAGGAAGAAGCTCAAATAAAGTTTAACTAAAAAACACAGCAGACTTACTCGAGAGCTTTGTATAAAAATAAAGTAAAGTAAAATACAGTTCTACGAAATTGTTCAAAAGTTACGGGCTTAGGAGAATTGGTATACATTGCCTGTTGAAAGCCCTAATTTGTAAGTTTGCCATCATCAACCGCTCCTTACTATGAAACTCGTGTCTGCTCTCCTGGACGTTTCTCAAAATTCCAAACGCGCGAAAACGAATAAGCACGGAACTTTAGTCATGGAGACATCTCCATAAGAAATAAGATGCTTAGCAGTTCACATAATTAAAAGGGAGTTCTACTTCCTTCTGGAAAATATACAAAAGGACTAACAACAATACATGCCTTATCTGTAATCACCTGAAATATTAAAGGCCGGGACCTATGAGTAAAGTTATTCATATTCTATTTTAAACTTTTCAGGGAGATATTGGATAGGCTAAACTAGCAAACTAGTGATCAACCGTTGTCGGCGGGTTCATGAATGGTTGTGCAACAAACTTTTGCACGAATGCAATCGATAGGTGCACGGGCAATATGGGAACGGTGACGCTAGAGGTAGGAGAGTTTAAAGGATATGAAAGGGCGGTAACGCGATGGCACTGAATATAAATTTATCTGCCCACCATAATCGTCCGACTGAGCTGATTATTTTGTCACACTGGATAAGGCCGTATCGCAGGCCTACCTTCCCACGCCTACCTACAAGCTAGTTTTAGCCTGACACTAATGCTAACCCCAACACTACCACACTCCATGTGTTGTTTAGGGTTAGCATTCATAGCTGGGTTATTAGTGTCGAATACTACTTCATTGCCGTCCGCGGAATTTGGTATACTCAATTTCTAATCGAATACTTTAAATAGAAAACAACAAAACTCCGAGAAATATCCTTCTAATACCATTCTATAAAAGACCCTGGTTGATATTTGGCTGCAAAGGCGGTAGCTAATCTTTCAATTCTAAAATAAGCGGCTAAATACTGAATTTTTCGACGTTCAGAATTTTAGTACTTGCAAAAAAGTGGGGACTGGGGTAACAGTTTACAAATGGAACGGGCACCGTTTACGACAGTAGTACCATACCCCGTGCTAATTCCAAGGATTTTTTTATTTCCATTAAAAATTTTGGCACATGCGTTCTCACCGAACTCACGTTGCTGCACTCGCATGTACAGTCAAAAAATGGATACAACCGAAATGAACGCAGACTGATGAAACATTAACTTGGGCTTTCGTAAGGAAAATATTATTGATTTAAGCTTGCAAGACAAAGGGGTAGGGAAAAATCACCAGTTATACACTCAACACCTATTTCATTCTTTCTGCAAACTGCCATAACTATAGCTATACTGCTGATTAGCATATTCGTTACGCAAGCTGTTAAACTGTTTTAAAAAATAGATGCTTCAAAGTGCGTAGCATTCCTACACTTAATAGCTGCCCCTCAGGTAAATTTTCCACAGGACCGATGAATTTACTCGATCCAGCGTTGTGCTAGTTACAGCGCTAAACTGCCTCACAGTTCATTTGAAGAGACCAATCAACGCATATCAATATTGACACATGTGTGGATCCTGTGGTGAACTTTCGGGTGGAATCAACAAATTGCGCATTTGCATTACTGGTCGAATATTCCGGAAACCATCTCAAAACGTTTAAAAGTGACTGTTTTAGAGCAAATTATGCCCAGTTTTAAATATTAACTTTTACAAAAGGCACCATGTTTAGGCAAATTGTTGAAAGTAACAAAATTAGTAGAACTGTTTTAAGCAATCACAGTTTCGCTTAAGCAAACATTTACTGGCGGTTGAAACCATTCCTTCCTCTTCGAAAATTTGCTTGAAATTTAGAACATTTAAGTGTATCGGCTCCTCTTATTGCCTACGGTTACGACCGAACATAAATTTTGTCCAATCCATTTAAATACACCTAATTAGCGCAGTTTTCCTGCATGCAAATTGCTATGGCGTTGGCTGTACTTTAGTAGCCTCCTTGCAATTTCAAATAGCATTTTCTGTTACGTTTGGTAAAAATATTGTTATTTTTCACGCCAAACTCAATTGAGAGGCAAGATGAACTCATATTTTATCAAGTAAAAGTGCGGGTATAACAATTGTGAACTGTGGGTTAAGCTTTTGTTTCGAATTTGAATAAAAACTCGAAAGGGAGCAACCTTGGAATTTTCAAAGTTTTCGAATAAATATTATTCTTGAAATGAATTGACTTACTTTTTCCGCCGACATCTCCTCTGGACTTGTCAATTTACTGGGATTTCTTGGTAGAGCACCCTTTATCGGACTGCGTTCCGATTGTTGAAATAGAGTTGAGGTGTTTTCTGCATGAAAGTAAATAACAAAAAGGGTACGCCTTAATTTTTGATTAGAACACAAATCTAAGGTCCTCATAGTCAATGCTACAAGCCAATCAGCTAAAGAATCAATAAAAGAAAACCTGGTTTTTGAAAGCGCGTATATGGCTAAAGGGTTGATTCTACCCAATCAGTCGTATGCTCTGGGGCAGAAGATGGTAGAAACATGCATACAGGTGTGTGGCACCCATACCTGTCTGAATAAGTGGCGCATCTATTTCAGAAAATTGGCAGATAAGGAGCCCTTGGTGGGATTCGGTTTTGTGTAGATAAGTTGCCCGTTTTATTTAACCTACGGACGATCTTCCTTAGGCAACTGTGCCCGCTTGTATTCCAGATGACAGGTCTTGGTCCACGAAGGGCTCACGGAAAGCTCTGAAATAACTGATGTCACATCCCCCATATCTTCGTGAGTTGACTTCTGCGTTGATTCCCTTGGCTGCCTTACAGTCTCCTGCATGGTCGCCTGCCTGTGAGCTCCGTCGTTTTATTCGTAGATGGTCTGCTGAGAGTACCGAAACAGATTTACTTGCGCCTATTCTATTCTAGGACAGCAATTTGGATTTAATGGTGCATGCTCTCATGTACCCTTGCCGACAGGCACAATCGGGATGCTAAAACGCCGAAGAAATATAGTCATGAGTAGGGCGCGCAAATTTCCAACTTTTAAAATTATTTTGTTGCCTGGTTCATTTGCCAAATTCCGATAAACCTATGCAGAAAAAAGGAGTAACGGTAAAGACAGGGCAACAGGGGTGGGCAGTTCTGCCTTATATGTCGTTTGTCAGTCAGCAATTCCAAACACCAGATTTGCAGGCACCGAAACTAGCATCAGATTCTCTGTGTATTGATTCCAGCGCTTTAAAATTGGCCTACGAGCCCATTTTTCCGTCGGTTGCGATGGTGAATATTGAGCATATTGAAAGTGCGTTCAGATATCAGGTACACGCTCGTCTGATTGCTCTTTGGGCCTCAATCTAGAGCACTTGTAGGCAGTCCCACAACGACTAGAGTATATATAGAAAAATAATTTATGCTTAACTGTAAAGGCAGAACGAGATAACCGAAATCAGATAAAAGAGAATAGAATGTCCATTTCTAGTTTATCAACCATCGTCAGCCAGTCATACCCAATCCCAGATTTTGCTACTCCTTAGGGTCGAACGCGCGTTTTACTGTTTATAAGATAAGCGTCCTACCCATTATGCTACTGACACTTTCACCTATTTTTTTTTGCGATCGGATGTAATGACAGGGGTAGAGGGGGCGCCCACAGATCACCTTGCATAATCCAAGGCACAACCGGCGGATTATGTCTGTATTTTATTTATTTGTACAAATATAAAAATGGGTGAATGCTTATACTCCAGATGCAGCAAAGTTTTCATTATTCCCAACCAAAAGGAAGTGAATTCATGAACTTAGTTTTTTCAAACTGATGATAGAAACTTCGTTATTTCCATCGTCAGAGCGGCGAAAGGTGTTTCCGCTGGCAGTGTGTTGCTCATCCTTATTGCCTGCTTGTGGTTAACGCTGCCCGATGCATAAAACACGGACATGCCTTTCTGTTCCTGACTGCCCTTGATCTTTTCGTGAATGGTCGCTGTGAACTCTAGCTCTATTTCTCTCCTTCGTAGCAGCAAGATCAGCGTGCCCTGGGCCCTCTCCTCACCGTCGACTAAACTGATTGAACGACGCTTCGCATGAGTACTGAGGTCGGCTGTCTTAGACAGATCTCTGACTGGTTGTGTCATAGTCACTCGACCTCTGGTTCACTGCTTCCCCTTTCTCCAGACTGACTCGAGCCCAACGCGTAGTGCGTGGTTGGCACGATGCAGGTTACTGGCTTGATTAATTATTCCTGACGAAATATGTCCTTCAAACGTTGCTTGGAAGTTGATCGCCATCCCGATCTTGTGTCGAGCCATTCAACCGTTTGACTCGTATCAAATGTTTGGTAAAGTACCTGGTGAAACACTGCTTTTTGTTCCGTTGCCGGTAGCAGGTCTTTGCGTCTCAGTATTTGCCCGCTGATGGTGAATTCCAGTTTATGCCTCAAACTAAACCCCAAAGGGTTCATGCTTCTTGGTATCGCCTCAAAGCGTTCTACACATATGGGGCTGCAGACCACAACTTCAGGTTCGCATCGTTTGACCGTTCGCAGGTAGGCTGCTTCAGGTACTTACGCATGAAGAACTTCGGGTAACCATTGGCTTCGAACAGGAGGATGCAGATTTCTCTCTTCCTCCTTTCTCCCGTTGTCGAAAGAAGGTACCGACGCAGCTGCGTTAATGAACAACGTGGTGACGGCTTTTGAATTAGAGGCTGGGACAAACATTCCCTCTGCTCCAGTGAATCGTACTTCATATCTTTAGTATCTTTTTAGTACTTGAGAATTAAGCGGGGATAAAGGCCTAGTAACTCTTTTTTTCCCAGCTAATATGCAAAGAATATTACGTTCGAAAGTGACCTGAGAGCCTCTACAGTACTCCTTTTTAACGAAGAGAAACACCTCGTTGACTCCCTTGACGCAGGAGGAGTGCTTTCGAATTAGTGTTTGTTACATCGCTGTAGACCGGAGATGCTAGCTTCCCATCCACGACCATTGCATGCACAAATATTTCTGAGGTAATGCGCAAACATCAGGCTCTGAAGAAAACCAGCCCTAATAGCGAAACATGATATCGGAAGTTGCGCGATAACTCGCTGAAAAAGAAGTTATAAATAGATTGTCCACTGAATCAGTCCTCAACTTATGGTTTCCAGGTTAAAACTGGTCATCCAATCGGCTCAAACAAGGGCAGTTGGTGCTTCTAACCTTTCACGCTGTCAGCCACAGAATACTAATATAAATCTGAATTGAAGCTACATTTTTAATTATCTGCAAAATTCGTAGTTCAGTAGCGGCATAGAGAAGGCCAGTCGAATCCAGCGTGAGCCGATTACTGGCAGTTTCGCTTTACAGCGGCAGAAGCATCAACATACTTTGCACCTGGTAGTAACAATGGTGGGAGAATCAAAAACCTACCATCATGTCTGTGTGCATATATACATACACAGGCATGTGAAATTCGAGGTGACGTTACAGAGGCCTGACGCGTTTATTAGTGACCAGTTCGTTTTAGGCAGGCCTAGGTGGACCGCCTAGTCTTGTCAGTCTCTGCACTCGCGTCCAACCCGGTCGACTGGGCATTGCCTTTCTACCCGGAGCAACGTGGGCAAGGGGACGAGAGTGGGTGCGGGAGATGCTGTGCATGTCGGCCTCCCCATAAACTAATTTGCACGCAAAGCCTCGCTGCTGTGTCCACTCCATGGGGCACTCTGTCAACGTCGTCACTCGACACGATTGACCTGTCATATTATATGTGCATATATTGTGTCTCGCTGTATAATAAAGTGAATGCTTTTTGCGTTTACTGAACAAAGTAGCAAAAACGGTAACATATTCGATAGTACTTAGTGCCTAAACTAATGCATGCAGAATAGATTTGGAAATTTTACAGGAACATCTGGGGAATTTAACCAAAATCCTCGTGATTTAAACTAAGCATTGTGAAAAAGGGAGAGAAAAATGAAGCGATGGAAAAAACAAAGACAAATTATAAACTTAAATTCCATCCTTACTACTAAGGGTTGGATTAGTTCTCAAGATTCGCAAGATTTTACCCAGAAACTATAAGTGTCACTATAAGTGTCACTTCAATCGAAATTTCGAGGGTGTTGAGCAGTATAAAAAGAAACTATTGACATTTTTAATTTTTAACCCTTTAAGGAAGAGAGTCCATTGGATATGGGGTAATTGGCTTTGGCCATAGCATATATTCGGTGTGATCGAAGAAACGGTAAGAGAACGTACAGTAGATGTGTTGTCTCCTGAAATTTTTAACTGATTAACAAATATTAAGTAGGGTTTTAATATCGGTTATCGTGCAGCGTAATCCCCAGATTCTTTAGTTTTGCCAGAATTCCGGCTGTTGAACGAACTTCTTCCCAGCCACCTGCACAAACTACACTGTAAAACAACTACTTAAGTAAGAGGAATGGTTCCAATTAATTTTTGATTGCCTTAAAAATTTAAATATATTTTGTGGAAAACACACTAAAGTATTCTTTTTTGTGCTATCTTGATACGGTTCTCCTATATACTTCCATTTCAGTTTGTTTAAACTACAATAGCATTCAACTAATAATAATACTTGAAACACTGTTTTCTTTAAACGAAATGGGATGAGGCAGCAGTGAATAATGTCCCAGGTTGTGTACTCTTAAGCACACTTAAAGAGGTTTAGCTGAAACCAGAAATCCTTCACGCATAATACTCACCCGCCCTCGCATCATCCTCAGCGGCATGTCTAGTCAACATTTCCTGCCATTTACGTACCTAGCCGGTTTACTCGACTTGAGTTGTTTCCTAATCGTCTATAAATGATCGCAGACAGTTTGCAGTTGATCAAGAGGTCATAAAATGCCTCAAGTCATTACATTCCGCCAGGTGCTCACCTTTCACTTTATTTGCAAGTAGTGAGTAATGTAAGAAGAATTTTCGGCCGGACACGCACCTTTTACGTTAAGATGGATGGGTTACTACATCCGAAGGCCCATTTCCTGAATCCATTGCAGATTTCACATAGTTTAGTGAGATCCTGATCAAGTGCAAGCTATGTGCGCGCATAAACTTCAAGTGAGTTGGAATATTATCGTACATTTTTGAACTCAGTATCCTGTGGATGTGATGTGACAAGACCGTTGCACTGCGAAATACACCCAGCTAAAACAGTATTTGCATCGGGTGACTGAACTCTGGAAAATATATTTTTTGTAGTGTCTGGCTAAGCACGATTGAGTGTTAGTTCAGTGAGACACCTCTTTTCAGCCAGCAGATGAAAACGGTTAGTTAATCTCTCACCCAAATGGATGCTATTTCTTGGACAGTGGTTCGTAGAATAGTTTGCGTGTGGCTAGGCTCCAAAATCTGCTTTAAGTTATCAGGTGACTTTGAAATAGGCCCCCTACGTAAGAAACGGTTTCTCATACACATGCTTTTACTTATACAGGCATTAACTGTAATGCAGTCCAAATAAGCTCTACGTGCTCTGCTTAACCAAAAGGCAGCTTCGTCCGACGCTTCAGATGCGATGTATATTAAGAGGTTTCAGTTCCCAAACGGTTATCTTTCCATGTAAATTTTCTCTACAAAAGTCAAAAAAAAACCCGAAGGGCTTTTTACTGCATTTTAAACCATGAAGTTGGTCCCAAAAAGACGTACTTAAATAGATTTGACCTAGTTGTGTAAAACTCCTAGGCCTCACTGGAATTTTAACGTACGACAGCAGCCAATGCGCCAACCATTTGAGCTATGAGGCCCCTCTAGGAGTCGTGAGTTAAATCAAAAGTTATTCAGCTCCGCTGAATGTCCCTACTAGCTGCTTAAATGTTTCCCTGTCGTCGTGAATCCGTCTGATTAACTAAATTTGGCATTTATTACTTGCCCATTTTCAAAGAATTGATTATAATACTCATAGCGGCCAAATGGCTACTTGCAGGGAACTCAGTAAGTTTTGAAAATATTTTCGCTATACGTAGTTTTTAAGTACAGCTCTTCTATAATAGTAAACTTATCACAAAGGAGGTTTCGTCTAAGTAACTTCTTCTTTGCAAGACTGCATATTTTTGTAAAAATGCACATCCGTTCAAGTGACTTGTATCAGGCACCGGTTTTAACCTGCACGCTACCCCAACTGGAGTCTTTGTGCTCAAGGTTAATTACTGGTACGCAGGTTAAGCCTTGGATATAGAAAAACCGTCAAGTTTTAACAATAGAAACTTTCAACTTATTATCGCCTTTCACAAATTTCCCTAACTAAAGCAAACTCTTGAAAAAATTTATTTGCATACTTTGGTTTCTTTCAAGAAGGTTCAAACAACGAGCCCATTGACTTTAGAGAAGACATTTCCTTCAGAATTGTTGTTATCTTACCTTCCATTGCTTTATTGTAAATGCCGATCAACTAGTTCTCTTGCAAGTTTAGTTTGTCAGCTTATACCACCTCTGTGTGTATTTACTCCTGTACTTGCTCCTCTGAGGCAGCTTATATGGGTCGTAGGAGTTGGCGCCTACCGAAAGTATACGGAAACACCTCCCGGTATGACTGAGAAAAGGTTAAGTTAAGAGCATAAACACTACCATTATTGCACACATTATTGATCCCGGGTATGGTGTTGGTTTCAATGAAGCTTTTTCATGTGATTTATAAGGTCCCACCGAACCACCCTAAGCTACGAGTTCAGCGTCTGTTAGCAACCTCCATAACGTAACGGGAGTTTATCTTGTGCCCGTAAAAGAACCTCGGGCAAGCTCTGTGCCTACCATGGCAGAAGGTTGCTTAACTGCCTGCACGTCTCCGCACACTCTCCCCAGTCCCTCTTGTAAGGCTCTACCTAACCCTCCTTGACCCACTGTCTCTTCACTGTACCTTCACTCCGCCCGCCCTATACATACACCTTACTTGTATAAAAAGACGAATTTGAACCGATTTCTTTTATTTCTCACGTGTTTAAACGTGTATTCCGTTCTCATATAAATGGAAGAGCATTTATCACGAGCCTACGTATGCTCACCAAGTGGTTTTCTCAATCCTTCCATGAGAACTTTCGTACCTCTAAACTAAATGTTTTTCTTTCATTTTCGTGAACGAGCTGCGTGTCAGAGGTAAAATGGCTGTTAACCCCCCTCCCATTGTTATCGGGTCTCTATCTCTCATGTCTACGCCGGATAGTCTGACTTCTGAAGAGTTCTTGTTCGCAGGGCAGTTAGGCACCCGCAAAGTCCTCGAACCGACAGCAGCGACTGATTATATATTCTAATTGGCTGCCACAGACAAGGCGGGGTGAGGATGACAACGGTACACGCTACGTTCTCCTCAATGACCCCTTTTAAGGTCTCTGTTTCTCAGTCGTCAGGGCCTGCTGAGGTCGACGCGGTCAAGCGGGTGGCGAGCGGTGACTCCGTCTCTCTGCCACAACAACTTCCGCCTGGATCCGTTTCGCGCGCACACACGAGGTCCTACACATGAACGCGCCACCGCATTCGTGCTCTGACATGTAGATCTGGGCCACGGGCGTACGAACGATACTGTGAATGGTTGCGAAAGTCACACACGCAACACGCACACGCGCGCGTGTTTGTATGTTACGTTCTTCTGTGAGCCTTCCGTCACACTGCCGGGATTGCTGAGTCGTTGACAAAAGATCGGACAATCCATTGCAGGCTTGCGTTTGTGTGTGCGCGCGCGTTACTGGCACAGAGAGCAGCCCTTGTGCTTGTGTAGAAAAGGGCGGAAACGTTCGCGTACACGTCATAGCCTGAACACCCTGGCACCGTCTCTTCCCTTGGAGATACACACACGCACATTTTATTCCGGTGTTCCTTTATGCAAATAAACATTGGTCGATCTACAGGAGGTCTCTACTGCATTTACAGAAAGCGTCATTAGGGGCTTCTGTTCAACTGAATGCTGGAAATTTTTCCTCCAGTGAGGAGCAACATAGCGAGATTGAAACGAAGGAGGGGGGGGGGTGGGGTGGGGGAGAGAGGGAGCAGAAATTCAGGAGGCCACTGTGGAGTCCTTTTTCGTTTGTCTTTCGTCAAGTGGAATAAATAACAGGGAAGTCGTTGGGTTATTGGATAAATTGACAAGAGTGGAAACTGACAGCGTCCACTCGAACTGGAGTTCTTGAATGCGACAGTACTGCATCAAGCTAATGTGCAGGTTAGAGGCGCTAACCCTCTGGTCTTTCAACATGAAAAGTATGTGAAAAAAGCCCCTACATAAAAATTAAGACTGGCGTCCAATTCGGGGCCACCACTTGACCGTAGCCTTAGCAACCGCGCGGATGCACAGATTTTCACACAGTCCTCTGAGAGTTCTATTTTGCCATAAAATAGGATTAATTGGATTAAAAGACGTGGAGTGGAGATTTGTGGCTGCTGCAACGGGCTGCAGTTGGTGAAAGTTTTAGAGTTGTGCCTAGCTACGATTAAAATCGATGCAGCTTCGAGGAATCTAGCGCATAAACTGAGTGAGTAGCTGCATATGAACGGAAATTCGGTCAGGCGTATAAAACAAGCTAATGGCACTAGGAAATCTGCGTTGAAGGAGTTGGTGCCTGAAACTGCACAACCTTGGTATAGGAGTTAGATGATACAAAATATTGATAGTATAGGTATTAACTTTCAATTTTGCTTATCATGTACCAATTATTTATGTTAGTGGCTACCTATTGGTAGTTTAACAAATATTACACAGTGATCACACTGTGGCTGATAGACGCTAGCCCCAATATGACTATGAGCTTTCGATCTACGCATTAAAACTTTAATCCATGTTAGCCATTAACAAATCTCCAGTGTCAACGTCAGGGAACTCATAAGGAAGGTAATTTAATTATGTACGGATTAAAATACCATCGCAACCGTAAACGGATTGGATTTCTCATAAATGTCTTAAAAGTTGAAACATTTTTGCTCTTTTAAATACCGTACTACTTCTTATGTTGGGGGTAAGTTACCTGTGCACTTTTACTCTCCAAGTGGCATAAAGCTGCGGCCTGTGCTGCTGCAAGTTATGCAAATTTCACATTCATGTATAACAGGTATATCAAGAAGGTGGGGATAGTAATACCTGAAAAGTGATGATAACCCGACTGCGAATCAACCGACTGCATCAGGCATCTTGGCATTACGTTTCTGTGCTGTATTAATTCTTAGAAATATTGAATGGTTCTTCATCGTTTCAGTTAAAGGTGGCTCCCTAGGGAGGCACAACAATCACGTAAAGACTGGCACTAGAACTGATAGAGTGTGTGAAGACTGATTATACAGAATGCATATCACTCGCGTGAATATCAAGTGCTGATCCATGTTAGTCATCTTACGTATTAAAAAGCTGACAGTTAGAAGGCTGTTAAATGACAGGGTAAATGTGACCTTCCGAGACGGAGGAGCAGGTAGCCGCTCAAATGGAACCTCAACCGCTCCCTGTTTTTTTAAAAAAGACCTGCTTCCTTGTGCATGGATCCGGTCAAGTTTGGTTCGCGTAGATGAGCTTTTTAGCCCGCCTTTGGCCGTTCTCAATTAGTGCGGCAACCAGTCCGAGGCTAATGAGGGAAGAGAGAGTGCGAAAGATGCTGCACAATTCTTTCATCACTATAACCTAATTCATGCGCATGTCACCGTCTTGCGGGGTACACCGGGGACAGCGTCGTTCACAACGTTCAAATTAATCGAACTCCGATGAATCTTGTTTGCACTTGAAGATCTTGGTGGATGTTCGCATGCAGTTTTGTGGAACTTCCATTTTCAACGCAATTATGATTTAAAATGCTTCTATCAATGACTGTCTACTGTTGATACCGAATAGGCCTTGTTTACCCATAGGGATTTCATATATTAGTGAGTTTTTTTGCCCACTGAACCTTTATAATTTTTGTGAACTTTGCTGTTCATTTAATCACGCTATCTGCTAAAATCTTATAGGACCGCCATTCCTTTTGATCACGACACTAGTTAGCCTGAAATTACGTTAATCTTTGGAAAGAGGATTTTCTTCATACAACTCCGAGCTCAGCAACGCTCCAGAAACTTTCGCCAATAAAAACAAGTTTTGCCGCATTAAAATTCATGAGCGCATATTGGTAGTTACGCTATAAGTACTATGTACATTTTCTCAATGTAGTCTTCGTCCGCGAAATACCTATTGAAAATAAAACAATTGCCTTGTTAACTAACACGGGCGTATAGTTTGGTATACATAACGGAAATCACCCCTTACCTGACAGCATTGTCAGAGAGTCGTCGCTCGGGATTGATCGGAAATGGCCAGGATTCACATTTCCGATGGAGGAATATAGCGACGAGGACGGCGGGAATTTCGAGGACATTTCCGTGACGGAACTTTGAACAAAAGAGTCAACTGTGTGGGGTGTAGGAATCGTAGAGCGTCCGTACATTGGGGCGAGGGAGCCTCCTGTTTTATTATCATAAATCACATGTAGGCTTCATTTTCTTTCTCATAGACTTATTTATCAGCAAAGAGGGCACTCAGTATACGATATATTTTCTCACAAGATTTGAAAAGTTACGTGTACGAACTTTATTTTCATCAGCTGCTTTCATAGTTTTCAGTAAACGTAATTTTTCAATTGATCGGATCAAACAATTGGGCTTCGCTATGCATTCGAATGAATTTGGGAATTCGCAAATGCTGGCATTTTTGTTGCAGTATGTAGGCAACACGTCCTACATTGTATAGGCATTATGGATGTACTTGCATCATGATGCGGTGGTCGAAGGGTTAGTGTTTACGATCGGAATATCGCAGGTCATTGGATCAACCCTTCGCTTTGAGGTACACATAAGAACGTGACAGGAAACCTCTCATCTCTTAGTATTCAGTCAGGAAGATTCAAAGAAAATAAATAAAAGTGCATAGAACGGATTCTGTTTTGTTAAGCTTTACAAACTCTCTTAATCTATGGGTGTAAATCCAAAACATTTTGCTCTGTGTGTTCAAGAATACGTCCGTGGTGTCTTTTTTAACTTGTTACCATGAGGTTTTAGTGAATTACCGAAATCGACGTATGTAATAAGAATTTTGAGCATTTCAATGTTAAGGATATCAATGTTTCTCATTTGTATTCGCCAAGACAGGATGTTAGAGAGCACCTCTTAAGACTGTCGGATTGAGCCCTTCGCAGTAGCTTACTGCGAAGCTGCTGAAGATCTAATATGGGGTTTTGCAAGATGATTGAAGATCTAATATGGGGTTTTGCAAGATGATTGAAGATCTAATATGAGGTTTTGCAAGATGATTGAAGGAATAAAAATTGATGCTAATGGAATTTTCTTTTGAGTTTTCGCTTTTGGTTCTGCCTATAGTTCAACCTGTGATACCGAACTTAAACTTCCTGCCGTTTAAGATCAATTTTCCGATCTGATCTTATATATTCGTGAATTAAAGTCAACGATATAAATTTCCTTCGATGAGACCATATAGTGCTCGATTAATAATGTTTTTTGTTGGTTTCACTTGCATATTTCAAAAACAGTCTTCCTTCAGTTGTTATAAGCTGTCCGGAATATATAGTTTTTCAAGTAGTCAGCAAAGAGATTGACTTTCGCAATGGCATGTCATTAGAATTTTGACTGGTTTCACTGTAAACATTAAAATTTACTACTGTTCATAATAAAACTGGATTCTCTACTCTAACAACCTAACAGCTCCCAGATATCAGTTTTATTTATAAAATATTGTGGTCCTTTTATTTTTTTGGTGCAGAATAGACTGAATTCTCAACTCGTCACTTTCGATCTAATCAAGAATATCCATACAGATGGAAAATGGAGAATGTATGCTGAGGACAATTTTTATTCGTCGTCAGCCAGCAAATTGCGAATATTTAAAACCAAACTGAAACTTGTGGCTGTAAGTGCTCTGTGACATACATTTGCCCTTTGTTTCTACAGTAAGAAAGCTTTGAAGTCAGGAAGGGTTATGTCTAAATCGCCCGTTAACTTAAAAACCTTCAAAAGAACTCCAGAAGATTCTTTAAAGATGATACAAGAAGGAGTCTATGCGAGTGCTTACCCACAAGCTTGCTGGCTGTCAAGAAAACTTTTTGGGGCTATTCTATGGTCGTAGTGACTAGGGCTAGCAAAACGTGTTATTCTGTCCACAGATTCACGTCCTCGCGATCGCCTTTCGCGCTCTTCTGACCTAGGTCGCTCAAGTCTTGGCCAATTGTTGAATGGGTCATTTATGCCATTCAGATTCTCCGTCTGATTCATGCCGAGCATCGATCTACAACAAATCAAGGCATTAAAACTGATTTTATAGGAGATAAAAACTCGAATTTTCATTTGATATGAATATGCCTAAAAAATAGGAAGGCACTCGTGAAGAAAATCAAGCTTTTGACAACAAACAGTTTCAAGTACAATGAATAACGAAGAAGTAAAGTCACCAAACTAAGGCATTTAAATCAGAAAAGCCTCATTAATAGAGTATTATATGTATAAATAAAACAATGAAACATTCAAACATTAGAGCTCGAAAATGGACATTTACTTGCAGGTCCATGAGCAACATCCTACAAAGCTATGTGGAAAACAACGTTCTTCTGAGATCTTCTGTCATAAAAGCAATTTTTAATTAACTTTTAATATTTCAGAAAGAAATAATCCAAATAACAAAACAATTGGTTAAGTCACTTGCAAAAATCTCAAGATATAGAGGATTAGCTTGTAGCGTCAACTTTTCTCTAGATAGCTAATCCAAAAGACGTCTCTGGTTTAAAATAATAAAACACGTCTAGCCCTAAAGTCACACAGGTAAATTTGTTTGCCATTTTGGCTTTAAGTCTCTGGTTATAATCACTGCAGGGAGTTGCAAAGATAAAGAATCTCCTTTGTCTGCTAACCTTATCAATAACTAAGCTGAAAAACAGAAATTTCCACTTCTGGCATAGTTTCTTTCATCAGGCAAATAAAGAGTAACCTCGGATTAGTCATTGATCTAAATTTTTAACCGTCGATCAATACATCTATGCATATACCATTCCGCAGTCAGAATAGACTGGCAAGTGTCCGTTTTTTGTTTTTTGCATATTTCTCAAAGTGGCGGGATTGTTTTTTAAGGCAGCTTTAAAGAAACATCATACAGGGGCCTTCAAAAGTTGTTCAGTTGACAGAACTGCTAGTCATAACATCGAGACAATCTTTGAAGTGTAAATAAAAGCACAAAATTTGCAGTTCACTGATTGCCTTACTATTTATTTGGTAAACCAGGTAGTTTTATTTCTCTTTACACTAACCGTGACTTCCGAATTTAATGTCACATACAACTGCTTCCTTTTACTGCTACTATACCGAAAAATAGTATGTTACAAAAAATGAAGCAAATTCTCATAAAAGTTTTGCTCTACAGCAAATGCAGGCTAATCAGTTTATCGTTCAGATTTTTCTGAGTCTAGTTTAATTTGACTAATTTTGTTTACTATTTTGTATTGACCGTATCATTATTTTTACTTTCACAACTATATATTTTTAATTGGCATACATTACGACTAAGCATATTTGTGTTAGAGCATAGCAGATTTTACAAATATATATTCCTTAAAATGCATTATTTTTAAGATACAGGGAAGGGAATAAAGGAGCAAAAGCGATACAATTGCACCGTGGCAAACAGAAGGTCGTTATTTTAATTCTTTATCATAAAAACTACACACAAACATTAAAAAATGATCAAGATTTTTCATCAAATATTTTTCGTGGTTGAGATAGCAATTTTCCGTCAAAAAATAACATAAGCTGCACCAAAATGTCACGAGATTATGGAATTTAACAACTCATTACGTATTAATAATGTCAAGATAACAGGTTTGATCCTGCTTAACCTCGTGGCATATATTTAAACTGCAGAAGAAACATAAAGTCATATTAAATGAGGTGAAAGCAACCATCAGCGGTAAAAGGAAATGCAAAATTTTCTCCTGAGATGGGTTCAAGGTAAGGAATTTTTCTACAAGGTATCATACACAAGATAGATACTTCTAGCATACTTCTGCTCTTAATTCCGTCCATATCTTTGGGTGCGTATGGGATAATACAGACAACCCTGCAGTAGTCTGGATAAATATATGTTTACGAAACCTAAGAATTTTCTTTCGACAAAATTTCCGAAAAAACACCTATACCAGAACATTATTCTTGTTGAGTTCACCGTCATTTAATGACAAGGGTAAATTGTGAAGAATATCTGATTTTTGGACTTTCTCTATTGTCACTATTTTCTATTTATTGAAGAGATTTTTTAATGAAAGGCTGATTTATTGAACTTTTTTTGATTAACATGAACAAGTTATTTAGTCGAGCAAATTTACAAGCCAATTTTTAGATGCAAAACTCCTCATTTTATAAGAAACAATTTTATTCTACTTGTCCTGCAATATCGGCTCTTGAATCATCATCAAAGGAAGCAAGAGGCAGATCACTCTTTTTATGCCTTTTTGCCATACATTTTTACGTGTAGACGCATATAATCACTTTTATTCTATATCCCTATTTATCAGTTCAGTTTACATACGAAAATATGAATTATATAACTGTTTTTTTCATTAGCATATCTACTTCTTATTTAACAATGATAAATAATTCATCCTCTCTATTAATGCAAAGCGTAAAACTAGTGTTGTAGCTGTTATAGACGCAAGACACCGTTCATACTTGTTTTCGCTACAAATATATAGTATACATTTAGCCAATCCAAAAAATGCTGTTAAAAATTAGTGTTAGATGTCCTACTGCAGTAAATTTAACTTTTCTATCTTCCAGCTAACTATATAATGGTTACGGTCATCCAGTCCTTTGTTCTTAAAATTTGAGTGATTTAGTCGTTACTGAAGTAACTGATGTCTGGGATAGAAAAAGTTGAAGTCAATTAGCCTTAAATAAAACACACTAAAACAGTGAAGTATTTACGACCGCACAATTATTTTGTCATTTTTTCCATTGCCCACACCAGGATAGCCTATAGACATGACCTAGTGTAAGGTGTTTACCGACTGAGGAACAATAAGTACATTTGAAATTTATTTATCTATGTCGATGGACATATTAAAAGATCCAGTGACATCTAAACCACATATAATTCACTTTTTTAATCACAAATATTTTTCTTAGTGAATGTAATTGTTGAAAGAGGACCTCAAAATTTTAACAAACCAATCAGTAGGCCGCATAACAAATAATCTTATGATTTCACAATTAGCTTCCTGAAGGATAAACATTTGGGTATGAGAATTCAGATAACAGTTCAGACATAAGTAGGGTGACCTCTAAAACTACAAATTAATGTCGCCTTTACAAAATTTTAATAGCTAGATTTGGTAGTTATCGTGAATTTCAGGCGATGCTATTTATCTGGAAAGCTAAGAGATAAGAAACACTCCTTACCAGGTATAACAATTTGGCTTTGGTTAAATTCAAAAATTGCCGTTGTATAATAGAATTTTTTGAATGGTATACGGACTCCCGAAGAACTGGGCCCCCTAACGGAAAAACATTATCTTTCTGCTGTCACGTCCTTCAAATCGTTGAAGTGTGCACTTAAACAAGTTGAGGTCATTTGGAAGAACGCTAAACACTATACTCAAGGCAACTAGGTTACCAGTCATTCTCCCCGATATTTTGTGGATCTTAAAGGTCTGTTTTTATAATTGGAATTGTATTTTCTTGTTTTATGCTCTCAACGCCATGAAGAGGAGGTACCATTCGCCCACGGATTCACTCGCGTGAAATATCGGAAAGTTATTTTTCTGTGTTAAAAAAGTGTTTGTAAAGCCATTGGTCTGGTATTATGTCCATCCACTGAAAGCGCCTTCTGATAATATCATAGCACTGCAGCAACAGCAGCAACTACTTCCAGAAATACTACTGCCAGCATTAACTATTACACCAATATAATAGTACTTGAAATGGTTATAACCAACAGGGCACGTTGACCGACGGTCAATTGGCTAGGAAAGAGTTGCTCAAAAGTACAAAAATGGGACAATTATTCCCGTAAGCACGTTCTTTTTTGGGGGTTCGAAACCCATATATTTGACTATGCTAGGTCTAGTATGTCAGTATGATAACCTCTAATTAATAGAGCTGTAGTTGTCTGTACACTTCCTATTTATGTCCTTGCTATTCATCGTACGACTGAACTTGTCTTTATTTTTGGTTTAATTTTTTACAATAACAAATGCAAGATAGCAAATATTGTCTTGTGAAAACGCGTGTTCGGATCTCGCTACCGTTCTTTGTGAATAATGCAAAACTCACCTTGCCGTATCCGAATCTTTTTAGTGGTTCTCAACGTGTACTTGCAGTTGCCTTCTCAGTCGCATCTTTTAAGTTAACCATTCACAGCTCCAGCAGCCCCCTATTGACACGCATTAGCTCGGGACTTTCTAGAGTTACCCAGAAGGATATGGCGTTGCACGATACCTTCTACTGGTGCTGTTCTCAAAGCATTTTAAAGGCCCTATCCTCAATTATAGCTTAATAGTTCTTTTCAGAATATTCTTGGTTTTTACTTTCTTCAAGGTTTATAAATATATTGGAAAAACGGTTGTGACAGCCATTGTGGGCAAACTGTATCGATTTTAACCAAACAGTCGCTCCTCTGTGTATTGACCATACACAATTTATCGGGTTGAAGAGAGCTGTTGGCTCAGAATTAATTTTAAAAAATAAATACTCCATATTCGTTCTTCATATCTCTCGCCCACCTAAAGTTATTGAGGATTTACAAACTTCGTGTCTCACACGCATTTCACGCTGCTGATTTTAATTTTAAGTATTTCTAAGTAACGGGTGACTTCAATCATAAGAAAGTTCCATGGTTTCAACATTCCGGTCCTAAAATTGGTTCGAGGCCATATATATTGGTATGTGGAATCAGGTTTTTGACTTCTCCACCCGAGGATAAAACATACTTCATCTTATCTTCTGCAGAGGTTACCTACCTTTCTCAGTGTCATCTTTAGGCCAACTCAGGAGTTCAGACCACGAGATAGGTGTTTTGAATCTAGATCTCGAAACTTCAAGTCACTTACATGAGGGAATTATGCTAACGCACTTAAGCTCCATATTCACACCACAAAATGGCAATAAAATTAACTTTTACCAACTTAAATCTGACAAATGTAAAGGTATGGTCATCGATATGTGTGAGACAGGCATCAGCTGCCTCAACTGTCACAATCTTCATTAATGTACTGTAGTTTCTTAGAAAAGGTAAATATGGTCTGAATTTAAATGTATCAACAGTTTCTGAAAGGTCTATCTCATCAGGAGGTCCATTCCATGCTCCAACGACCCTCTGTGCGAAGACATTCCATCGGACGTCCATATGGACCATTTAACTTTGCAGTTCAGTTCAGTTCAGTTTAAAAAGGATAGTCCGGTAGATGATACGTTTCAGCCAATTCGAAGATTTCATCGAAGTCTAGGGCACCCTCACGGCCTCTGACACACCGAAAGCTTTGAATGAAACATTTTTTTCGAAATTACACCGCAATATTAGGTTTGTAATGATGGGTCCCTCTGGCCTTAAATAAACAATTTATTTATTTATAAATATAGTCGACACCAATGACCGATGTACTATAACCATATCGTCCTGTAACATTTTCATATTTTTCTAGCGTCTATCTGCGAAAGGGTTTTCAAAGGCTCTGCCTATCTCCCTTATATAACCTGAGTTCTAATCATTCTGGGGATAACTTGGTCGTGTGTGACCTTGAACAGAAAAGGCAATCTATGAACCTCGTATACCATCCCATTCGGTCAAAGATCTGGTAAAGCATATTTGAATGACTTTTAATTTCTTCCGGCCATCTGAGGGCACTGTATCAAAGAAAATTGAGTAGTAATCTAGGAGAAGTATTTTAGTGTTTTAGGTCAAATTTTTAAATATGAATCCGCATAGGCGAGTGTTTTTTGGTGATATTCGTTTAACGTGGGGATCAAGTCAAAGAGCATTTGTAAAGCTCACTGCTAAGACTTTTATGGATATTGATTATTTATTTCGTAATCACCGAAAAATTATGCGTGGCAGTTTTTGTGGACCAAAGACCATTATATTGCATTTGGTCGGTGAGAATGGCATTTGCCATTGGTTATTCCATTCATTAAGTTTTTTTATAGAGATCTCTTGACGAGGGATCTCTTGCGCTGAAAGGTGATAAAACTAGGTTGCCTAATCTAACATTGCTATAAAGTATTGTTAGCTCTCGAACGTTTTTAAGAGCATTCAGGTGAAGCTGAAGACAGCAAATTCAGGCTAGTGGTAATGGAAAAATACCACAAAAAGCGTCGGAAGTCAAAAACAACTCTGGTGGATCTCCTGAAGCCTTCGGTTGACATTGTGGTCGGAAGTCGAACATACGATCCACTTGACCATCAGAATGCCTTAGTTGTCCATGGCTTGATAAAGTCGAATGAACATACCCCAAAGGAAAGGATTTCAACTGATCTTTATATGTTGTAACACATGCTGGACAATATAATTTACTAAACTGAGAAAAAACTGATCATGCAGCCTTCAGAGTAGTAAAATAGTTAGTGATCACACGGAAACTGAGCGACCATAGCCAATAAAAATTGCTCTGAGCAGCGACGAGGAGGTTTATTGGGTATTATCCAGAAAAACTAACCTTCGAAACTTGTATACGTTTTTCATTTGCATAACTCGTTTATACAGTATATTTGAAATAGTACAAGCAAGGCCCCTGAAGACCCTTTTAATATAAAGTAAACCATTGCATATTTACAGTAAATAGAAGGTGTTAACATTTAAAATATTTCGGAGTTAAAGCATAAAAAACTTCGAAATGATTCCTTTGACCCACTTATGAAAATATCGGCAGCCCCAGTGGGATTCGAACACATGCCAGCAAAGGTAAGGCTTTAGTGCAGCTAACGCTCTAGTTAACTGCGCTACGAGGCCGCACCGGGAGCCGTGAGTTTAATCACAGTTGTTCTGTTACTTGCCTAGCCTATGCACGTATGGAATCCACAAATTCTGATATAGTAAGCTGACTGCCCAAGCAGAATTTCTAGTAATCAATCTAGAAACCTCTACTGAGTAATTATGCCCGGAAGTCAACTGGTGGATTCTAGATTGATTGCTTAGGAAATCCTGCTTTGGCAGTCAGTTTACTGTATCAGAATTGGTAGATTCCATATGTTGCAGTAGGCTGGGTGGGTAGCTTAACCAAAGTTTGATTTAACTCACAGCTCCTAGTGAGGCGTCGTAGCTCAGTTGGCTAGAGCGTTGACTGACCTAAAGCCTTCCCCTTGCTAGCGTGGGTTCAAATCCCACCGAGGCCGCCAAATTTTCATAGGTGGGTCAAATAAATTATTCGAATCTGCTAAAATTCTCTAATAACTTCAAATGAATTTTCCCGGTTAAATGCGAAAAAGTGTGAAAGAAAAGCGGAGCCATAATGATTTACAACTCTGGCTTTACGAAGCCATGTTGCTAGCGTCGTTTTTGTCAAAAATTGTGTCATCAAGCCTTCTTTTAAAATCACGAAACCTTTCTGTGGTTCAATCACGTGCATGCCCTTTTGACATTTTAAGGGTTTCCGCGCAGGTATGATAATAATAATAGTTGTATTAAATGCCAGTTTTGCAGGTATTATCAGACGAAATATGCAGTGGAATCAGGCTGGCAGTGAAAAAAAACTCCTGAATACATATCATTATTAGTATTTTTCGCATCTTTATGTTAATCAGGAGAAAACCTGCTACCTGTGGGATAATAGCAATTCAGATCTGGAAAGGGCTAATGCATGTACACTTTGTTTGTAGTCTCTCTGTCTTTTTTAGGAAACAGGATTCGGCTCCAGGTAATACTGCATCCATGGACGGTTGCACGGAATGGCTATTCCCGTAACCCTCAAAATATACAATATACAAGTCACCGGGTGCAGGCTGCAGAGACGGTGCCATAGCCCTCAAGGTAAAACCTGTGATTGGGATCAGATACCGCGCGCTCTGTCAAACCGGAAAGCAGCTTCGACCGCGTCAGCACCCAGAATTCCTGGACGCTTTTCTGAATGCAAAAGATAGTAATAGTTCTCTTAAACAAAGAATAACTTTGCAGGATTTTTATATTCTGGGGTAGTTTATTCCATATGGCTTTGGTG
Organism: Schistocephalus solidus; assembly: GCA_017591395.1. NCBI lineage: Eukaryota > Metazoa > Platyhelminthes > Cestoda > Diphyllobothriidea > Diphyllobothriidae > Schistocephalus > Schistocephalus solidus. The sequence continues at coordinate 60,310 of WEDG01000671.1, read as the reverse complement.
TTTACCGGAAAGAACTGATGATACTTTACTGTGCGAGCTTATGAAAGAAATAAAATACATTGCGATGCCAGCTGCGCCGAGAGTGGTCACTCTGCCTCAAAATGGTAAGAGGATTAAATGTTCAACTATACAAAAGCTTAAACAGTAAAAAGAGTCCCTTCTGTAATCAGCAAAACCATAAGGGATCCATGTTTATAAGCTCACAGCGTTCTTGGTACGCCAGATAACGGTGCTCTGACGATAAAACTCTGCGTAAAAAAGTGCTGGACTGATTCTATTTTCTTCCATTCACTAACGCGCCAAAGCTGCCTAGGTTTGTAGCTTTATCTCTTAAAATTTATATCTTCCTGAAATTTAATTAATACTTTATCAAATGTTAGTCCTTCAATTTCTTGAAAATTGCTGTCCATTTTTATGGTTTAATAACCAAGTGCAGCCGTTCCAAAATTGAAAAGGTCCAAATACATTTTACTCGGAAACTCTTAAATCCGACCCTTTCAACTACCTCGTACTCGAATAGGTGCCAGCTTACTTACCTAAAAATTTCTATGGGTTTGGAGACTGGAAGCTGGCTTCTGCTTCCTTTATCTGCTTCCATTAGCTCACACAGTTAAGTATCAACGGTACTTTTCGGTAAACGCCATGGCCATGTGGAATAAACTTCCCCATAATATAAAAATCCAACGGAGTTTTTCTTTGTTTAAGATAAATATTACTGGTTTTTTGCATTCAGAACAGTTTCCAAGAATTCTGGGCACCGACACGATAGAATCTGTTTTCCTGTCCGACGGAGTGCGCGGCATCTGAACCAGATCCCAGGTGTTACCTTGAGGGATACGGCACTGTCTCTGCAGCCTGCACCCACTGACTTCTTCGGCAGACAGTGAGCAACCGTACACGGATGCTTTCTTGCCAGGGGCAGAATCCCGGTTCCTAGCAAAGACAGAGAGACTGCATACAGACTGCAATTTTGTTAGCCCTTCCCTGATCTGAATTGCTATTATCCTTACCGGCGGCAGTTTTTTCTCCGGAATAACATAAAGATAGGAAAAACATTAATAATGATATATATTCAGGAGTTTTTTCACTGCCAGCCTCTACCCACTGAATATTTCATCTGACAATGCCTGTAAACCGGCATTAAATACAACTATTATTATTATTATTATTATTATTATTACTAATAGTTCAAATATTCCCTGAATTCCAGCCCTGGCCCCCATCAGTTGTCCGTACAACCTACGTAAACGCTCTCTGTTCTTTGCTTTCAGGTATTGCTTTCATTGGAATAACCTGCCAATCGATATAAGGTTATCAAATAACCTGTGTACTTTTAAGCAACGATTGCAAATCTATCCTAACATCGATTCAATTAACCTTATATTTTTCTCTTCCTTTCCGAGCAGCTTTCTCCATGACCCCGAGAAAGGAACATCGGGAATTATGAAAGTCGTCTCCAAATTATATGTTCCATACATCGTTTCCCCCATAAACTATGATGTCTATGCCTCCGTAAAATGATCGCCCTACAATTATGTCATATTGCGCTCTTTTTGAAGCAACTCCGTTTAGAATGCCAATAACTATCATCAAAATTACAATCTAAATGCTTAGCTGTGCAGTTCTTCGATTCATCATGGATTCTCGTGTCAACTAATATCCCTGAGCACATTATATTGATTTATTATTACTCAATTGCCAGATCTCCCATTATCATTTCGTACTACTCTCAGAAGCAATCTACCATGCTGATTCATATGTCCTCGCGGAGCAGTGTGGTGGTGTTGACCCTTCACGAACTGATGACGATCTTTTTGAGCTCCTTTGTTGGTGGTCTGAGAAATCAGCAATAAGAGTATTTTGGTTGCTTCTGTGACAATTGCACCGTAAACTTCATGATCTCCATAGTCCTTTCCTCGTTCGACCCTAAGCGTACGGATGATATCTGTGAAGTTTCTCCTGTCTAGCATCGTTGAAGATTACGCTTATAGCCAGTTGATGCGCATTGGGATCACACCTGTAGTGCTGAAAAGTAGCCTCTGTCGTTATGGGTTTTCTCTTACGATGAGGATCGTTTTAAACCCTCATACGTACTCATCAGCATGTCAGTCCTACCAAACCCATATGGAACAGTTTTTTCTACTTAAAATCCCACAAAACCCCATTCAAGATATGCCTCTTCTATAAAAATACCCAAGGAGTTTTTCACTGTCTGTTCTTTTATTTAATTTTTTGAACATACTTATTTGTGTCAAATGTCATCGCCAATAGCTGACCTACTATTCAAACTTAAATGCACTCTTTTTAATTTACTGTGTGTGGTCCTACGACAACATACCGTCTGTTGAGGAACAGATGTATCTAGGGGTTGTAATAAACTTTTCACTCAAACCATCTTCACAGTGTCTAAAGGGAGCTATACGTGCGACACAGGTCTTATTTGCGGTCGGATAAGAATTTGTGCAGATTGATAACAAACTATTCCGAAACCTATGGAGCATTTGTTCCATCTCACTTGGAGTATGCCGTCCAGGCCTGGCCACCGTAGTATCAAAAGGATTATACACAACTGGAACGAGTAGAGGCGAGGGCAACGAGGATGTTCAATAATCTTAGCGCAGAGAAAAACTCAGTACCCTGTAATTCGAGACGCTTTTGGTAAACCCTATAGCTGACGCTAAGTTGACGGCTGATAGCTTCAATGCTTTCTTGTCTAGAACTTTCAGTGAAACATTCGGTCGCCCCTTTCCAAACGTCCGGGTTTTGGACCGGTAACGTCCTCGAAAACATAACTTTTTACCCTCTGGGACGTAACCGTAGCCATTCGGCGTTCTCGCCAATCTTTACAGTCCTGGACCAGATGGCGTCCCGGTCAGCGTTCTAAAGGCGGATGCAAATGATATATTTCCGTCACTTCTGTATAAGATATTCAATCTTGCTCTTGAAAGTGAAACCTTCACTATTTTATGGAAGGAATCGCACATTTTGCCTATACCCAAACACGGCCGAACTACGTCATTTGACGACTTTAGGCCAATAAATACACTGCCAGCAGCCTCGAAGATATTAGAGACCTTGATTAAAGAAAAGTTGATGCGTCACCTAACAGAGAATAACCTACATAATGCGGCTCAGCATGGGTTTCTCGAAAAAAAGATCTTGTGACACCTGCCAGCTCTCTTACTTTGATCATGTGCTACAATCTAGAGATAGTGGTTTTGCAATTTACACCGTTCATTTCGACTTCACGAAAGCTTTTGATCGTATTGACCACGATCTCCTCCTGCTGAAACTTACCTCCTTCGGCATAGGTAACAAGCTTCTGAACTTAATATCCTCCTATTTGAATGATCGCGCACAACGGGTTAAAATTTCCGATGTTATCTCCAACCCCACGCACGTGAGGAGTGGAGTTATTCAGGGTAGTGTACTCGGCCCGCTTCTATTTTGCCTTTTTGTGAACGATGTTCCTGATTGTTTTCCAGTATGGTAGGCCCTTTATGTACGCTGATGATTTAAAAGTTGCCTATCGTTATAAACCGGTCGATCGCCACATTGTACTTGAGCTCTTAAAAAAGGATCTTCAAGCCTTCGCTCAGTGGTGTCGCACATGGCACCTTTCGCTCTCTTGGCACAAATGCTCCGTTATGGTTAGTTGTGACAACCATCAGCCTCATCTAAGCATAGACGGTCATGACTTAAATGTGCCCGGGTTTATAACGGATCTGGGCATATCATATTCTAGTAGTCTTAATCTGTCACAGCACTGCGCCCTGATTGTCTCTAAAGCATGCCAAACCACTGGGTTTATTCTCAGAAATTTTAAAACCCTCAATATTAGGACCAGCCTTTATAAAATGTATGTCAGACCTAGTCTGGAATACTGCTCGTTTCTATTTAGCCTTCTGCACGCGAGTGAACGGAGGAAGATAGAATCAGTCCAGCACTTCTTTATTAAAAGAGTTATTACTTCAGAGCACAGAAACCTGTCCTACCAACAACGCTGTGAGCTTACAAGCCTCGACCCGTTGTGGCTTCGTAGATTACAGAAGGGACTATTTTTACTGTACAAGCTTTAAAACGGTTTTACCTTTAACCCCCTTAGATCCCTGAGGCAGCTCGACCACTGTCGGCGCACCAATCATAGAGATGTATTCTTATTTCTTCCTTTGGCACGCACCGTTAAATACCGTCAGTTTTTTCGGTAAACGCTATAGCAATCTGGAATAAACTACCCAGAAGTATTAAAAATTCAGCAAAAACTATCCTTTGTTTACGAGATCTGTCACTAGTTTTCTACATTCAGGACACCTTCCACGAATTTTGGGTGCTGATTCTCTGGAAGCTCTCTTCCGTTCTGATGGCATCCACGGACTCTGAATCATATGCCGGACTTCATGCTGAAGGCAATATTGCTGGCTCTGCAGTCCGTAATCGGGTTATTCCTCAGTCTACAGCTAGCAGCCGCTCGCCGGCATACTTGCTGCTAGTACAGAAGACCAGATCCACAACACCGAAAGGAGAAGTACTACACCGTGCACCTGTGTCAACACTTCCCTTTCCTAAACTTTAATCTGTTCAACAAGCTGAAGTTTTTTCTCCTGAAAATACTTTAAAGAACGATCAGGAGTTTTTTTCACTGTCAGCTTGACTCCCTACTGAATATATCCCTTTTGACCTTGCCTGTAAACTGGCAATAAATAAATAAATCTGCCTAACGAAGCCAGACTGGCTGAACTTGATTTGTTTCCTCTCAATTACAGGCAACCGCTCCGTGATCTCGTTTAAACCTACAGGAATTTCAAATGCCACTAGTTTGCCCACGAATTTGCTGCCTTCTTCCAATTGGCTGGGACAGAAAAGCTACAGGGTCATCCCTTTAAACTGGAGAGGAAGTTGGTCCATACTGACGTCCGACGGAACGCATTTCACAGAGGTTCGTTGGAGCATGTAATGGACTCACTGATGAGGTGATCCTTTTAGAAACTGTTAACACATTTAAATACAAACTACGAACTCATTTGCTGAGAAACTTTTGTATATATAATGAAGATTGTGTCTGAAGCGACAGCTTATGCCTGGCCCACACATATCGATCATCCTATTTTTTGCGTTCGTCAGATTTATTGTTGTAATATTTATTCTATTGCCATTTTTGAATGGGAATAGCAATTGCAAGGGCGAAAGACTCATAACATCAATAAAGTGACTAATACTTATGTTTTTGGCAGCATACTGGGGTTGGAGTTACAGTTACGCAAATGAAGGTCGAACAAGCCCGGAACAGTTTTTTTTATCAATCTACTCCAATTCTCTGTTATCTTATTCTCTGCTACCATGACTAAGCCAACGTTCGCCACGTAGTTTGGTGCCTTTTCGTTAACTACTTCGGGATATTTTTTTTCGATAAGTCACTAAATCGTTGTGCTCACATCCTTGATTGAAGTTGTAGTCCTGACTTGTGTGTCCTGCAGCCATGCTTTCATTCTCAACTTCCAATTTTTTTGTCTAAATGCGTAACCATTGAAATTTTAATCAAAAATTCACTTAATTCTTACAAACTACGCAGCACTATTCACGTTTATGGAGGACCTACCCGAATTTAGTTTCTCTGAAGCGTAGTCTCCGAAGAATATTAGTAGGCTTGGGAGGCTGTCTCCAGCTAGGAATATCATCAGAAACCTCCACAGGACTGCTGTCAATAATTATAATGAGTTCTTTATCATAGGCTTTAAATATTGGATATGCTCCTTCAATAACCCGAACTGAATTTGACAGTGCAATTAGTGGCGCGCTCTGGTTGGCCTAGCAAATGACGATGCATGTAACGACTATTGGCCGACGCCTAAGGTTGAGTGTACAGGCGTGAAAATACGTGGTGGTGAGAACGTTGGGCCGAAATCTAGTTGGCTGCGATTTTCCATCTGTTGTAGTTTTGGAAAAATTTCCCTTTTCGGAAGTTCTAAACTCACTGTCGAGGGGACTGACCCGCTTAAATGCCACCCGTTCCTTGCCAACGCTAATTGCACCTTTTCACACCAGGCGTCTTCGAGGACTCTGTTTTTGGCAATATGAAGTTACTGTCTTTATTGGCTTTACTCAGTTTTATACGCCGGCGTCATATGTACAGAACAATCGTTAGATCTTCAGTCATTGAAGGAGCGCGTTAAACGCATCTTCTACCACTCCTACGATAACTATCTCCAACATGCCTACCCCTATGATGAATTGCGGCCCTTAACTTGTGATGGGCAGGATACTTGGGGTAGCTTTTCACTGACACTTGTTGATACCTTGGACACACTTGTGGTGTTGGGCAACTACACTGAATTTAGGCGCGCTGTTGAACTGCTTCTGGAAAATTTAGATCCAAACAAAAATGTGAACGTATCAGTTTTTGAGACTAATATCAGAGGTATGATATGCTGTTTTTTACCGTCAAGGTTTCAGTTGTTGGCGGTCTTCTGTCTGCTCATCTTCTTGCCAAGAGGGCTGGAATGTATACAGAGCCCGGCTGGCCGTGCCACGGAAGACTGTTGGACCTTGCGGAACGCTTTGCAGCAAAATACTTCCCGCCTTCAGCACACCCAGTGGAATGCCCTACGGTACTGTTAATTTGGCATTGGGTGGCGTTCCCTTGAAAGAAACTCCGGTGACATGTGTCGCTACTATCGGTACTTGTATACTGGAATTTGGTGCCTTGTCGAGACTGACAGGTAAATATTATATATATTTATATATTCGTCGGAAAATAGAGTTGTACTCGTGAATTTTTAAGTTGGTCACACCAACCTGTCGTCAGACGAAATATATATATATATATATATATGATAGTGTGTAGCTCACCGATCGGCTTAAGGAACATGTTCCGTTATGTCCTGGAGCTCAGACTAGAGCCCTCGCAGGCGGTCGCATAGCGACGTGTAGCATAAGTTGATAAGGTGGAATCGACAAAGACAATGGAAACCGGAATGGCCATTTCTGGCTTATTAGCCGTCATCAGCCAGTCATACCCAATCCCAAGTGTGGAACACCGATAAAGACAATGGAGATCGGAATGGCCATTTCTGGCTTATTAACCGTCATCAGCCAGTCATACCTAATAAGCCAGAAATGACCATTCAGGTCTCCCTTTTCTTTGTCGGTTCCACTTTTTCAACATATGCTACACGCCGCTATGCGACCGCCTGCGGGGGCTCTAGTCTGAGCTCCAGGGCACAACGGAACATACATCTTCCTTAAGCAGATCGGTGAGCCACACACTATCATCATATTCCCGATCGCAACCGACAAAACAACGAGCCCGTGCCTCAATGGTAGAGCGTTCGACTCAATCACTAATTATATATATATATATATATATATTCATAAATGTTTTTCTTATAAAGACGTCGTAAATCAACCCGTTTACAGTTAGACGAATTGCTCTTCCTGATTCTATACCCTACTTAAATTTAGCATGTTCGTACAAGTAATTGCCTATGAGTGTTAAGCTCCCCGATATCCATGCCATTCGCAGGTTTTAGCTTTGTCTTCGCCCTAGAGCTATAAAGTACAGCATATAGTACCTGTAATCAATACATATACCTTTACTGACACTTACCGTTCTATGTAGGTGATCTTCGTTACGAAAAGGCGGCTCTGCGAGCTCTACGTGCTCTTTGGGCTCACCGATCACATCTAGGTCTCATTGGAAACCACATAAACGTCCTAACGGGCGAATGGGTTGGAAGCGAGGCCACCATAGGAGCCGGCGTTGACTCATATTTTGAGTATCTCTTGAAGGGCGCAATTATGTTTCGTCTTCCAGAACTTGATGCTATGTTCCGTGGTAAGCTATCAAAACTCTTCCGTGATTTTCACACTTCTAGGACGTCTCAAGTTTGCTTACCTCCGTTAGTGAATGCAGAGTTTCTTTTATTTCTGCGCATAAGGATCTGGTGTCTGCGTAAAATATGTGTAAAGGATATGTAGGTTAAAGGGAGCATCTGCTGCAAGGCGAAATAGTTCCAAATTTCTAATCGCACGCTACTCATGGTGCCCTGGTTAAAAATTAGAAATAAAGCCCTCAAACATGTGTCGTGTGATTTTTTCAGGTTTTTGGGTGTCTGCCATTTCCAGGAGTTATCCAGATTGACTGTTTCAAGTCTTTCCCCGAACTGAACTTTACGGGGTGTTGGTAGGAAGACCGGCTGAATTAACTACTCACACTTGTCCTGTCAGGATGCCATTACTTTGCTTTGCTATATTTTTGGCAGTCGCCGTACCAAACTGCTGGCGTTGCTCCGCAATTGCTCCTCTTCTCGGCATACCGAGGACTGCGTGCCATAGTGAACATAAGTACGATCCGTTGAGAACTACTTCCCACCAAACTACAAGTCGAAGACTGCATTCACGATCAGGTCTCAATTCTTTTTGTCATCCTGTTATTTGCTTGCCTAGGTCTTAATATTCACTAGCCTTTTGGTTGTCCCTTATAAAATACTCATAACAAAATCTTGCATACCTCTTCCCTTTTTGGCGGAAGACGGCTCGAGGCGGGGTGTAACACGCTAGTTAGTATCTCACGCAGTAAACCCAAATTTCAGTGCCATAGTCCGACGAAATATTCTTAGTGTACTGATAATTTCTGTTGCATCATGCTCATTGTGCAACCCAGTGGCACTCCGCATGCTAGGGTTGGGTCAAACGAATTATTCCAATCTGCCAGATTGACCAGGTATTTCTACTCAGTCTGTGTGACTAAGTGTGTAATCTTTGCTCTTGCTGCCCTTCGCCCGAATCCTTACGTACGTTACGGATTGTTAACTCTGAGATTCGGCAATGCAAACTTAACCATTTTAAGGTAATTAACAGATTTTTTCTATCGACCCTATTTCTCGTCGTGGTTTTACATTACCTTTTTTGCTTAATTTTGCTGTATATCACATAACATTCTTATAATTCAAGCATAGGAAGCACGCTTATCACTATTTAGGTCTTTTGATAGTTTTCTAGACTTACAGGAGCTTTGTTTTTTAATGTTTCCTAGACTACCGTGAGATTATACGAAAACACATGAAGTTCGGTTCTTGGCACTATATGGTTTCAATGAAACAAGGCAGTGTAACAAGTCCACTGTTTCAGAGTCTGGAGGCATTCTGGCCTGGTGTTTTGGTGAGAGGGACATTTTTTGAATAAAATTTTCCTTAAACCTATTTATTAAAAGTTTCCTAAAGGACACTAAAAGTTACTTACTCTCGGTTACCAATAAGTGCCTTCAAACAACTTACAATTTTATTTCAGAATCTGCGTCACTTCTTTTTGTGATGCTTTCTGCCGCTGGCTGCCATTATTATTATGACTTGAGAAAGCATATGTAAATTGAGCCATATTTTTTGGTGAGTAATTAATGGAAACAAGAGCATGGTTATCGGGCGATTGTGTCTGTTGTGCTAGATGAGCTTTTTATTCCTAGTGAGTTTAGGTGAAGTCAGTTTGCAAATCGAGGCACTACCGCCCTCTGATTTCACTGCATTGCTAGATCGCGCTTTATCTAACAATTCATTCCCAATAACATCCGCAATTTTATATAATCGTTTTGTTTACATGTGGAAGTTTAAGTTGGGCTTCTAGCCGATGATTATGAACGTGGTGAGGGTGATTTTGTTCTGTCAGAAGGTATGACAACTATTGTGCTTTCGAGTCAACGTCAGGCTCATTTTATTTACAGAAAGTTGCTTAGTAAGATTACAATTTTAATTCATTTTTTTCCTTTTGATTATACGCCAACTATCACACAGCCCCGTTTCTTCAATCGTTTTTCCAATAATTACTTGAAACAGTTACCTTTCATTCTAGGCTCTAGCTGGGGATATTGAAGAAGCTAAGGAGTCCCTTCTACAGTACCATCAAGTCTGGAAGAAGTATGGATTTCTTCCAGAAATGTACGACATCAATTCGGGTAGGCCGGTATCAGGCAGAGCCGCTTATCCCCTTCGGCCAGGTATATACCTTTACTTGTACTCTCATGAATGGAGTGCAGTATTTGAGTCCTAGGTGATTGTTGAAATAAGTGAAATTCATCGGATTCCAGGATGGTATTTACTTTTCTGAGCTTCGGACATTTGACAGGTGTTCATTGTTAAAAATCAGATTAAAAATCAGCCGCAACGACAGCGCTGTTAATAAAACATTAGGACAAATCGCCGTTCAGTTTTTCAGCCTCGGATGTAACTAACCTGGATCATTTGTGTGAATGGGAGATCGGTACGCCAGGAGACCGAACTCATTAGAGTTCTTAATTCAAATCACCTCACATCTTACATCGCAGGCGGTCGCATAGAGACGTGTAACATATGTTGATAAAACGGAACCAATAAAGACAAGGAGGCGGGAATGGCCATTTCTGGCTTATTAGCCGTCATCAGCCATTCATATCCAATCCCAAGTGTGGACCACCTGAGATTTGAACCCGCGATCCTTGGTAATTGAGTCGAATGCTGTACCATTGAGCCACGGGCCCGTTGTTTTGTCGGTTGCGATCGGAAATAGGATGATATTGTGTGGCTCACTGATCTGAGACAGCTTTTCACAAAGCTGACTGTGTATCCGTTGAGTCGGTAAGTGAGTTAATTTTGCGTAGATCATCGCTTCTACAGTAACGAAAGGCCCGGTGGAAAAGTGTTAGAACGCAGCTTTTTTATGGGCCGCAGGGTGATTGTTTTCATAGATAAGTACGGTAGCTGTCCTAACTCATGAAATATTATGGATTACATGAGTTACGGCACGTTACGCGCAATCAGCGCACGCTGTCTCCACCAAAGTTTTACCTAAATAAAGAATCGATCTTTAGGAAAAATAAAGGTTATTGTGGTTTATAAATTAATATTATATTGTCTAGAAATACTAATATTTTATAAAAGGTACAAATTACGAAAAGTTGAACAATTGATTCTGTTGAGTAAACTAAAGTTTTAAATGTATAGAAAGTCTGTCCATGCAACTAAATGAGTGAATAAACCAGCAAAAGTAGAATTACATTTGAAAATAGTCTTTTTCAGAGTTTTACACACACATATTCAGCTAGATTAAGGGCAACGTAAAGTATTGCCGTCATCAAGCAGCCTAACATGGGAGTGTATATTCCAACACCGTTTCACGAGAATCGACCGTTTTTCTTCCGTTTGTACGTTGTTTTAGATGCGTTCTACCAAGGCAAGCAAATTTTCGGTTAAGTGCGCCGATAGGGACATCATATGAATATAATATTTCATAAGCTCACATGTTCACAGGTCGGTCATTTACTAATAAATTTACATCGAATCGTGACGTGCAATCGTAAACGTACCATTTTGTGTATATAAAAATGAATTTTCTGTTGTTAAATTTATTTATAACTATTTCGGGTTTTCTATTACAATGAGCTTCAGGTCGCCTTTGAAAATGGCGTGAATTCTTTATGATTTTTAGTGTCTTCAGTCGACTACCCATAACTGTACATTCCGTTCAATGCGTTTGGTAAAACCTTCAAAATAAGATATTTCTTAAAACCATTTACCGAGGTGGTGACTTTTTTGGGACGTTCTTTCTCATGCAGATGTCCGTCTTGGTCATATTTGTAGACTCACTCAAACATGAAAACTAGGTGCCGAGAAAAATGAACATCCACAACAAAAGCCGGGATAATATATGCCTATAATTAGTTTAAAATATTTCAATAATAAGTTACCTTTTTAAAAAGCGCTTTAATTAGATGGTTCGCTGTTGAATACCTGCGTACTTAAAGTTTTTCCAAAGTGAGGTGAAGGGAAAACTGGGAACGTTTTACCGGTTTTTCGACTTAGCTGAAAAGTGGGGATATAATTTCTGCTGAAACTTAAATAACTCACTTCTCTCTTTATATCAGAGCGTTTTTCAATTTATTTCCTTACTACTCAGTCTACTTCTAAGATTTCAAACGCACAAAAGAGTGGTCAAATTTATACTAAGATTTGCGATAAAATGTCAATCTTCTGCCACTTCCGTTTCAAGTTTTTTTTATTCATTTATAGTCAAATGCAGACCGAAATTGTCTTGACAGGGTTTGCGTACGCCGTGACAGCGAAAAGTGGTGGCGTGTCATCGCGTCTCGTATATATGCGCGTTTAAGGTCCTAATTATCAATGTGATAAAACAAAGTACATTCACACAAGTTTATTCCAGGGTGTTTTGGTACAAAATATCAGAAATTTACAAAATTTAATTTTTTAGACTTAATCTGCCCTTGTTTTCCTGAAAACAATGTGATCTATTAAACCTGCATTCACCTGATTTTCATGAAAACAAAACAAAATTTTTCGTTCTCCGAAGGGATACATTCCAATTTTTCCGGTTTATATTAATGTTTATTCACGTTCTGCGCACAAAATAAAAATGCTTTGATCCTGGATAGCAAGAAACGTCGGATTTCACCTAATGCAGCCCAGTTTTCCCATCAATAAACCGATATGAAAAGAGCTCCTTATCATTAAACAGCTTTTTGTGCATCAATTCAATGCAACAAATAGAACAAACACCTTAAAATGCCTGCCCTGCTACTACCTAAAATTCTGATATAGACATTTCATGAGTTAGGCAATCTACTGTATGATATCGTGATTAGAGCCTTTTCGGTGGACGCTCGTTGCAAGGCCGCCATCACTGAGTTTTTGGATTCTCACGTCAAGGAACGTGCTGATATGTCCTGTGGCGTCTCCACGAGTCAAATGAATAGCTGGGAAAACACTATTCAGGCTCTGATGCAACTGCTCCACTTCGGAGGTCCTTATGATAAAAAATGTATCATCTACGTATCGGACTCACATTTTTGATCTGAAAGTTTGCATAACCTCCTATTCTAGTTGTTGGAATACCAGTTCTGCCAGTAGACCCGATATTGGTGAGCCCATTGGGTAACCTTGATACTATTTGTGTCGGAGTGCCAAGCTTCGAGGAATTCGCGTGCTTGTTTGGTGCTAGCCATGGCGACCACTTCAGTTCCCTCCCAATTGCAGCAGTGGTCGCAATCAACGGCGTTGTCTTTGTCGTTTTTACCAAACCATCACAGCTACCACAAGTCACTATGCGACTGCCTGTGAGGGCTCAAAAGTTAGCCCCAAAGCACTGTGAAATATACATTTCCCCTACCCAGATCGGTGAGCCGCACGCTATCATCATATTCTCGATCGCAACAAGCAAAAACGACGGGCTCGTGGTTCATTGGTAGAGCGTTCGACTTAATAACAAAATGTTGCGGGTTCGCATCCCAGGTAGTCCACACTTGGGATAGGGTATGTCTCGCTGATAACGGCTAATAAGTCAGAAATGGCCATGACGGTCTCCCTTATCTTTGTTGGTTCTAACTTAGCGCACACTACCTACACCAATACATCGACAAACACCCTCAAAATCACCGTATACCTGAGTATATCACGGTCTCCTAGAAACCGTGGCTGGGAAGGTTGCCAATCTGACGCTTACACCAGACCACGCCGTTGGCTCAGTGTATGTGCTGTGTGTGTCGAGTGGCTGTCCAGTGGACTGGGAGTCAGACGGCGATGGCTGCTCCATATCCCCTGAGTTATTGAATCCTGGTGTGTGCGTTATGGGGGCCAGGTCGTGCTGTGGCGCGCGAAGACGGGTACGCCGATCCGTCAGCCCACTTTCACATCAGGCAACTGACCGGCTCGGACAGTGGTCTGATTGTGGGGGTGGGGGAGAGAGTGAGGTCGAGAGCTCAGCGCATTTTCCTCCCTATAAACAATCTGACGCGCTTGAAACTATCACGGTGCGCTAAAAGCCGTGGCTTGGAAGGTTGCCAACTGACGGGATAACTCGGACCGCGTGGTCAGCCCAATGTATGTTTTGTGTGGAGTGGCTGACTGACGGACTGAGAATCAGGCTGCAATGGCTCCTTCTTAATGTGGCCTTTAGGGCACTCCCACTTCGTGGGATCCGAGCCAGGTGTGGTTGTACGTCCAGGGGTGGCTCCGGCCACGCCAGCCACCTGCGTCCACTCCCGCCTCCCGTCTTCTTGACTCTGTCATGACACCGGGTTCAGGTGGGGGAGGAGGAGAGAGTGCGGTAGCTGCAGCGCAAGGCTACTATCACTTAAAACTAATTCACGCGCAAGTCACCGTCCCTGCACCACCCTTCCGTGGAGCATACGTTGGACATCATCGGACTACGACGGTTGAACTATCGTGTGTGTGGCAGAGACATTATACCGTACTTTCTGCATAGATAGTAACTAATAGGCCACTTGCGGACTCTGAAGAGACTGCTCTCACTGTTGGTAACTAGCGCACCTCTAAGTACTCTCGCTATTTATGCACTCATAACCGTTGTGTTATGCGTGCGCCGACACGTCTTCTTCATAATTCTTGTGTATGCGGCTGAGGTGTGAGACTTTGCGCAATGGTTCTTTGATTGCTTCTCAGGCAGTAATTTTTTCTCCAGATAAATAAGATCGCTTAACCATGGTCGACTTTTCTCCGCCAACAGAATTTATAGAATCCGTGATGCACCTGTACAGAGCGACTCGGGATCCTTACTTGCTCGAGGTCGGCGTGGACGTTCTCACATCCATTGAATCTCAGGCTCGAACAGGCTGTGGATTTGCTACGGTAAGCGCTAAGTTGTGGTTAGTCGGTTTGCCCTGACAAAATCACTGCTGTCTGAATTTAAAACATGCGAGCTGGGGTAAGACAGAGCGGTTAGAAAGAAATCATTCGTACTGTCGATCTCATTTACCTTAAACTCCTGTTTAAATGCCGGCATTATCAGCTAAGTTTCAATTTATTGAAGCCGATAATATAAGAAGATAGCACGTCGAATCTGCTTACTGAAAGTCATGTTCATTCGGGTCATATTACTGGGTATGTTTGTCGACGATAAGCGACCACAGTCTGCTGCGATCCTAATTCCCTTCAGGTTTGTCCGCAGCATTATGCCTACACAGAACTATCGTTGTCCCCTCCCCACTCATTGACTTGAAACTATCTGGCACCACGTTGCGGACACGCTCGAGCTGCTGCCTTCTTCGACTTTCTGATCTAACTTGCCCTAAGGACGCAGTAAAACGGAAGTATCTCATTAAGTGTGACTGTTTGAGCCAATTTTTCTCCCACTGTCGGCTTCCTAGACGAAAGTAGGAGCCAGTTTGTAGCTAAAATTCTGCAGGATAGCACTCCTCTTTAAATCAAAGACACGCGTAGCCTGATTTCCTTCTTGTCTAAAATCTATTTTGCAGAACTGATTCACAATTGACTCCAGTGAACTAGAAAAGACGTCTTTGAAACCTCTGAATTTAGTCATCTTCCAATTACTTCTGAAACGGTTCTCAGCAGATCCTTCAGACTTCTGAGGCCTGTTTTTCAAGCATGGATTTGTTAGGTTTCTTATTTTACCTTGGAAAATTGCCACGTAATCGTCTCCTCTTACAATTCAGTTCGAGTTCAATTGTTTCAAAGATTGCGGTTAAGTGATTAGTGGTTCATTCAAACTGTAAATACACAATTGCGGGCGTATTCATCAAACAACTGTGCTTTTTTCGGTTTTTCTGCAAATTAGCTCCATTGACCTTTGCATCTTGCCAGCGTACATCGAAGATTTTTGAATTGTACCTGCTGTTTCCAGCCAGAGCTTTAACCAGCAGGTCTCTGGGCGGCGTTTGTTCTACCTTGAATATAGCCCTAAAAACTGCCGGCGAATTTTGGTTTCTTATAACGCGGAAGTGCTATCCAGAGGCGTGGCACTAATACGGTGTTTTCTTGTTTGCGCTTTTTGTGACTGATTCCGTTACTTTTCTATGCATCAATGTCTTACACCGTTTACCCTGACCTTAACGTCGTCCTCATGGTAGATATTGCCTAAAAACTGAGAGTGACTTATGGTTATACTTACCCTTTATTTGCTCCAATGCCGATTCAGTCCTCCCTTCACGCTCAGTAACTCTCTGGTGTCAACTCTAGGTGTCTGACGTTCGCACACACTCACTGGAAGATCGTATGGAATCATTCTTCTTGGCCGAGACTATCAAGTACCTCTACCTCCTTTTCGATACGGAAAACTTCTTGCACACCGTCCCTTCAGAAGAACGCGATCATAGCATCCATTCAACTTCTCCGCCGCCCACCTGGGCGTCATCCGAACAACAGTGTGAGCCAGAAAGCGGTGGCTATATTTTCAACACTGAGGCCCACCCGTTTGACAGTGGCCTCATTCACTGTTGCTCTATACAACGCGTACAGGCATTGGATGCCACTGCTCATCTCACCGTCCAGCTGTCTGAGCTAGATTTAAACTTGACTTCTCTCTCTAGTCATGCTGACGCCGGTACTGTTAATGACGAGAGCGATGGGACTGCGGATGACCAGGGTGATGTGGACGAAGCGCTACCGGGACCGGCCGCTGGTCGTAAAGTACTAGAGGCGAAATTAATGGAAAAAGTGGACAAAACATTTATAAAACTCCTTAGTCCTGGGTTGAAATGGGATGGTTCCTCCTTTGAAGTGCCTCGCGAGTGGCGCCAGTCTGGAACACCATGGCTGTTGAGGTCGGCAGCGATGAATGGTTGTCTTCCCTCTGGCAGGACATGTCTGGACTTTTGATGCTTTCGCCGTCGGAAGACAAGTACCCAACTGGTTATGTTCCACCTCTTATGCGGCGCTCACCGCCTCTCCTGACCTGCCCCAATATTCCTTTCTCTGTGCACCTGAAGTCTTTCCAGGATTTAGATACAGTTGATTTGCGCTGATAGTTTGATTGTTGTCCGAAATAGCCTCTTCTTTTTGTACAAACGTATCTTTTCTAAAGAACTGTGATAAAGCAGTAAAAAATGCAGATTTCTGACTAGTATTGAGCTTTTTTAATGTCCTCCGCACTGTGCACTTTGGGCAGTCGGCCGGTCACGTATGTAGCGTGCATTGAATTACGTATGGTCATTGGCGGAACATCACCCGTACAACAGCTTGTAACTGGTGTTTAAGATCAAAAAGCTTGCCTCTGCGGATATCCTGACTTAAGAGATAATCATGGGCCACACGAATTGTCCAAAGCGGGATACAGTACGTGCTATTTGATGGTAAATAATCCTTCGGTGTAGCACTTCTCTCCCGCCGTTTTTAGTCGGCTAGGCAATAATTCGCAGTTGGAAATCCAGTCAGAAAATTACTCGTGTTTGTGATTGTTTCCAGTCCTTTTTCTGGTGAGCCCTTCGCAGCCAACACGGGAAATGCTTCAGCGTTGCGGTGTTGTCCTGAAAGTTAGCTGATTGTTTCTTTTTTGTCCATGAGAGAAGATCAGTTGCATTTTACCCTCTGCCTGCGAACAAACATAAGTAGGTTGGCTGTATTTAATTCGATCGAAGCCTTATCACTTTGTCCTAAGTTTTGCTGCCCGCGTCAGAAACCCAGCCAACTATAGCTAGAAACACAGTTTGAAAACCTTAATCAGACACACGACCTCCAGCCAGTTTCAATAGACAGCTACAACACCTTAAGTCTACGTTCGGTATCAGTATATTTGAGGGAGATGTAGGTTAGTCACCTTTTAATTCCCTTTTTTTGTACATGCGAGTTGTGGTATCAAAAAATAGTATCTCGATATGTTGGCGAGGCCAACATATTGGAACATAGTTGAAAAAGAGCAGACAGTGAAAAAAAACTCCCGGTGATATTTAGGAGAAAAAAAACTGTCGCCCTTTGGGGGGTCCAACGGGGGGCATTGCGGAGGTAATATGAATCAGCCAGATGCTCCCTTGATGATTGCAGAGTTCGTTGAGGGATTTCAAAGGTGGAAATATATGCCCAGATCATCATCGGTCCATTGCGGTTCAAACCAAGGGAGAACGTTCATACACCGCATGGACGATGGCCGCCAGGTCCAGCTGATGTGAACACTCACGGTGTCACCAAGGTGTGCAAATAATTAAGGAGCGAAGACCTCGAGAACACCAGCATGGGAATTATGGGAGAGTGCAAGACCTCAAACGAAAATAACAAACAAATAAATTTTACTCAAATATAGCTAGTAGTATCATAAATATATTATTTTCTGCCGTCACTTGCAGTTTTCAGTTGGTGCTGTAGCTCGCACCATTATATCGATCTAACTTTCGCTTAAAAACCTCCAAGGAGTCCGACATTAAAACATCCAGAGGAAGACTATTCCTAGCTTTGACTACTCTTTTGGAGAAGAAGTACTTCCGGGTGTCTAGCCTTGCTCCAGTCACGTAATTTGAGAGGTTGACCTCTCAAGTTCGTGGTTGCTAACTCGAAGAAATCACCTGGGACGAGAAAACAGTCCTAGACGCGTAGTATGCGGAATGTTAGTATCAGGTCTCCCCGAAGCTGTGTATAGCGCAAGAGATTGAGATTCAACAGCCGTGTTTCATAAGGCTGTGAGCCATGTCCAAGGACAAGTTTTGTTGCTCGCCTTTGGACCTTTTCGAGGATGTTGATGTCCTTCGCCGCCCAGGGTCTCCAAGCTTGGATAGCGGACTCCAACTGTGGCCGCACGAATGTTACGAAGACTTTAGCGAAGCAGTCGGTAGTGAAGGCTGCAAAAGCTCGTTTAACGAGGTACAGAATCGACATGGCTGACTTCGCTACCTTTGCGCAATGTAGGGAGGGTTTAAACGAGGGCCTGATCCAGACTCCCAGGTCCTTTTGCACATCCACTTCTTTCAATGGACTGTAAACCGTACGGTTCTAAGGATTGCTTTTCCCGACTCGTATGATGTTGCACTTGCTCTCATTAAATGGCAAGAGCCAGTCGTTTGACCATTTCTGGAGTCGATTTACGTTTACCTGCAAGTTCTCTTCGTCAGCCGCAGTTTTAATGACGCACCAAAGTTTGAGATCATCGGCAAACATGGCAATATCGCAGTCCAGTTCGTTGGCCCAATCGTTGATGCAGACAATGAACAAAATAGGGCCGAGAACAGAGCCTTGGGGAACACCACTCTCAACCTTGGTCGACTGTTTGTCGCTGATATGGACAGTTTGTGAGCGGCCAGTTAAGAAGTTTTCTATCCATGTCAAAAGTCTACCTCTTAATCCTATGCGGTTGAGTTTTTAAAGAAGGCGGTGTTGCGGCACGCTATCAAAAGCCTTTTTGAAGTCAATATAGACTGAGGGCACCGTATTTCCTCTATCGACCGCCTCAGTCCAACGTTCTAAACAGTAGAGCAAATTTTTAACGCAGGATCTACCTCTACGGAAACCGTGCTGGACCTCGGATAGCAGATTGCTATGTTCTAGGAACTGCATTAGTTGTTGCTTAATAATTTTTTCCATGATTTTGCAGCAAACCGAAGTTAGGCTAACCGGTCGATAATTTTTTGCAGAGACCGGGCTTCCACCCTTATAAAGCGGTGTAATCCATGCATATTTTCAGTCGGCTGGTAGACTTCCAGTCTGGAAGGATGTTTGGAAAAGCGTAGAGAGTGGTTTTGCCAACTCTCTCGCAAGCTCTTTCAACAGCTTGGCAGGTACTTCATCGGGACCCGGTGACTTAGATTCCTTTAACCCCAAAAGTTCCTTGAGGACAGTAGTCTCGGTGAAATGAACAGTCTCGACTATTGTATCCACTTAGAAGCCATCGGTAGAGAAATCGTATCTCGTTTCCTTTGTGAAAACAGACTGGAAAAATTCCGAAAGATGATCAACCTTCGCACCGTCTTCAGTAAGGTCTATGCCATTGGCGGTCCTCAGCAGGGGTATCGGATCCTTGTCCCGTGTATTCTGCCTGAGGTAACCGTAAAACAGTTTCGGGTTCACGGTGGCCCGGTTCAACAGGACCACTTCGAAAGCCTGTCTTGTTCTAATAATAAGGCCCTTGACCCGATTTCTCTGCATTTGGTACGCATTTAGAGATGCAGGAGTTCCGTCGGTAAGCGATTTTTTCCACAATCTCCGTTTTTTGTTAACTTCGATTTTTAAGGCCTGCGAAAGCCATCGCGGTCTGTTGGTTAACCTTTTTCTTAAAATCAGACAGCGATTTTCGATGAGCCTGTGCAGTATGTCCCAGAACGTTTCCCAGTCCTCGGTTATGTTTCCAAAGAATAGAGGTTCCCACTGAGTGCGCATGAGTTCGGCCCTCATTCCACCGAAATTGCCTTGCCATATATTCCTTCTGATTTTTGTGGGTCTTGCTGGTATAGAAAATAGTGAGTACTCCCATCGCAGTACCACGTGGTCACTTTTAACTAGCGGTGGTAGACAGGACACTTCGTCGATGCTGTCCTGCGACTTCGTGAGAACTAGGTCCAGGCAATTGGCCTGTTGTCTTGGGAAAGTGACGTGCTGTGTGAGAAGTAGCTTTAGCGTCGTGCTCAGAAGACAACCGTCAAAGGCTAGATCAGAACTATGTGCGCAGGTCGAGCTCCAGTTGATGTGAGGCGCATTGAAGTCACCCATTATCAGGATATCCAACCGTGTAGCAATCTTTTCAAGCTCCTCTAGCAGATAGGCATCGGCTACGGGGTCTTTTCTCGGTGGACGGTAGACTGTCAGGACATCTAGACTTGATGTACCTGGCACTTTTATGGATAGCCATATCGCCTCGGAAGTAGACGCAAATTTATAAGTTTTTTTTTAAAACTGTAAGTTCAATTTTCACGTATGTGAGTAAGCCGCCTCCTTGAGGCTCTTTCCTGTCTTTTCTAAAAAGTTGGTAGCCAGCCATAGTTACCTCGCGGTCGTCCACGTGTTGGGACAACCAAGTTTCTGTTACGGAAATTATATCTTGAGATAGATCGCAGACATGAATCTTAAGCTCGACGAGCTTTGATAATATACTCTGTGCATTGGTGTACATTAATGTTAGTTTTCGGTTTGTCTGGGAAGTGCTAACAGTCGGGCGCGAGCCTCTGTTTACTGGGCCAACTGCGTGGTACTCCGGAACGGGCCTCTCCAGGGGGAGAAGATTGGACGATGGATCACTTGGTGGTTGTAAATAACCAAATTTGTTTTCCCCCTCGCTGAGCCGCCGTCTCAGTTCGATGACAAGTTGATAGCGTTTGTTCCGCTCCGCAGGTGAGAAGTCCTGCTGAAAAAACTCCAGGGTTTGAGTTTTTTAACTTAAAGTGCCTAGACAGAATGAGACTGGCTTCCTGGCTACTGGTCAAGATAACTTTTAGAGGCCTAGGACGTGTTGATTCAGGTAGGCTTTCGGGCCATTTTCCAAGCCGGAAGGCTTTTTCCAGTTCAATCAATGTATTAGGTTCCAGCATATTGTTCAGGAGTTCAAGAAAGTGGTTCCTGTCTTCGGAATATCGGTCTACGGTGGTCGTAGCTGTTGATTCAGGTAGTCCCTGTATTATGAAACCTTTTTTTCTGTCCGTGGCATTTTTGTACCTACGACGCTGTCTTCCACTATCTGGTGGAAAGGTTTTACGTTGCGCACTGGTGATGATGGAGCGGATGCTGATTGGCTATGTGTTGGTTTTGATCCAGTTTTTTTTTTGGTTTCGGCGAATTCCATGGGTTCGACGAGTTTGAATCGCAGGTGGTAGTTTCTTTTGGGGAATCAATTCCACTGCTTGTGCTTGGTGTGAGAATCTCAGTATTTCCTGTGGAGGACAAGACAATGGTCAAAGCCCCGTGTTCGAGCTTTTTTGAGGAATCTCTCGAAGTCGGTTGTCCATTGGCTTTTTCCTTCTTGGTGTCAGTTTTGCGTTTTGGACGGCTTTTTTGTTTAAGGCGGACTGTTTTTGTCCTTCGCCATTGGTACTTGATGTTCGGTAGCCGTAGAATCTGTCGTAGTTGTTTTTGGGATACCCTTTGATCGAGTATCAATGGTTTTGCTCCTGGTAAGTCACTCAGTGGACTCCTGAGTGGCATCTACTGCTTTAGAGGTGCCTTTTAGCGCAGATTTTATTTGCCTTATCTCATCCTCGAGCTGGTTTAGCTTCATGGACAGTTACTGACAGCCTCCACAAATGGCAGTGTCGTCAATAGCGTGCATATTAATTTGAGAGAGCGCCCGCCGCCGTGATGAGTTGGTCGAGTGGTTAGCGAGCATCGCCATCGCATTGGTGGTTGCGGGTTCAATCCCGGCTTGTGGCATGACTTTTTGAATTCTTGTGTGGTGACTTAAGAATAAACGCGTGGCTAGGTGTAGGTTTACACTACCAGCGGTTTAACACAAGCAGTATAAACATTATCTACTCCGCCTTTTTTGCAAATTAATGAAATCCTTCGAACGTTCTTAACTACGTCTGCTAGTGGAAGTTGTTAAAAGTATTTGTTATAAAGAGTTACTCGATATAAATTTCACAATCAGTAAGACAGAATATGGGTAATGAACGACTCAGCCTGTTTTTTAGATACTCCTCAGAAAGCCTGACGAGCAGTTAGAGCCTGGATTAGACTGGTAGGTTGTATGGCCAAGCCAAGATTTCCGGCAGGTTGCTCTATTTGGAGAACTGTCCTAGTCGAACAAAAGTCCTCAGAAACCCTGGAGAGCCGTTAGAGAATGGATTGGACTGGTAGGTTGTGTAGGCCAAGATTTCCGAACGTGCTCTATTTGGAAGAATTCTCCTGGTCGAACTGTGAGGGTATCGAAGGAAACTGGACGGAAGATTAAATTAATTGATTCAATAATTTGAACCAATTAATGTCTGTGGACTGTTTGTTTCAGTGCAAATACTCGATTAAAAAAGGTTTTCTTGCTGCTAAAAATTCAAACCGCGCGACACCCGTTCAGTCCAATGTTAGTTAACTGTTCTTATCAGTATTTGAACAGTGGCCAGAAATGTCGAGGCTTGCTAACAAAGTCGCACATAGAGAAATTAAAAGAGCTCCGGCAAAAAAGATGTCCATATAACGAGGCCAGACAAGGGAATGAGCGCTGTCTTAATGGACAGAACAGATGATATTATGAAACAACAAATCAATTCTTTCGGACAAGGAAAAAGTTTAGAAAGACATAAAATTAGAATGATCGGACCGATGAGGTAGACACACAACTGACTGCCTGTTTGAAAAACTTTAAACGGAAGGGCTGATAAGTGAACATGACCTTGAGCGTCTCCGCCCCGTCGACAAGCACAAACCTTGATTGTACGGCACACCCGTTCGTTCCCTCCTAGATATGAGGAACTCGCCATACCATATGATAGAAAAATGTTTAGCCCATACATGATCAGATAGCGCCACATAGATACCGAGATACCTTTGAGTTCGTTGAAGGCGTGAAAGACCTCGACCTGAACCGCATGACGGTATTTTCACTGGATGTCTCGTCACTTTTTACGAATGTGCCAGTCAATTACGTTTGAATTCATTACTTCCAATCAACAAGATATAGGAATACCAGTGAATGCGCTCAAGGAACTGTTATTAAGATGTACCTTGAACGTGCAGTTCCTATTTAACAACAACTTGTACAGCAAAATAGACGGGGTAGCTATGGGCTCACCCCTTGGCCCACTTCTGGTGAATATTTTCCTGGGCAAGCTGAAAGCTTTACAGCTTCGTCCGCAGATAAACCGTCTCAAAAATATTATGGGCACTACGTGGATGATATCTTTGCGGTTTCATCTGAACAAACGGCCATTTCAGCTGTAATGGATACCATTAATCAGGCGCACCCGTCAATCCAATTTACCCTGGAAGAGGAACAATCCGGATCGCTCCCTTTCCTGAACGTGCTTCTGAGTAGAAGGCCTGACGGGAGTATTCGACGTAGTGTTTATCCTAAGAAGACATGGTTCGGACAATACGACCGCTTTAGGAGTTTTCTACCGCTGAACTTTAAGCACAATTTAGCGCGCTGGCTGACACAAAGGGCGAAAAGGATCTGCTCGGTCGTTAGCATTGACGAAGAGCTTAAGGTTGTAGAAAGCCCTTCGACAGAATGGATATCCAGATCGATTTATTACTAAGAATATGACCGAAAAACCACCAAAGTTACCGGTTCTAATGGCAAGCAAAAAAAACTATTTATCAGGGTCCCAATTTCAAGCGGTAGAAGCGGCTGCAATCAGGCTACACAAACGGGTCCTGTGCGCTCAAAAGGACTTTATACAGGCGCCGCGATTACCATGGCCGAAAGCCACCAATTCATCCGCCCGCATCTAATTGACTGTCCCGGTGGCCGCGATTCCTCTGACGATGATCCGAAAACGGACCACAAATTTGTTTCTTTCCCCTTCCCTCCACCACCCTGAAAGCCGTACGATTTGTTCCACTTACCAGCATATTTGACTTAGTTACACAGTGATATAAATGTAAAGGCCTGGCGAGAATTTATCGAAAGCCAGCGTATGCTCAGCAAATTGTCTTTTTAAATTTTCAATTGGGAATTTTCGCTACTCTAAGATGTGATGTTTTTAGGGTGGTTGTTGTCACACCAAGTGTGTGTGTGTGTATGATGTTTTCCGTTGCCAAAGGTTGTGCTCGCTAACTAGCCTTCAGGCTCCATAGTCAAGGAACTTGGCTGACTAATAACTGCATAGTTATCCGAACCTGCGTCTGCGTATCTTAGATAAACTTCTTAAATCGTCCAGGTGCATCTTCGGGTTTCTGAACGGGCACCAGAGGCAGTTAGGAAGTATAACTTCAGTGAGACCAGACTGTCAATTACTTCATAAATCATAGATGATTTTTAGTGGTTACATGGCGAAGGACCTATTCATTATACACAAAGCCGAAACATCTTTTAGTTCGACCGTCGATTCCTACGAGGTCAACCGGTGTCGCATGAAGTGGTGGGTGCAGGGACGGTGAATTGATCATCATTTAGTTGATAATGATAGCGAACGTGTACTGCACCTACCGCACACTCCTCACCCACTTGGGCTCCGTGTCACGACAGAGTCAAGAAGCCTGAAAGCGGGATCGAACGCAGGTGGCTGGCGTGGCATGTATCCTCAACTAATCGTCCCAGCTCACCTCCTGGGCCAGGCAAAAAGACCCAGGTTTTTACACAACAAGAAGGGGAAGGGAGGAGGTGGCTCGGGTCCACCCTGAGGACCGATGCCATAAAGATCACGTTAGGAAAGGGCCATTGCATACTAGCAGTCAACTAACCGGCCATTCTACACAAACACAGTGGGCTGACCGCGTGCTTCGAGTTATCTCGCCTGTTGGCAGCCTTCAAAGTTACGACTTTGAGCCCACCCATGAGTAGTTGAAACGCACCAGATTGTTTATAAGGAGGAGTATGCACTGAGCGTCGGTCTCATTCACTCTTCTCTCTCCCATACAGCTGTCGATAGTTCAAGCCGGTTTACCAACTGAGTTTGAATGAAGGTGCAGTAGCTGGCATACCTACACAGCCCGTCTGCGCGCGCTTCAAACGACTTGGCCCCCAGCACAATACATCAAGAGTTCACGCAAAAGTGGTGAGCAGCTCGGATCTCCCGTGTGCGTTGGTTTCATACGGGTTATGTCGACAAGGAGTAAAAAGTTCACTTCTCAATTACGTGAAAGATGCCTATACTGTGCCTGTGGTGGGTGCTATTGTGCCCCCTAAACGGACCGCGTGGTAGATGGTTTGGACCACGATGGGGGCCAGATCAGGGCACGGCAGGCGTTATTCGAATTGAGCTCCCATCGATAGTTGGAACGTTTATTTCGATGAGGTCCACCATACGCTCCGCAGCAGGGTGCCGCAGTTACGGTGACTTGCACGCGGTTTAGTTGCAAGTGATAGTAGCCTTGCACTGCAGTTACCGCACTTTCTCTTCCTCACCCAACTGGCACTAATGTCATGCCAGGGTCAAGAAGACCGGAGGCGGGAGATGGCGCCGGTGGCTTGCGCGGTCTGAGCTGCCCCTGGGCGTACAAACACACCTGGATCAGATCCCACGGGGTGGGAATGCCATAAAGGTCACATTAAGAATTAGCCATTGCAGCCTCACTCTCAGTCCGCTGGTCAGCCACTCGACACAAAACCCACACTGGGCTGACCACGCGGTCCGAGTTATTCCGTCAGTTGGCAACCTTCCAAACCATGGCTTTTAGCGCATCGTGATAGTTTCAAGCGCGTCAGATTGTTTTCAGTGAGGAAATTGTTCTAAGCTGTCGACCTCACTCTCTCCTCCACCTCCACAATCAGACCACCGTCCGAGCCGGTCAGTTGTCTGGTATGAAAGTGGGCGCAGCTGCTGGTGACCTCGACTACGTGTACTACGTACATCACCTGGCCCCCCAAACACAAGCACCAGGATTTCACACAACAGGGGGTCGAACGGCTCGCATCTCAAATGTGTGCGATAGCCAGAGGTCGCTTTCAGAACGAGCCATCTAAAGCCTGACTCTTAGACCACTAGTCAGCCACTCCACAGAGCACACATTGGACTGACTGCGAGGTCTGAATATAAATGTCAGTTGGCAACCTTCCAACCCATGGCGCTTATCGCCCCGTGATATTCTCAAGCTCAGATCACACATGTAACAGAGGAGTCACATGGAGAAAGAGCCGAGGATCATACTTGCCTCTTAATTAGTTATGCAGACTGAGAGTATGGTTTTTGTGGTGTTCTATGTGATCATATGAGGTGCCAAGGCTGATGCGGAGAGATGTAGTGTTGTAGTATAGCTGGCAGTGTTCTACCGCACGTTTTCATGGAAACGCATGCGACCTAATAGGCCCATGCGGTTGTTGAATGTGTGTGGGCAGTGTGGACAGTTGAGTCGGGTGTAACGTGTGTATGTTGGTGCTCCTGGCAATGATTCGCCGGTCTCTGAGTGATGGATTTGCAAGTGAACGATCAGGCCGATGCGTGATGTGCATGTGCGGTGACAATGAGGACAAGGTCGGGGGGTGCTGAGTCTGCGGGGGCTCTGCTGCGAGTAATGGTAGTCAAGATCCTGGGAGGAATATTGGAAGTGTTGATGGGTGCAAGAGATGTGCTGATATCGCGGTTGATTCCGTTTTTGTGGATGCGCATGTGACCGAGCAGGACCATGCGATAAGTGAATGTGCGTGGGCAGTGAGGGCATTTGAGGTGGCGGTCTCTGCTGTGTGTTGGTGTTCCAGGTAATAATTCACCAGTCTCTGTGTGATGGATTCGCAAGTAACTGACCAGGCTGATGTTTGAGGCGAATGTGCGATCGCAAGGATGACAGGTTAGTACCGAGTCCCCATCGCTGGTAATGGGGGCGGAGGCGGTGGTGGAGAAAATAGCAAGTGGCAGGCAGTCAGATGTAGCTACTGAGGTGGTTGGAGTGGGGCAAGTGGTGTTCGTCACCGTGATCGGCGCAGGGGTCGGAAGAGGAAAAACGTATTGGTGATCTTGGGCGGCGGGACATCGATGAAGTTGTTATCCGTGGTTGGGGTATTCGTCGTAATGGGGTTTGGGGCAGGTGTGGCAGAGGTTGATTTTGTGGGATTGTTGTTGCTTTGAGTTTGAAGATGTCCCACAAGGCCGATTCGCGCGCTGAATGTGAGTTTACAGCGTGGACACGTTGGCTGGGCTTGGGCATAAGTGGTGTGATCCGAGGTGCTTGTGACCTAAGAGTCGCCCTTTTGGCCTTAGTAGCGGCAATGCGGTTGGCCTCATAGATTGCTGCACCAGTTATCACGGATGCTCTTCCTGTGGGTGACATTCGTGCGCTCTTTTGGTCTTGGCGGCGGCGATCCTGTTGGCTTCGTAGATTGCCGCCCCTGTCTTCACTGTCCTTCTCCAAGCCGGTCGGTTCGTGGCGAGGTCCACCCAGGTCGCCGGGTGGATTTGCAGTTGCTTCAGAGATTTATTCAAAGTGTCCTTGTAGCGTCGTTTTTGACCTCCCTGTCAGCGAGCACCCGTAGAGACATCTCCGTAGAAAAGTCGTTTGGGTAGTCGCTCGTCGTCCATTCTTACCAGGTGGCCACTCCATCGAAGTTGAACTTGCCTCAGCATGGTGTGGATGCTGAGTATTCCGGTCCACTCCAGGCCTTCCGTGTCTGCGATCCTGTCTTGCCATCTCAGTTTCAGTATTCGGCACAGGCAGCTGAGATGGATGTGATTCAGCTTCCTGGCTTGGTTCGAGTAGACGGTCCAGGTCTCCGCTCCGTAAAGGAATGTCGTCAAGACGATGACCTTGTACATCTTCAGTTTGATGTTCAGGTGAATACCGTGGTGATTTCACGCGGAGGCCTGCAGTTGGCAGAAGGCCTGACTGACTTTGGAAATCCGTTGAGCAACCTCTTCGTCGATTCTCGTGTTGCGTGACAGCGTGTTTCCCAGATAAGCAGAGGTTTCCACATTTTTGAGTTGAGCGCCGTTGACATTGATTCGGGGAGCATTGTATTCCGCACTGGGTGGTGGTAGGTGCATGAACCCCGTTTTGGCTGTATTGCTTGCTAACCGAAATTGGTGCAGCCTGCTGCGAAGAGGTTCATACTCATTTGCATGTCCTCGGTCGTCACGGTGTTAAGAGCAAGTCAGGTATGTAGTCGTAGACACACGCGTTGAATCCTGCATACGCCGACTGCTGAGAAGATGTCCAGCAGTTCTGTAGTTAATCTTAGGGTGCTCATAAAGGTAGGCGTCCAGCAGCATAGCAGAAAACATGAAACTGAAGAGGGTGGGGGCCAGTTCGCAGCCCTGTTTCACTCCGTTGGTCAGTGCGAATGCTTCGGATACCGTCCCGTATTCAGTGACGCGCGCCTTCATCCCCTCGTGAAGCCGACGCACCATTTGTGTGAACCGCTCAGTACAACCGAATTTCTGCATGATTTGCCACAGTCCATCGCGATTCAGTGTCAAAGGCTTCCGTCAGATCCACGAAGGTCGTTTAGAGGTGGGTTCGCATGTCATGGCACTTCTCTTGTAGCTTGCGGACGGCGAAGATCATGTCGGTTGTTCCGTGGTGTCGTAGGAAGCCACATTGGCTTTCCGGGAGCAGTCCCTGCTCTAGGTGACCGTTCAGATGATTGAGAAGGATATGGGCGAAGATCTTCCCAGCAATGTTGAGCAATGATATGCCTCTGTGGTTACCACAGAGTTTCCTGTTTCCCCTACGCTTGTAGAGATGGACGATGGTCGCGTCTTTGAAATCACGAGGAACTTGTCCTTGGCGCCACATCTCCTTGAAGAGTGTTGTGAGTTCTGCCATCCACCGTGCTTGTAGACTTCCGGCGGGATTGCGTCGGATCCCGGTGTTTACCGCTGAAAATCTGCTGCATGGCCCGGATGGTTTCTTTTAGGGAAGGCGGCTGATCTGGGGTCATTGTTCGTGTCCACTTGAGGGAGCCGGTCATTGGCAGCATCGGAGATGGCTGATGAGCAATTAAGGACATTTCTGAAGTGCTTGACCCAGTGCTTCAGAATTCGAGATTTCTCTGTCAACAGTGTTGTACCGCCATAGGTGAGCAGCGGGGCGGTTTGCTTGATGCAGGGGCTGTATGTGGGCTTGATGACTTTAATAAACTTTTTTCACTTCATTGCGTTCCGCATACTCCTGGATTTCCTCAGCCTTTCGGACCATCCAGGCGTCCTGCATCTCCTGTAGCCATTGCTGTACAAGGCCGTGGCATCTGAAAAAGGCTGCATTGGTGGCTTCAGTCCGAAGGTCCATGTAGGCGTTGTGTAGTTCTTTTTTTGTCCGCGAATAGGTTGCTCATGTCGGCGTCATTGTCGTCAAACCATTCCTGGTGTTGACGGCGTACGCATTCGAGGACTTCGAGGGCGGTGAACGGGATGACATTTCGCAGTTGAAACCATCCTGTCTCCATGGTGGCGTTATCATCTGGTGCATGCAGTTTTTCCAGTTTCTAGGTTATTTGGTTGCTGAAATCAAAACAGTGAGCGGGCAAATTTACCAAAAGAGTATTTAACTTACCTGGTGGCCGCTTACCTTGGGGCCGTCGTCGGGGTTGCAGTCAGAGCCTCATCTGGGAGAGGAAGAGGTGGTGATCTGTCCAACCATCGGCATCGCGGATCGCCTTGGTCCCCATCAAGTCCTGTCGATCTCACATCAGGACGAGAACATAGTCCAGCAGATGCCAGCGCCGCGACTGAGGGTGCATCCACGTGGCCTTTTCCCGCGTCGGAAGTCGGAAGAAGGTGTTGGT
The DNA here is from genome assembly GCA_017591395.1 of Schistocephalus solidus. NCBI lineage: Eukaryota > Metazoa > Platyhelminthes > Cestoda > Diphyllobothriidea > Diphyllobothriidae > Schistocephalus > Schistocephalus solidus. The sequence continues at coordinate 30,301 of WEDG01000671.1, read as the reverse complement.
CTGTAGGAGAAGGGGTTCCACACAGGTTCACAGAAGAAAGAGGTCGTTATCATTAAAGCGGTGGAAGCACAATAAGCGGGTCCCAGAAAAAATGAATAAACCCGAGAGCGTGTCTGACGGGAACTGTGGTAATAGGGGTTTTATGGGTGGGTCAGAATAACAACAAAAACAACAGTCAAAACGGTGAAGGTAATCTGAAAGTGAAAATTTATAAATAAACATGAAGTTCAAATGAGGTGAAAATAACCCGCCCAACATGAAAATAAAAAAGTCAGCATCCAATGAAAACGCATGTGTATAATTAACGGTCCCCATTGGTTGAAAATGAAAGCAAACTGATCAGATGAAATCGGAGCCAATAAGAAGAAGGCATTTAAATTGAAGCTGACGAATGAGATCGCTAATTAAGACAGCCAGAAGCAAGGCAAATGCACAAAAGGGAAGCGGAACAAGGGTAAGATTAGTAAAATGAATTAAATCACGTATGTTACATGTGCTGTAATAAGTATAATAAGTAGAACTTTTTGTCTAGGTAATCGACGGTAGTTTAGGTGTTAGTGGAATAAGGAAAACGAAAAATGAAGTATAATTAAAAGAATGCGAAGTATTAACCGACGGACAGATTCACGGATTTGCATATGCAATTTTTATTGTTAAAAAAGGGGAAGTATAGTAAAGGAAAAAGTTAACGTAATTTAAGGGTATAGATATTTGAAAGCGAAACAAAAGTAGTAGTAGATTATGTGTCACATGGCTGGAAAAATAGGAGAGTAATAGAACGAAATAAACAAAGAACAAAGAAAATGTGGCACCGAAAAATACAGAATAATTAGTTTGAAGGCAAGGTGAATGTAAATTTTTATCCCCATTGTAGGATGTCACCGCAAGGAAAAAAAGAAGGAGAGGACCTCAGATGAATAAGGCAACGGAAGAGGAAATTATAATGAAAAAAATAGACTCCAGCCGAATTTGTCGACTACCTACAGGAAAGGAGACTGCTACCTATGCATATGTTGTGCACATGCGGAAACAATATAACCCAGCAGGCCTCTGCAGAGCAGACAAACGGCTTCTTATTTAAATGTTCCCGCTGCAGACGAAAGAAGTGCCTAAGAAAAAGGTACTATTTTCAAAGGTAGTAGGTTAACCCTGGGGAATATAACGAAAATTGTCTACCGGTACGTAGAAGGCGTGCGAGTCAAGCGCTGTGCCGCACTGGTAGGGGTGCATCGCAATACTGCAATGCAGTGGTACGCAATTTGTCGCAATGTGTCAACCAGTGCACTCATGAGTGCCGTAGGCCAGGTAGGCGGCAAGGGTATAGAAGTGCAGGTGGACGAGACAATTACTACTACTGCTAATGCGTCTACGACTACTACTACTACTACTACCTCAACTAGTATTACTACTACGACTACTACTACTACTACTACTACTACTACTACTACTACCTACTACTACTACTACTACTACTACTACTACCACTATTAATACTATTACAACTGCGTCTACTACTACTACTACTACTACTACTACTACTACTATTACTACTACTACTACTACTACAACTTCTATTACTACTACCACTAAGTCTACTACAAATACTACAACTACTAATACTAATATAACCATTACTACTACTACTACTACCACTACAACTACTATTACTACAACTACTACTGCGTCTACTACTACTACGACTACTACAACTGCGTCTACTACTACTAATACTACTACTACTACTACTTCTACTTCTACTACTACTACTGCGTTAACTGCAACTACTACTACTACTATTACCACTTGTACTACTACTGCGTCTACCTATACTACTACTACAACTATTACTACTACTACTTATACTACAACTACTACATTTACTCCTACTACTGTGTCTACCACTACTACTTCCACTATTAATACTTCCTATTACTACCACTACTGCTGCGTGTACTTCTACTACTACTACTTCTTCTACTACTACTACTACTATTAATACTCCTACTACTGCGTCTACTACTATAACGACTTCTACTACTTCGACTACTACTACTTTATCACTACTACTCTATTACTACTACTACTACTACTACCACTACTACAACTACTCATACTACAATTACTACTACTACTACTACTACTACTACTTCTACTACTACTCTACTGATACAACTACAAATTCTATTACAACTAATACTACATTTGCGTCTACTAAACTACTACTACTACTATTACCACAACTACAACACCGTCTACTGCTACTACTACTACCTACTACTACAAATACTACTAATACTGCGTCTACTATTACTACTAATACTACAACTACTACTAATTATGTTACCATTACTACAGGAAAGGAGACTGCTACCTATGCATATGTTGTGTGCATGCGGAAACAATATGACCCAGCAGGCCTCAGCAGAGCAGACAAACGGCTTCTTATTTAAATGTTCCCGCTGCAGACGAAAGAAGTGCCTAAGAAAAAGGTACTATTTCAAAGGTAGTACGTTTACCATGGGGAATATAACGAAAATTGTCTACCGGTACGTAGAAGGCGTGCGAGCCAAGCGCTGGCTGCACTGGTAGGGTGCATCGCAATACTGTAATGCAGGGTACGCAATTTATCGCAGTGTCAACCAGTGAACTCATGAGTACCGTAGCCAGGTAGGCGCCAAGGTTATAGAAATGCAGGTGGACGAGACAATTACTACTACTGCTAATGCGTCTACGCACTACTACTACTTCAACTAGTATTACTACTACGACTACTACTCTACTAATATTACTACTACGACTACCACTATTAATACTACCACACCTGCGTCTAATACTACTGCTACTACTACTAATACTACTACTACTACTACTACTACTACTACTACTACTACTACTACATAAACTACTAATACTACTACATACTACTACTACTACATACTACAACCACTATTACTACTACTACTATTACTACTACTACAACTGCGTCTACTACTACTACTACCATTATTGCTACTTCTACTACTGTCTGCTGCAACTACTACTACTAATATTTCTACTACTACAACTACTGCGTACTACTACTACTACTACTACTACTACTACTACTACTACTACTACTACTATAATAACTATTACTATTATTAATACTAATACTACAACTACTACTATTACTTCTACTACTGCGTCTACTACTACTAATATTATACTACTACTATTACTTCTGCGTCTTCTACCACTACTACTACAACTATTACTACTTCTACTATTACTACCACTAATAGTGCGTCTACTACTACTACTATTTATACTCCTACTACTGCGTCTACTACTATTACGACTACTACTACCTCTACTACTAATAGTATTACTACTACTACTACTACTACTACTACTACAACAACTACTACTAAAACTCTCATTACTATTACTACTACTACTACACTACTACTACTACTACTACTACTACTACTACTACTACTGATACTACTACTTCTACTTTACTACTACTACTACTACTACTACTACTACTACTACTACTACTACTACTACATCTACTACTACTACTATATCCACAACTACTACTCCGTCTACTGCTACTCTACTATTACTACTACTACTTCTGCGTCTTTGCTACTACTAATTCTACAACTACTACTACTACTAATGCTTCCATTACTACCACTACTACTGCAACTACTACTGCGTCTACCACTACTATACTACCACTGCTACGACTACTACAACTGCGTCTACTACTTCTACTCTATTACTACTACAACTGCGTCTACTGCAACTACTACTACTACTACTACTACTACTACTACTACTACTAACTACTACTACTACTATTACTACTACTAATACAACCATTACTACTACTACTACTACTACAACTGCTACTACGTCCACTAATACTACTGCTAATCCTACTTTAACAACTACAACTGTGTCTAATACTGCTACTTATACTACTACTACTACTACTACTACTACTACTACTACTACTATTACTGCTGTCTGCTGCAACTACTACTACTACTTATACTACTACTTCAACTATTAAAACTACTACAACTACTGCGCCTACTACTACTACTAATTTACTACTATTACTACTACTACTACAACTATTACTACTACTACTACTACTTATAATACTACATTTACTACTACTACTATTACTACTACTACTGTGTCTACTACTACTTTTACTACTGCGTCTACTACCACTACTACTACAACTAAACTATTACGACTACTTCTATTATTACTACCACTACTAGTGCGTCTACTACTACTACTAATAATAATAATTAGACTCTTACTACTGCGTCTACTACTATTACGACATCTACTACCTCTACTACTAATAGTATAACTACTACTACTATTACTACTAACACAACAACTACTACTACTAAAACTACCATTACTATTACTACTACTACTACTACTACTACTACTGAGACTACTACTACTACTACTACTAGACTACTACTACTACGTCTACTCCTACAACTGATAATTCTACTACTGTGTCTACTACTACTAATAGAACTATTACCACAAATTCTATGCCGTCAACTGCTACTAATACTATTACTACTTCTACTACTACTTCTTCATCTACTACTACAACTTATTCTGCCACTACTACTACTAATGCTACCATTACTACCACTATTACTGCAAATACTACTACGTCTACCACTACTACTACTACTACCACTGCTACAACTTCTACAACTGCGTCTACTACTACTATTACTTTACTACTACTACTACTACTACTACTACTACTACTACTACTACTACTACTACTACTACTACTACTCTACTACAACTAATACTACTACTACTACTACTACTACTACTCAACTACTACTACTACAACTACTATTACTACTACTACTACAACTATTACTACAACTACTACTGCGTCTACTACTACAACGACTATTGCTACTTCTACTGCAACTACCATAACTACGTCTAATACTGCTACTTATACTACTTCTTCTACTAATACTACTATAACTACTACTACTGCGTCGCTGCAACTACTACTACTGCTACTAATACTACAACTACTACTATTACTACTTCTACTACTACTGCGTCTACTACTACTACTAATATACTACTACTTTTACTACTGCGTCTACTACCACTTCTACTACTATTACTAAACTATTACTACTAATTGTGCTATTACTACCACTACTAGTGCTTCTACTACTACTACTATTTATACTCCTACTACTGCGTCTACTTCTATTACGACTACTACTTCTACTAGTGATAGTATTACTACTACAACGAATATTACTACTACTACAACTACTACTACTACTAAAACTACCATTACTATTACTACTTCTACTACTACTGATACTACTACTACTACTACTGCGTCTACTACTACAACTAATACTACTACTACTGCTGTCTACCACTACTACTACTACTACTACTACTACTACTACTACTCACTACTACTACTTCTACACTACTATTACCACAACTACTACTCCGTATACTGCTACTACTATTACTACTACTGCTACTACTTCTACTAATTCTACTACTACTACTACTACTTCTTATGCTACCATTACTACTACTACTACTGCAACTACTTCTGAGTCTGCCCCTACTACTACTACTTCCACTGCTACAACAACTGCGTTTACTACTACTACTACTACTACTACTATTACTACTTCTACTACTGCGTCTACTGCAACTGCTGCTACTACAACTAATACTTCTTCTACTACTACTACAACTACTACTACTATTACCACAACTACTACTGCGTCTACTACTACTACCACTACTACTGCGTCTATCACTACTGCGTCTACTACTACTACTAATACTACAAATACTACTACTAATACTACCATTACTACTACTACTACTACTACTACTACTACTACTACTACTACTCCTACTACTACTACTGCGTCAACCACTACAACTTTTACTTCTACTACTGCATCTACTACTACTACTACAACAACTACTACTATTACCACAACTACTACTGCGACTACTACTATTTTTTTATTTAACTACTACTTCTACTGCTATTACTATTACTGCTACTACTACTACTACTACTACTACTACTACTACTACTACTACTACTACTACTACTATTACTACAACTACTACTGCGTCTTCTACTACCCCTACAACTACTACTACTACTACTACGGCGTCTACTACTACTACTACTACTACTACTACTACTACTACTACTACTACTACGGCGTCTACTACTACTACTAATTTTTACTATGGAAAAGGGAACCTACTTTCCAACCAACCGTTTACTAGCAGAATAAAGGGCACCGAATGCCAAAGCGTATAACTAGACAGAACATTTGACAGCAGTCCCATGATAATTTTGGTGATCTTTATCTGTACAAGACAACCTACTGTAGGCTTTTAAGTAGCAAAACCAATAGCATTTCTTCTGGGACCCGCTTAATGTGCTTCCACCGTTTAACTAGGCAGAACATTTGACAGCAGTCCCATGATAATTTTGGTGATCTTTATCTGTACAAGACAACGTACTGTAGGCTTTTAAGTAGCAAAACCAATAGCATTTCTTCTGGGACTCGCTTAATGTGCTTCCACCGTTAAAGCAACCAAGACCGTGGGGACCCATCACTCCCTGCCAGGCGGCATGGTCCGTCCCTAGGCAGGTGTTGCGGTTGCCAAGGACGATCAACTTGTTCGCCTTCGGCACAGTCACCGGGAGGGCATGTAGGTCCTCGTAGAATTTGTCCTTCACCGCATCAGAGGTCGTCATTGGGGGAGCGTGGGTGCTGATGGTGGTTGCAAACTTATCTCCTCGAAGAAGCAGTCGGAGGCTCATCAGATGATCATTGATACCCTGTAGCAGACAGGGTAGATGTCCCACGATGTCGTTCCGGATGGCAAAGGCGACACCAGCGTCACGTCGATCTGCTTTTGGCTGGCCGCTCCAGAAGAAGGTGTATTCGGCACCCACATCCTCCAGCTGACCTTGTTTAGAGGAACGGGTCTCGCTGAGCGCAGCAATGTCCTCCGTGTAGCTCGACAGTTCCTGAGGGACTAGCGGCATCCTCCGTTCCGGTCGGTTGCTCCTCGGATTGTCTAAAAGGAACGAACTACCTCCTCATAACAAAAATGCCGAACGGGAGGGGCATGGGTTGAGATCCTTTAATGAATTGCAAAAATGTGGTGCTTGGTGGCACGTGAAGGTGCAGGCTTATGCCATACCAGCCACTTTGTCATGTATAAATCTCCCACTTCCGACGTGGTGGCACGGTCAGGAGCGTCTCCAGCCGCGCCATCCGATCCCACCTCTGGTCTTCTTGACTTTCTCTTGTCACCGGGCACAGGTAGGCAAGGGAAGAAAGGGTGCAGTAGCTGCAGCGCAAGTCTAATACCACTTGAAAATAATCCGCGCGTCAGTCACTGTCACTGCACAACCCTACTGTGGCGTATACGGCTGACGGAGGAAATATCGGTGGGAGATATGGTACAGAATCGAATGGCATGTGATCATGAGGTGATGTATGGTGATAGCGTTTGACTGGAGGCATTTGACCGAGGTCCCGATATCTTATCGCGTTCATCATCTCCGGAAGAAGACGAATAAGAAGTGGGAGCGAGTTCATGGACCATATTGTATTTGTACTGACGTTTCGAAAGCATTCTCGCTTTCATCATCAGAGTATAGTGCTTGCTGCTCCTGGTGGTCTTGAGTTAGTCAGTCTTGCCGCGTGCCTTGTATAATATCCATGGTGGACGCGTGAACTTTGACCTGCCCGATCGCTGCTGACTTCCTTAGACCTCCTCGAGGTTGAACGCCGGCGGGCTCGCGTGACCGCTGTCCCCTTTGAAACCGTCGTAGTTTTAGTCAAGCAAGCGCCTATCATCGAAATCCTAGAACTGTGTCTTAAGACGTTCTTCACATTCAACGGCCAGGTCTACGAGCAAAAGAAGGGGACGCCAATTGGCTCACCACTGTCTGGACAAATCGCCGAAGCAATTTTGCAGAGGCTTGGGCAGCTGGTCTTCAGCTCGTACCCCCTGAACTTCTGGGCCAGATACGTCAACGACACACTCGTCATAATCAAGAGGAGTTACTTGCAGGCTTTCAGGACATTGTTGAATTCAATCTTTCCCGACATCCAGTTTACCCGTTGCCCTTCCTTGACGGCCAAGTTACAAAGCTGGCAGATGGGAACCGAGCTATGGACTTACCGAGCTATAGACTTACATTCCGCCTACCAGGCACTTCGTACAAGGCTCGGATCAGGTCGGCCAGGGCCAGTAAGGCAAACGAGCACATGGAACTGAGAGCCCACGCTCACGGAAAAGTGGGGGGGGGGCGGCCGAAGGTCACATGACCAAAGTTAAACACTGCCTCAAAAATGCGCCCGTAAAACGGAGAACCACTCACGAGAGGAGCAACGACTGGTCAGTCTGCTGATTGACGTGGGGGAGGCCAACAGGCACACTGCCTTGCCTAAACCTACGACGGCTCCAAAGGGGACAGCGGTCACGCGAGCCTGCCGGCGTCAAACCTCGGGGAGGTCTAAGGAAGTTAGCAGCGATCGGGCAGGGCAAAGTTCACGCGTCCACCATAAATATTATACGAGGAACGTGGCAAGACTGACTAACTCAAGACCACCAGGAGCGGCAAGCACTATACTCTGATGATGGAAGCGATAAGGCTTTCGAAATGTCAGTACAAATACAATTTGGTCCTTACATATATATATATATATATGAATAACAGAGGTGGTTTGCATCCCGAGATAGTATAATGAAAAGAAAAATGCTCTTCGGGAAATGGAGTTTTACTCGTAAATTTTTTTCAAGTTGGTGACACCAACCCGTCGTCAGACGAAATGAACAGAGGAGAAAGTGAAGTGGCGCGACAGGACAGATGGTGACAAACAAACAGCTGGTGTGAGTTGGTGGTGGGTGGACCAATAATCGGGGCATGTTTTTGGGACGGGGGAGGTGAGGAGAGAACAATTACATTGGCTTGTTTGGGAGGGGAGGTGGGCGGCGAGTAACTACGGCCGGCTAGATTATCGATCATGGTTCCGGGTTGGATTTAGGGGTCACTGCGTCGGTTGGGGGTGTCGGAATGTTTAATTGCGGTTCACCATGTGTGAGGTGGGGTTGGCGACAAGTGAGATTAAAAAGCCGCAAGGATTAGCAGTCGTTTGCTAGGGGTGGGCACTCGTTAGTAAAATCTTGCACGTAATCCTTCGTAATGAGCATCTAGGTCAACGTGGCGGTTAATGCTAGCTGTGCTAGAGTGCCAAGCTTCGAGGAATTCTCGAGCTTGTTTGGTGTTGGCCATGGCGATCACGTCGGTACCATCCCAATTGAAGCGATGGTCGCATTCAAGGGAGTGCGCAAACACGAGTGATAAGGGGTCACGTCGGCGAATGGCTAGCTTATGTTCGTTGATGCGAGTCCCAAGACGTCGGCCTGTATGGCCAATGTAAACAGAAGGGCAGTTGGCGCACGGTATGCGGTAAATGACATTGCTTAATTGTTCTTTTGGAAGGGGGTCCTTTACTCTGCATAGGGTTGCGCGTATGGAGGACGCAGGCTTGTGGGCGACAGAGATTCCAAAGTGACTTAATTGTCGAGAGATTGTTTCGGAAACACCTTGCATGTAAGGTAAGGAATAAAATTTCTGTGGCACTATATCTCCATTATAAACATGGTTCAGCGTTTGTCTCTGGCGTCGAAGACAACTTTTCACGAAGCTCGTTGGGTATCCATTGGACCGGAAGAACTGATACAAATACGAATGTTCTTTCTTAAGAAGGTCATCGCTGCTGCAATAGCGGAAGGCCCGATGGAAAAGGGTGCGAACACAGCTTCTTTTGTGGGCCACAGGGTGGTTACTTGCATAGTTAAGCACGATTTCTGCAGTAGAGTCCTTTCGGTGGACGCTTGTTGCGAGTCCACCATCACTGAGTCGTTGTATTTTCACGTCTAGGAATGGTAGTGTATCACTTGTTGCAGCTTCGCGTGTAAATTGTATAGTCGGGAAGACCCCATTCAGACTCTGGTGCAATTGCTCAACGTCACAAGTCTTTATGATAATGAATGTGTCATCTACGTAGCGGAGTCACATCTTTGGTTTGATACGTTGTAAGACGCCTTCTTCTAGTCGCTGTAAGACTAATTCGGCAAGTAGCCCCGATATTGGAGAGCCCACTGGGGTGCCCTTAACTTGTTGATAGTATTGGCCATCGAATTGACAATAGTTCTTAAGGCAGAGCTTGAGCATGGCTGAAACGTGCTGCTTTGGAATGCCGATAGGATTTTGATCTAGACATCGCTCTATGCTGTCAATGGTCAAGTCATGCGGTATAGAGGAAAACAGAGAATCAACGTCGAACGATACAATACATTCGTCAGGACTTACTTGAGCTCCTTGAATTTTCTGTAGGAATGCCTGCGAGTTTCTTACGTTGTATTGTGATCCATCACTGAGGTGCTTTAGTTTCCTGTATAGCCATTTGGCAAGATTGTAAGTCGGGGATCCAATAAGCGGTACTATGATCCTCAATGGTGCATTTGGTTTGGGCACCTTTGGAAGGCCATATGCAAGTGCGATACGGGGGTCACTGAGGGTCATAAATCTGGAGTCCTCGGGGCTAATGAGTTTCAATCGAGAAAGTTCGTTCACTTTCTTCTTTACAGCAGCTGCCTGTTTTTTCGATGGGTCCGCATCAAGTGGGGTGTACGCTTCCCTGTCATTGAAGATCTGGTTTGCCTTGTTGACGTAGTCGGTCTTGTCCATGATAACAGTTGCGCCACCTTTGTCAGCCGGCGTAATGACTATACTTTTCATCTCTTTTCAGTGATTTCAATACCTTCGCTTCTTCGATTGCTAAGGTTTGATGATGTTTCCTTTTCCGAAGGAGACCAGTGGCACAGCTACGTATGTCCGCACGTATGTTCCCGGGGACGGTGGAGGTCAGCAGAAGGGAATCAAGATTGGCTAAGAGGTTTGTCAGCGTAGCATCGGCATGGCTGAATTTTATTCCTTTAGATAGGAGGTTTATTTCAGCGGATGTTAGAATCCTTTTGGAAAGGTTAACAACCCTCATCGGCATGCTGTTTTCATTTGTAGAATGGAGAAGAAATTTGAGTTTCTCTTGTAGGTTTGCTCGTTTCTTCATTCTGGCGTCCTTGGTGGTGGTAATTATCCTTTGTAGTACTTCGTCGAATAGGTTCCCGGCTAGACATGAGAAGCACTGGTTTTTAAGGTCGGCAATTGTGGTTTCGAAGCGGCAAATACGATGGTGGACGTCGGATATAACAGCACTCAATACGCGGAATCCATATTTGCGTGCGAGTTGTCTTCCAATCTCATTGGGTAGAGTGGGCATGAATCGAAGTGACATCGGAAGGATACCGCGATCGCGACAGCGGTGGAGGAAATTAAGTTGTTAGTAAGTCGTCGCCTGTCTCTGCGGCCCAAAAAAGAAGCTGTGTTCACACCCTTTTCCATCGGGCCTTCCGCTATTGCAGCAGCGATGACCTTCTTAAGAAAGAACTATCGTATTTGAGGCCAACCGGATCGCCGCCGCCAAGGCCAAAAGAGCGGCACGAAAGTCACCAGCGCCCCGGACCAACACCGCCAATGCCCAGGCCCTGCCAACATGCCCGCGCTGTCAACGCATCTTCCGCACGCGAATCGGCCTGGTTGGACATCTTCGGACGCAATGCACCAACAATCCGACAATTCCAATTTCTATGTCAAATTCGGCCAACCCTCCTTCTGACTCTCCCACCCTCACTCCTGGAATCAATTCCATTACTCCCACCATCATAGAGACCACATCCATCTACTCATCGCCTGCTACCCCTACCACCGCAACCACCACTGCCTTCGCCTTCACTACCTCCACCACCACCACCACCATCAGCGATGGGGAATTTCTCCTAAGCTGTACTCAATGCGACCGCACATTCACCTCACGCATCGGCCTGGTCGGTCACTTGCGAATACATCGTACAGAGACCGGTGAGCCAGTGCCTGGAACACCATCACACAGCAGAGATCGTCGCCTCCACTGCCCTCACTGTCCTCGCGCATTCACTCATCGCATGGGCCTATTCGGTCACATGCGCATCCATGACAGCGGCATACACCACAATGCCAACAATACCGATACACCATGCACACCCTCCGCTCCTGCCATTCTTAGCGCCCCTGCCACCCCTACTACCATTAATGACATCTCCCCAGCCTCTACCGATTTCTCCTGCCCACACTGCGCCCGCACCTTCAACTCACGCATCGGCCTGGTCGGTCACCTGCGAATCCATCGCACGGAGGCTGGTGAACCAGTGCCTGGGGCTCCGACATACAGTCGACGCGTCCGCCTTCACTGCCCTCACTGCTCCCGCACATTTACACACCGTATGGGCCCATTTGGACACATGCGCCTCCACGACAACCTCCGGTAAACCAGCGGAGGCTAAGCTACATCAGCGCACACTACCTACACCAATACATCGACAACACCCTCACAATCACCATTTACCAGAGTATATCACGGTTTCCTAGAAACCGTGGCTGGGAAGTCTGCCAATCTGACGCTTCCACCAGACCACGCCATCGGCTCAGTGTATGTGCTGTGTGTGTCGAGTGGCTGACCAGTGGACTGGGAGTCAGACGGCGATAGCTCCTCCATATCCCCTGAGTTAGTGAACCCTGGTGTGTGCGTTATGGGGGCCAGGTCGTGCTGTGGCGCGCGAAGACGGGTACGCCGATCCATCAGCCAATGTGCCCACTCCCACATCAGGCAACTGACCGGCTCGGACAGTGTCTGATGGTGGGGGTTGGGGAGACAGTGAGGTCGACAGCTCAGCGCATATTCCTCACTATAAACAATCTGACGCGCTTGAAATTATCACGGTGCGCTAAAAGCCGTGGCTCTGAAGGTTGCCAACTGACGGGATAACTCGGACTGCGTGGTCAGCCCAATGTGTGTTTTGTGTGGATTGGCTGACTAGCGGACTGAGAGTCAGGCTGCAATGGCTCCTTCTTAATGTGGTCTTTATGGCACTCCCACTCTGTGGGATCCGATCCAGGTGTGGTGGCACGCCCAGGGGCGGCTCCGGCCGCGCCAGCCACCTGTGCCCTCTCCCATCTCCGGTCTTCTTGACTGTGTCATGAGACCGGGCTCAGGTGGGGGAGGAGAAGAGAGTGCGGTAACGTTGAGTGCCGCGGTTGGAAGAATGCCAACTGACAATTACACTCACACCTCGCAGTTAGTCCAATGTGTGTTGTGTAGAGTGGCTGACTGGTGGTCTGAGAGTCAGGCTGCGTTGGCTCCTTCTTAACGTGACTTCTGGCTCTCTCAAACATGTGAGATGTAAGCCGTTCAACCCCCTGTTGTGTGGAATCCTGGTGAGTGTGCTTGGGGGGCCAGATCGTGTACGTAGTACACGTAGACGAGGTCACCAGCAGCTGTGCCCGCTTCCGCATCAGACAACTGACCGGCTCGGAAAGTGGTCTGATTGTGGGGGTGGGGGAGAGAGTGAGGTCGACAGCTCAGCGCATGTTCCTCACTATAAACAATCTGACGCGCTTGAAACTATCATGGTGAGCTAAAAGCCGTGGCTTGGAATGTTGCCAACCGACGGGATAACTCGGACCGCGTGGTCAGCCCAATGTGTGTTTTGTGTGGAGTGGCTGACTGGCGGATTGAGAGTCAGGTTGCAATGGCTCCTTCTTAATGTGGCCTTTATGGCACCCACACTCCGTGGGATCCGAGCCAGGTGTGGTGGCACACCCAGGGCCTCTCCGGCCGCGCCAGCCACCTGCGCCCTCTCCCATCTCCGGTCTTCTTGACTCTATCTTGACACCGGGCTCAGGTGGGGGAGGAGGAGAGAGTGCGGTAGCTGCAGCGCAAGGCTACTATCACTTAAAACTAATTTACGCGCAAGTCACCGTCCCTGCTCCACCCTTCCATGGAGCATACGGTGGAAATCGTTGGACTACGACGGTTGAACTGTCGTCGTGGTATGTAGGCGCTTACCGATCGGTTACAGGATTCACTCGTCCCGTTGTGCCTTGGAGCTATCTCTCAAGCCCCGCCAGCCGCCTCAAGGCAGCTAAGGATATAGGCAGAATAACATGACCGACAAAGACAAGGGAGACTGGAATGGCCATTTCTGGCTTATTAGCCATCATCAACCAGCCCTACCCATCCCCAGGCGCTGCGGTGCCCAAGGCTCAAACTCGCGACCTGTTGGGCAGAAATCTAACGCTCTACCCACTGCACCACGAGCTCGTTGTCTTGCCGGTTTTGATCGGGAATATTAACTATGGTAAGTAGGCGCTCACCGATTGGATACAAGACTCACTCGTCCCGTTTTGCCTTGGGGCTATCTCTCAAACACCGCCAGCCGCCGCAAGGCAGCTAAGGATGTAGGCAGAATAACATGACCGACAAAGACAAAGGAGACTGTTATAGTAATTTCTGGCTTATTAGCCATTATCAGCCAGCCCTACCCAACCCCAGGCGCTACTGCGCCCGAGGCTCGAACTCGCGACCTGTTGGGCAGAATTCTAACGCTCTACCCACTGCGCCACGATGGGAGAAGGGAGGATGGGAGGAGGCGTCAAAATAGCCACTGATGAAATAATGGTATCGTTTGACGTCGTGTCCTTCTTCCCATCTATCCCTAAAGAATTAGCCACTAGAGTCATCAGCGACCTACTCGAGAGAAGATACGACGAAAAAGGAAAACGTGATAAAAGGAAGCCCACAATGGGATTACTGGATTTCTGCTTAACCACGTACTTCACATTTAACGCCCAGATTTACGAGCAAATCCAGGGAACCCCGATGGGCTCCCCGATCTCCATCTACCTCGCAGAGGCGGTCCTGCAGGAACAAGAAATGCGAGGTTTTCGGTCTCACAAACCAAAATTGTGGACGCGCTACGTGGACGATACTTTTGTTATAGTGCGTCGAGACGCGGAAGAGGCCTTTTAATATAACTTTAAGTCAATTTTCCCCAAAATTCAATTTACAATGGAGGAAGAAAAGGACGGTGAAACCCCTGTCCTCGATGTCAAGTTCCCCAGGCAGGAACCCTTCACATCGGCATCTTTCGAAAACGACAAACAATAATTAAATCCTTCGCAGTAAGCACAACCTGTCACGTAAGTGCAGTTACGCCCGGGCAGTCTTTCTACGCACACTGTAGCACAGAAGCCGAGAAGCTGTGAGAGTGAAAGCTCCTATGGCAGCTCTTCCTCTCCAATGGATACCAGCGGAGCTTTATAAACAAATGCTTGTATCGAAGGCACATGAAGACCGACGGGGAACATAAACAAAATCCCGAAATCCTCCATGCACTGCTCTGTGTGCGTGACGTCTCCGAAGCCGCTGAACGCATGCTAAGGCCCCTCAACATGGGCCTGGGTCACAGGCCAGAGGCCACGGTCCGGCGCTTGCTGATGCAGTCGAAGGGGCGGCTACCGCCTGAGGACACGTCAAAAGGTGTTTACTGTGTCAACTGTTTAGACAATCCGGCCAATTACTGCGGTATGACCGAAAAACGACTAAGATCGCGCATGCATCAGCACACTCCAGCTGTCAAGCGAAAAGTTGAACGATCACATGTCGCCATGCCCAGCCTCGAAAATAATCATCAAGTTAGCTTTGACAGTGCATAAGTAATCGGTCGAATCGAAACCGAAATGGCGAGAGATAGAATCGAGGCGTATAAATCAGATGCCAGCTCTAGCAACCGCAGTCTCGCTCTACCAGCGCCATACGAGGCCGTCAAAAGCCACTTAGGCAAAAAGAGAGGACAAATAAGCACAGACCCTGGTGGACTTAGCAGCAGTGGGTAACAAAAGACTTAATTAAACTATTTATTTTCCATTTTCACTATATCCGATGATGCGATCAAGAACGAGTGTGAAACTTCGGATGATGATTAAACCATCCCCCAGAGCTCGCCTTGCCCTTTATTCCATCTCAAAACCTGGAGTTGGAATTTTCGCGTATATCCATATATATATAGTCTGAGCTTTAAATCATATATATATATATATATATATATATATATATATATATATATATATATATATATATATATATATATATATGATAGTATGTTGCTCACCGATCTGCTTAAGGAACATGTATGTTCCGTTGTGCCCTAGAGCTCAGACTAGAGCCCTCGCCGGCGGTCGCACAGCGACATGTAGCATATGTTGATAATATGGGTATGACTGGCTGATGACGGCTAATAAGCCAGAAATGGCCATTCCGGTCTCCCTTGTCTTTGTCGGTTCCATATTATCAACATATATATATAAATATATATATATATATATAAATAGCTTTATTGTGTAAATTGTCGAGCCTGGTGCCCCAGATCCTCTTCATACAAAACAGTTAACTTGTACCAGCGTATTGTGCAATGACCTCCCGCTCAATAATCTGTGCAGAAATTTTGCACAGAGGAAGTAATTTAACATGCGGGGGAACATTGCGAAGGCGGGGTATGAACCCCCACCACAAAAATTATAGAACGGGTAAATATTGTCGAGTTATAATCCGAAACTAAACCCTTACCCTAAATTTACCTGTAACCGTCACCTTAACGATAAACTTTACCTCTCTGGAACTTAGTACAAGGCCCCAGGAAGAGAGGGTTCCTTTTCGCGTGTCTCACCAAATTTTATTTTCGGTGTCGGTGGCGGTTAGCGAAACGGTCGCGATGGAGTTTGGGCAACGAAAAAAATTGATTGTGGGCAAACATGCAATTTATCGAAAGCTAACGGACGCTCGCCAAATTGTCTTTTGAACCATGCAATTGCCAAACCAAGCACAACTAGCTGCGATTAGTCTGAGAGTCACTGATTTTGGTATACGGTGGTATTGCATCTGCATCCTCTCAATACCGAAACCCTTTTGCATCCAGTACCCTCATTTAATTTCCTTATTTAATATGGGTTTTAGTGTGAACCAGAAACTTCAGGCAAATATAACTCTTGTTCCAACGATTGCCTCGCCTTATTCTTAGATGTTTAGTCTGCTCATCGGTTGGGAAAATCTGTCTCAAGTGACCTATTATTACTACAGTTAAGACACGGGACCAGGAACCCTCCCCACCAGTTATACAGTTAGCCTTGGGCTAAATTCCAAGAAGGACACCCACTCCGGTGTTATAACCCTAGCCCTGGTATTAAACCTTAACCGGCAAAGATATTTGAATCCGACCTATTTTTGCCTGCCGTTCATAGAGTTGCCCTACTGTGAATGTGGACATTTCCGCACATTCATTGGTCAGAGTGACCTTCTAGGATCCTCTCTTTTTACTCTGTAATCAGCCCTCCTGTGACAGATAGAGGCAATGCAGGGACTGAATCGCATTTATTGTCCTCGTATTGCGACTGTCGTGTTGGCTGTCCCGCACTCTGAGTTAAATCCAAATTTCTTCTTTGGAAGGAATTTATGTTCCAGTGTACGCCCATCAAAGTAATAGCCCATCAAACAGCTCCCCCTCATTGAGCTCTCCTCTTGCGGGATGGCAAACTCGCAGAATTTAGGATGGGGCATGGTCATAAATACCCCTCCCTATTAAGGGTGGCCTTACGCCATCTTACAGAGGGTGGTGGGGCTGGAGTTGGAGGTCTGTGGTTATGAGAATTATTGGTAGGGTTAGCGTATGTGTAAAGGTTAAGATTAGGCTTGAATTTAGGTTTAAAGTTATGACACCGGAGTATGTTCGCCCCTGGAATTTAGCGCAACGTCATTTGTAGTAGCAGGGGAGGGGGTACCTATATCCATGTCCATCCAACATCAACAGGAGAAGAGCCATTTTTTATTTGTTAAACCTCCCTCATTATCCCATACAGGCTTGGCGGTTATAGGTCTGGCCTCCCGTAAATCTCCGATTTTGGCAGCACAAGTGCTGGGAACTCTGGGTATAACGGCTGCAAAAGTTAAAATAAACTGTTTACTGTAGGCCACCCCCAGCTGTCTTTGCAGTTTCACCAGGCATTCCGCCCCACGCACGGTTTCTGTCGCATTTGTCATCTGTAAATCTAAAGAGTGCACGAAGGCACCTGATGGCTTCCGAGACGTTCTTCATGTACGGTAGAGCTCACCAAAATATAGGGCCAGAAACACAGTTGCGTAAGGGCTCTATAACAGTGGGTTAGGACGCACTGCAGTGAATCGGAAGACAAGGTTCTGAATGAACATGCGATTCCCGAAGGAAGTCACCTATAACTAAAGTACATTTTCCCTGCCAGTAGAAGGTAAGCAGTGAGATGCTGTGTGCGAAATGCACCCCACAGTTTCGGTCGCGTCTATCAGCAGTGTTTTCCGTCCATGGTAATGCCGAGTTTGCATGGTCTGAAATGCAAATTGTTTCAGCAAGCCACTTCCTGGTATATGGAAAAGTTTGCAACCTGATTCCCAATCACTCGTTGCCCTCCGTTACATCTGAAACTGACAGCGAATAAAACATTCAAGGTAGCTTTTTTGGGACATTTCTTTCGGTTCGAATTTTCACCAAAAGAATGACTGCCGGTGGTACGGATTCGGCAAAACAAATAATTGACTGTAAAAACAACATACGATCTTACTCTGAGCATGAGCTTTTGAAATCTGCAATAGGCCCGAGTCTGCAGTAACTTCATAAAAAAGGCGCACAACTCGCAAAGCAAGAATCTCGTGGGAGCCTAAGGCCGCGGAGTCCAACCAATTTCGATTCATGAAACACAATGCAACTAATCGGCGCAAGTGCGCTTCAGGAACCCTGTGTTTTCACCCAAAAGTAAGTCAAGATATGGCACGGTAGGCGTTTATTCACCGGTTACAACTATGCTGTCCATTGCCTGCAGTGCATCTGAGCCTCGTTCTTGCGCCACTGGTGAGCTTTGTATGGTGGCAGACAGCAGCGCTGTTCATCGGTCAGTAGACAAGTCTCACATGCCGTGAACTGGTTTTTCACACCACAGTATTGACACCGGTCGGCATCGTATGACTGACACTTGCCATGGAAGGGCTGTTGCTTACCCCTGTTGGGCGTCCGAACGGTCAGATCCTCTTGAAGCTTGACGACATCGCCGAGGGACAAGGCGATTAGAGCTAGCACGAGGAGTGAAACGATGAACCTGTAATCGAAAGACCAAGTAGGGCATAAAGGACTCGTATAAACCAAAAAATGCAACTTTTTGTCTTTTGCACTCACTGCATGATACTGCCGATGTCCCTGGTATGTTCCGCCAGATGCAGCTCAGGAAGATGGCGTAATTTATAGCGTTGGCGTTCGTACACACGCGAAGTCATGACGATGAGGGGGCGGGATGCTTCGTTCGCCAGCTGATTGGCAGGCTCGACCTGCATGACCAAAACGCATTGGCGCTACTGGGTGAGCCAGTCGGGTCAGAGGTTAAAAGCTGATACAAAAGCAGAAAATCTGACTGGTTGGCGCAAGTTGGAGGATAATACGTTCACGCGTTACGAAGGTAGAGCAAACGCGTGAGCATTCGCTCATGCTCGGTGGATGAAATCAGCTGAACTTCGCACCTGCCACTTTCCATGCATTTGAGGTTTACGGTTTGAACTGAACCTACCTGAACGGAATCAAATAATTCACTCTCGGATAGTCTTGTTAGACAGAAATGGTGGCAGCGGGCTTTTGAATTTGAGCAGTCATTTTTGTTTGCTTCCATTCACGAGGAAATTTTCTGCAACTGTATACTCCTCTACCTATTTTTCTTTGATAACCTGATCTTTTTTGGCAGCCTTGTTTGTCTGAACTATGGTTATGAGGTCATCTCTACAGTACGCTTGCACCTTTTTGAATGCACGTACACTGAAAAATTTACCGAATAATTTCCACGATGCAGCTGTTGCACTTTTCGTCCAAATATCGGATTTGTGATCCTCCCGTGCTCACTTCATCACCGTTTTTATCAACGAAAACCTTCACAGCGGAATAAACACCGCTGCGGTTGGCAAATCGCCTTGAAGCGTCAACCGAAAGACAAACTGTCAATTCCAGGCTTCCTGTCAACAAATTGTTGTTCGATCTTCAAAAAATACTCATGATATGAAGTTACTTTTGTAGGAAAAAAAACACAGTAAGACTAAAGTGATTTGTCTTAAAGAGACATGGTTAAATAAAAAGATTGACGCACAACTAATTAGCGCGTCGTCTTTTTGTTGCTTTCGAGCTGATCGAAAATCTTCAACCTCCAGCAGAGGTGGTGGGGTGGCTATTTTGGTCAACAAGGATTTGTGTTTTAACTGGAAGTCCTTATTTGCGTACTCTAAAGATTTGATAGACGTTATCACTGTCATATGTAAGCCCCGATTGTTGAATACATTAAAGGGCATTATATTTGTAAGTTGTTATATTCCCCATCTACCTGTGAAGGTGCTCTTAACCGTTTTTTGACTTTCTTTAACAAAGCTTGCTTTATTGTCCTGCGAGAATTTTTTTTCTAATGTGGTGACTTTAATCGTGTGAATCTACGTGTGTTTGCGCTGTAAGGCTTTGATGACCTTGCTTCCTTCAATAATCGCACTTATGCCCCTCTTGATCACGTTTTGACCAACCAACCCAAGTTTTTCCTTGTTAAGAATAGAGCTTTATTATCCGATTCCGATAATTCTGTACTCTAAGGCCTTCTAAAAATTTATTCAGCTTCTACGCGTGCGCTGCTAATCAAACTCGAAAGGAAAATTAAAGTTCGCGACACGTCCCCAGAAAACATTTGTCTTCTCCAAACTTGCATATCGTGCGCTATTTCCGTCTTCCGCAGTCAATTCAATGTTGAGTCGTGCTACAGCTACCCTGCAATATTTTAACAGAATTTTTTTATATTTGTTGTCCTCTTGATACCGTTATGGTCCAACCTGACAGAACTTATTCTCCCTATCTACATTTTTTAAGACGTACAAAATAACTTCTCTACCAGCTAGGCCTTCGTGGCAGTCTAAAGGACGTTAACGTCTAAATAAAAAGTGAGATTTCCAGACTAAATGATTTGTTTGTTAGTCAGCTTTTTGCCTCTCCGTTCAAACCTTCTTTTCGGCTTTCCTCTGCTGAACTCTGGAGGAATCTTAAGCGTCTCACTGGCCAATGTGGTAAACTGGCACATGTTGATGCTGATTTAGACGATCTTAATGAACATTTTATCCATACTTCTACTGACTCCAATCCCCCCTCAAACAACCTTTCATTTCTAACAAACGTTTTTCTCCCGTGTCAGTGGCAACAGTGGAGAAACACCTGAAAAAGGTTCGTGGTTCAACTGCTGCTGGGCCAGATGATGTCTTACTATTTATTTTAAAATATTGCTGCTCTCAAATTGCCTCTATTTGGACACACCTTAAAAACATGTTCTTTATGGGCCCAAAGATTACTGCTGTTTGCCATTCAGAACGAATCACTTCTTTCCCTAAAAAGTCCGCTAATTTTGATTCCAAGTCTTTTCGTCCGATCGCCTGCTCTTCCACTTACTTAACCTTGCTGAGCGAGTCACCCTCAATATAATTAAGCGATTTTCATCCAATTTCTCCAACCCATTATAATTTGCATAAAAGACAAGGCGTAGTGCCCTAGACACCATTTCCCTTGTGGTAAATTCGGCTCAAAGAGATTAAGATAAGGGCTGCCGTGCGTTAGTATGCGCATTTCTTGACTACTCCTCTGCCTTCAACACAATCCCGCACAATCTCCTCCTTAGAAAAAAACATCTGCGTGTGGCTCTCCTGGCTGGGTTGTCTCTTGGCTCTAAGACTATTTAACTTCCCACACTCATTTCGTACAATCCCGCCAGTGGAAATCTACTGTCCTTCCAAACAACTGCGGTGTTCTTCAAGGTACCATCCTATCCCCTCACCTCTTCTCCCTCCATACTGACGAGTTGAGATCACCAAACGATTGTCTTTACATAATATGTTGTTGGCCATCCTCTTAAAAATCAGACACAGCTCCAGTCTCTGAAGGATGGCCTGGACCATGTCTCAGCTTGGACGTCAAATAATGGTCTTCAACTCAACCATGAGAAGTCTGTCCAATGTGCTTTTCACCTGCGACCCTCTCCCTAGTTCTGAAGCCTCAGCCATCCTTCCCAACTGGGTACCCTCTTTCCAGTACCTTGGCGTTACTCTGACATCTCATCTTTCATTCTCCCAACATATTTATACTCTTTTTTACAAAAATTCGTAAACTTCAATAGTCTAGCTGTCATTTACGTTCCTATCACACACCTCAAGCCCTTATCTGGCGATTTATAGAGACATCTATTCTTCCCCTCATCCTTTATTGTTCTCCCATGATTTTTCCAGATTTGCTTAAAAATTATTGGTTAATTTTCAAATGAATCCTCCAAATGCTCTCTTCTACTGCCGGTGTTTCTTATACTGTTTTAGTGGATTTGATAGCAAAACGGCCCGTTACAACAGTCAAGCAATTTGCTGGGCGAATTTTGATGATGTTATCCATCCCCCTTCACTCTGAGGTGATTGCCATGAAGTCTTCCCGTCAAATGCGCCGAGGCTTTCGTCATATAGCTTGCCGTACAACGGCATATCAGCGCTCTGTTTTGCCATTTCTAGCACACTACCTTACGTGTGAAGAGACTGAAATACAGAAGCTGATATTGTAACTGTCTCCCCCACTAGATGTCCATTTTTGACCTTTATTCTTGCATAATATTTTAACTTATGCTATTGTCTTAGTGAATGGAGCGATTTATTTTTTTTTCTGAAATTTTTGAATGTTACTTCAAAATAAAGCGTATTCCTCTCTCTCTCTCTCTCTCTCTCTCTCTCTCTCTCTCTTCTCTCTTCTCTCTTCTCTCTCTCTTCTTTCTCTCTCTCTCTCTCTCTCTCTTTCTCTCTCACACACACACACTCTCTGGAGCAAGTCTCTAAAATAAACCTCGAAAACGCTCCAAATTGTCTTCGAGACTGTGTAGAAGTTAAATTAAGCAAAATAAAAGGGATTAGTTTAAGTATGCAAAGAGTAGGGCCTGTCGAACAGCTTCTGTCATTTCAAACCTTTCCCGCTTCATTTCTCTGGCAAGCGATGATATGATGTGCCTTGCCAGCGAAATGGAAGGCACCAATCTTTCGACAGTTTTCGATAAAAACCTTACATAAAATATGAAAAATGAAAAAGACGTAATTTGCTTCCAACTGAATGTAGGAAGGATTATTTCGATGCATGTTTTCTATTGAATATTTCAGAATTTATGGGAACATTGAAAATCAGCGATAAATGCATATTGCTTAAATGGTTATTTTTAGAGAGTGAAGCCGGAATGAAGTTTATTCGAAAGCCGGCATCCTGACGTGATTTAAATATCTTGGGATTGGGTTGCGGGATACTTTATCTTACAAGCCTACGTAAATAATATGTTCTAACCGAAACAATATTTTTTGAATGTCAGTTAACATGTATGAGATAGCTCATCTACCATACGCCATGTTGGGTCGTACGTAAGTTGTCTGTTACAGGCTATCTCCTCGACAAAACAGTGTTTAAACATTAGTATTATTACTGACTGCAGAGTTTTGATACTAGCCTTTTTAAATAGTCACAGTTTTTTTCCTTTTGTTGACCTGTCTGACTCCAGCAACTGTCCAATCCATCCTCTTCGTGGAAACTTGTTCATAAAGTTGAGGGCCAACGGTGCTTTGCATCCCTGTTGTGCGAACTGGTGGACAAAGATCAGTTAGTCAGGTTAATCTGCGTGCAGTATTTTTTTATGTGTATACATAAAACATCCGGGCCGTGGAAGGGAATAAGTTAAAAAGTCTGAGAGTTTATGAAATCGGAAAGACGTAAGTTTTACACCATAAAATATTCGAAAAGACCTGACCCTTTCTTATAGTAAATTTGGTATGCTTCGTTTTAATTCTGCTCGATTTTCTTTTGTCCGAACGTTTCTTTGAGAAGAAAACGGACTAATATGAATCATTTTTAGCTCTTTTCCGGATGGTTTCCTTAAATCATCTTTTCCTTTTCCATGCATTTGGACAGTCTGCGCATCCAACTGACCCACGTCCCTTGCCCTGAGGCTGAACGTCCGTCTGTGATCCTGGACACCGAGGCTTGCGGACTTAACTTTAACCGGCATCGCAATCCCGAGGCAAATATACAGCCCTCCGAAGGTTTCTCAGAGGAAGTTTATTATGTGCATAGGTTCTGTGAGGACGGCTCTCTGTAGAGGTAGAGTAAAGGTAGCAAAAAGGGTTTGCACCACACAATTTTAGACAAATATATAGAAAAATCGACAAAGCTACTGACCTGCTGTATCCCCACTGGCAAAGAAACTCGGTAAGGTAGAATAAACTTTAAGATAAGGAAGAAGATGCGGAATCTAAATTATAGAATGCCTGAATACTTCCTTGTCAGATCGAGCACGGGAGCGTACACTGAATTTGTTTGAACATTCATCACGTGCAGTGGGCTATCCACAAATAGGAAAGAGAGAAAGACGACGACGATGATGACGAAGCAAACAAAATATACATATTTTGTACTGTAGTTTTCAATGCTTTTATTTGTGTTCAAAATGCTCAATAAAACGATATAACACGTGTTATTAGTCGTATGCAAACCGCAACCTGACCTTCATCAATAGCCCAGGAGTCTTAATTCAGTTTGGACTGTAATATGCTCGTGTGTATTCTACAGTGCTCATACAACGGGCTACGCTGACCAATATGGGGGCCAGATTAGGACATGGAAATCGCTATTCAGGTTGTGTGACCATCAGAAATGGAACGTATGGGGGACAGATGTGGTATCACGACTAGACGCAGGTTCATGCCGCACCAGCCACCTGCGCCTAATCCTGCATTACATGGCTGACCGGCTTGGACAAAGGACTGTTAACTAGGGAGAGAAGAGAGAGAGAGAGAGAGAGAGAGAGAGAGAGAGAGAGAGAGAGAGAGAGAGAGAGAGAGAGAGAGAGAGAGAGAGAGAGAGAGAGAGAGAGAGAGAGAGAGAGAGAGAGAGAGAGAGAGAGAGAGAGAGAGAGAGAGAGAGAGAGATTGACTCTTGGAACTATGTTCCCGTGGCATGCAACTCATAGTCATCACTATAACTAATCTGCCGCTCTCTTAAACTGTCACGGTGCGCTAAATGCCGTGACTTGGCATGTTGCCAATTGACAGGATAACTCTATCCTCTTCTCAGGACGGGGAGTCAGGCTGCAATTAATCCCTCTAAACGTGGTCGTTATGGCACTCCCGCTCAGTTGGTATCCGAGCCGTCCACCCCTTGTTGTGGGAGACACTTCTGCATCGTGCGTGAACCAGGCGTGTGTGACACGCGTGGACAGACGGTTGAGCTTTTTTTATATACTGCACCCGAGCCCGCCTCCGGTCCTCTTGATTTCAGCTGGACATGGAACCCAGTTAAATGATATCTACCGAATGTACCCGTAGTGATTCGAAATCACACCCTTTATCCCATCTGTTACATTCCTGAACGCAGTAAATGCGGATAGGAGTATCGTCTTTATAGTCATGTATTAACAATTAAGAAAAGACGTTTATTTCCTCTGAAGTCAGCGTAGACCATGTGAATCTGACAGGCAGAACCAAGTGATAGTGGTAAGGGGAGACCAAGGACCATACAGAAGTGGCAATTATCGGTCTGCGCAGTCAAGTCATTTGG
Source organism: Schistocephalus solidus (assembly GCA_017591395.1). NCBI lineage: Eukaryota > Metazoa > Platyhelminthes > Cestoda > Diphyllobothriidea > Diphyllobothriidae > Schistocephalus > Schistocephalus solidus. The sequence continues at coordinate 4,567 of WEDG01000671.1, read as the reverse complement.
CCAACGCAACAGCGATTAAATGAAAACGCATTCAGTCTGCTGGCGATTTGGGCAACAATCAATCGAATTGTAAGGTGATTCGGCAAACGCATGCTTCCTACAAATTCTTACCAGGTCTGTATAAGGTTTCATATGGATGAAGTTTATCAAATGGGAGTTGTGAGAAGGTTACATGTTCGCAACATGGAAAGTGCTTATACTGGCGAGGATGTAGGCTGGCGGTTAAAAAGTGCAGGAATCTTTGCATATCCAAATTTATCAAAGCCACTGTAACGCACCATGATACTGAACAATTAAGTTAAGTGAAGGCCATCACTTTGGTGCAGGCCGATGATGGGTGCAGCATGATGAAGTGTCGGTGAAGATGCCGATGTCCCTTCCTCCCTCAATCACTGACCCCCCATCCTCACAGTTACCGTTGTCTCAGATCGTCTTGTTTTCTACCACACAATTTCAGCACTTCCACGACCCGCCCCTGCAGTTGGCCACAGCGCTGCAATCCCCACCGATACTCTAACGAACACGCAGAATGCCCCCCCCCCACTCCAAACGGGACATATGTACATGTAAGCTTCTCTTCCTCATTTTCTATTGAACCCGTATTAAAAATTTATGCGTTTATTACCTTTACAAAACTCACTCTGACTGAAAAGTACTACAGGCGCTTTAGTCGCCCGTGGGTGTACCAACCTCAACGTCTTCGGCCGCTGCACCGCTCAGAATTAAGCTGCGTATCGTGAACAGGTCAAAAGAAAAAAAGACAGCGATGGACATGACTTCACCCAGTTTACTGTAGGTCGGAGAAGGCAGGCGTGTCAGTCAACCCGAACCTTGTCTTTGCGCGTGGGGACTGCAATATAATTCGATAACGTGGATTATCGATTTTCCTGCTTGCGCGGGCTGAAATACCACGCCTTCGTCCCGCGAGCGCCGAGCGCGCATTGTTGTGCGTCGAACGTAGCCCGCATGACCTTGGTAGGTGCAGACACTACGTCTGACGGGTGACATGGGGTTCGTTCTAAAATTATTCTGGGCCATGTAACCACGTTATCGTCTCAGTTCCTTAGATGCACAACTAACGGGGATTGTTGCAGCTGTCTAGCCGTTGTCAGAGAAATTCGAGATAAAAGACCACTGGGCTAACTACTTTCCAAATGTCTCCCTACTCGTACTGTCAATATTCAAAGAAGGAATCAAAAAACTTAAATGTGGACTCTGATCGGCCGCCAACGTTAAATAACCTGTGGATAAAACTTGTTTGTCCTCAAAAGAATTCCGTAGGCTCAGTTATCAGCCAGCTTATCCTAATACTATCTTCATATCTACATAGAGTTCCTCTTTAAGCTGCGATTTTTCAAACACATGGGAGATTTTCTAAAAACCAGTTTCCTTGACAATTAATGAAATCGTTTCTAGGTACAAGTATTAAGCTCATTCTACTTCGCGTGCATGGTGTTGAACTCTGCAAGATGAGACCTTAGATAGGACGAAATAGTCTAAAGTTTTCGCCATATATAAATGAAAATCAATGACAGTTTTCAAGAGTATTCTAGAAGGAACAGGTATATATTGTAGCTTCCCATCCGCACATGCTAGCAGTGTGTAGCAGACACTTGCAGGCGATAGTCGGCATTAGGATGTTGGACGTCTTAGTAAAATTTCCCAGTGTATCAAGGTAATTTACCTTTCCCTATGAGCGGCTCTTGGCATGTTTAATTTACAGACTGACCAAAAACAACAACTACATTCAGACAACCGGAGCCGCCCTTACGTTTTATACTATGACAGTTCGAGATCATCCTCGACTGCCTGCATGGTGTAGGTCCGGCAGTTATTATTTATGTGTTGACTAGTTCATACTGACGTAGACTTGCGTTGGATCTACCGCATTCCTCTCCTCCATATTCTTTTTGCTCCAACGGTGAGATTAAGCTCAGACAACCGGAGATCTGTGTGGGTGCAGTAACTGGCTTCTAGGGAGTCAGCACTTGGTGCCCTTCCACTTAAAATCTGGTGCACAGCCTTGATGGTATCTTGCAGTGAGGACGGACTGTTGATGTATGAGTTGGCCTTTATTTGAGGAAATCCGTTAATGGCGTCATCTGAGATTTTAGATGGTTGATTGCAGACGGCTCCAATGTGCTCAACTCAGCACTCCAGAGTTTGCGGCATTTCCAGCAGAAGGGTTGTTCCGTGGAACCTAGCAGCAGCTCTATCCCCTTGATGTGGAGGCCTTGAACCGGTTGAATGAACGAAAAGGAGATCATCTTTTCACCGCAACCTACGTACTATTGTATTGCTTCAGCCCTGTTAGTCATTCAAAAATCCAATCGGTACTGCATCAGATTTCGGTATTGGAAGGGAGACGCTTAGTTGCTTTGGCTCTGTGGTCAACGCAGATCGTGCATTGCTTATTCTTCTCAGAAAGTCGGTCGCACATTTACTCGTCTTGATCCTGATGGCGTGGCGACCAAGCGCTTCCAGAGTAGGGGAACGGAGGACTTTCTGCAGCTAACCGCAATGCATGTCTCTCGGAGTTTGAATTTATTGAGAACTGAGATTCAGGCGATTGTCACAATCTACTCCGCAGCCCGTCATATCCAATAATGTAGTAGTTAACTTATCTAGTGTTAAATTACCTTGCGGACAACTCCAATTTTGCTGCTTAAGCCCCAAGGCGCTGGGTTGACAAGTGGTCTGTACCATACACCGCACTGGTCACTAGCCGATCGCACCAGTCACCCATCCGAAATAGGACTTAGTTCAGTAGCTGGCAATGAGGCAATCAAGAGTGCATTCACGCCATCTTCCCTGGACCTGGAAACGGTGGAGGGTTTTGGCCAGGAGTAGATTGTGTTCGGCCCAGGCGCGCAGGAGGAGGATGTCATCGCTGTTGCAGATGCCGTTTCCATGGCAGCATAAAACTTTCTCCCGAACAGTATGGTCTGCGCTGACACGGACATTGAGTTTACCAAGGATAATCAATTTATCCGCGTGCGGCACACTCGCTAGTAGGCATCCAGCTCTTCGTAAAAAGTGTTCTTATCGTTATCAAAAATTACCATTTGTGAGGAACATAGCCATCGGTGTCATTGTCCACTTTGTTACCGCAGAGGGTCAGAGAAAGAATCATGGGACGTCCGCAGATTCCCATTCGTAGGTATGCCAGTAGTTCCCAGACGTAGTTCTTGATGAAAAAGCCGACTCGAACACCCTGTCACTCGGCCTTTGTTCGCCCACTTCATAAGATATATCCGGTACCCACCTCCTTCAAATGTGCCTGTTTGGAGAAACGTGCCTCACTGAGAGCCTCGGTATCCACTTTCTAGCGGACTAGTTCTCTGGTAACCGAAGCTATCATTCCCTCATGTCAGCCGCCACTGGACTTTCCCGAAGCGAACAAACATTCCTGGCTGTTAGAATTAGCAGTGTCACTATTAATGAGTGAACGAACAACCAGAAGTAACCTGGACCACCTATTGGGTCACTGTGGCTTACTCCGTAGGACCTTTTGTGTTTGGGGAGGGAAGATGGAGACAGGTAGATAACTACGAGGTGAGGAGAAATAAACGAACCGGATATCGTTATCAAATTTTTATCGCTGGTTAATTCAGTGACTGGCAGAAGCTACGAATAACAGTGGGACAATTGCCACGTACACCAGGCTATTGGAATGAGTTGCCATTCCTATACGGGTTGACAGCTTGAAAATCATTTCCAAGGAGGTCCACCGTGCACCCCACAGCAAATTGAGCTCAGGGACGATGGCTTACGTGTGAATCGTTTTATAGTTAAAGTAGAATTGCGCTACATCTACCGCACTTTCTTTTCTCACTATCCTGCATCCGGTATCATGACAAAGTTTCACTGAGATCGCCGATATTTTCATATTCAAATCTGGCAAAACCCAATATAAATTAACTGCACTTGGTAGTAACCTGGGGGATTCTATATTGATTGCTTAGGAAATCGTGTTTGGGAAGTCAGCTTACTATATCAGAATAAGTGGATTCCATACATTTCAGTAGACCGGACGGTTAAATAACCCATTTTGGGTTAAACTGGCGGCTCCCGGTGGGACATCGTAGCTCAAGTGACTAGAGCGTTGGCTACACTAAAGCCTTCCCCTTGTTGTTTGTTCGCATACTAACGAGGTTTTCACAGCTATATCAAATGAATTATTTACATCTACCAAAACCCCCATAGTAGGTTCAAGAAGAATGGAGGCAGGGTCAAGCGCAAGTGGCTGGCTTGACGTGAGCTTGCGCCTAGGATTGCTATCAGACGCCCATGTATGAAATTTGCTGTGGGTGCACATCCACAGTAATGCCTGCCATGCTCTCAGCGGCCCTCTTGTTCTTACAACACATCTAACGCTTGGTTCGTTGTAAAGGCACCCATTACGTGGATCCACTCACTGAATATCCTATAAGCCACCTCTAGTAATATAATACTTATTTTAACGCAAAACACTAGAGACTCGTTCCCATATACACACGGCTGTTCGACCGTCGATTTCGACTAGGTCCACCGTATGCTCCATGGAAGGGTGGAGCAGGGACGGTGA
>WEDG01000670.1:0-147358 GCA_017591395.1 Schistocephalus solidus | reverse complement strand
CCGACCAGGCCGATGCGTGAGGTGAATGTGCGGTCGCATTGAGTACAGCTTAGAGAGATTCTCCATCGCTGATGGTGGTTGTGGTGGTACTAGTGAAGGCGAAGGCAATGGTGGTTGCGGTGGTGGGGGGTAACAGGCGATGAGTAGATGGATGTGGTCTCTATGATGGTGGGAGTAATGGAATTGATGTCAGGAGTGAGGGTGGGGAGTCAGAATGAGGGTTGGCAGAATTTGACGTAGAAATTGGAATTGTGGGATTGTTGGTGCATTGCGTCCGAAGATGTCCGACCAGGCCGATTCGCGCGCGGAAGATGCGTTGACAGCGCGGGCATGTTGGCAGGGCCTGGGCATTGGCGGTGTTGGTGCGGGGCGCTGGTGACTTTCGTGCCGCTCTTTGTCCCTTGGCGGCGGCGATCCGGTTGGCCTCGTAGATTGCTGAACCAGTCTTCACTGATCTTCTCCATGCCGGTCTATCCTGGGCGAGATCCTCCCAGGTCGCCGAGTTGATTTGCAGTTGCTTCAGCGATTTCTTCAAAGTGTCCTTTGTAGCGTCGTTTTTGACCCCCCTGCCGACGAGAACCCGTAGCGACATCTCCGTAGAAAAAGTCGTTTGGGTAGTCGCTCGTCGTCCATTCTTACCAAGTGGCCGCTCCATCGCAGCTGCACTTGCCTCAGCATGGAATGGATGCTGAGGATTCCGGTCCGCTAAAGGACTTCCGTGTCCGGGATCCCTAAATGGGCCGCGTGGTAGATGCGCTGGACCAACACGGGGGTAAAATCAGGGCGCAGCAGACGTTATTTGGGTTGAGCTCCCATAACAAATGCCGAACATGGGCATGCGTAGGTGCAGGTGCATGCCACATCCCAATATTTTTGCCATTTATGGCTCTCCCATTCCGTTGGATATGATTAATCTGCACCAGATTCCGCGTCCGGTCTTCTTGGCTTTGTTTTGACACCTGGGTAAGGGTAGAGAGAGTGCGGTAGGCGCAGTGCAAATATACTATCACCACACTTCTGTGGAGCATACGGTGGATATCGTCGTACTACGACGGTCGGACTATCAGGTGTAGGGCTGGGCTTCAGGCACTGGTTCGTTCGTCTCAGTGTGATGGATTGTCAAGTGAATGATCAGGCCGATGCTTGATGTGAAGGTGCGATCACAATAAGGGCAGGTTGGAATGGTAGTGATGATGGTGGTTACCGTCATAGATGCAGATGGAGTTGTCGAGTCATTGTTTCTTTGGGTTTCGCTATGCCTGAAAAGGCCGATCTGTGTGCGGAATGTTTTGTGATGATGTGGACATGTTAGGTCTAAGAGTCCTTGGTGCTGACGACTTACGGGACACTCTTTTTGATGTGGCAGCGGCGATCCGGTAAGCTGTTCGTAAATTGCTGCTCCAGTCTTCATTTTCACCCCAGCTGTCACTGAAAGAGGCTAAAACTGAGGGTTTCTGTTAATTGTAAAACTTCCGTGTCCTGGATCTTGCCCCGCAAACTCAGCAGTTGGGAGTGATTGAGTTTTTTGGCTTAATCGGCGTAAAAAATCCAGATTTCCACTCCGTATGGTAACGTTTTCAGGACTATTACCCCGTACCTTTTGAGTTTCATGTTGAGTCGAAGGTCATGGCAGTTCCAGATGGAGCCCTGGCTGGCTGCGTCAATTCGTGATAAACCTAAGTGATTCGGGAGCGTGTACCGCCGGAATAGATTATTTTTTCCAGAGTTTGGGGTTGACTGACATTGATAGGGATGCTAGGATTGGTGTATTAGGTGTCAAGTTACGCGCTGGATAACCATAAGAATCCAATCGGGGCACGGAAGAAAAAATGGAGGCTGTGCACCAATAGAAAATCTCACTCATGGGGCTGTGCAGTGGTTCATCTAGGCACAGGTTCACGCCGCGCCATCTACCTGTGCCCGATTCCGCCACTGGCCTTCTTGCCTCAGCCACGATATCTGGTACAGGTGGGCGGGGAAAAGCGGCAGATGCTGCGAAAGTCGACTCTAGCTATATATTTCAAACACAAGCCACCGTCCCTGCTCCCACCAGTTGTTAGACACGCGGTGAAACTCGTCGGAATCAACGATCAAACTGTTATTTATTGTCGGGTGACGGTTGGTGTAGAATCACTGTTTTGTCCTTGTTGGTAAACAAATCAAAATTCGCACAGTTAAGATAGAACCGAGTTGTTCTTCGCTACACAGCCCATTCTGTGGCGGTGCTGAACGCGCAGTCGCCCGTTTAGAGCAGGTCGAAGACAGTAGTCGTGGAGAGACGCGCTGGGACTTCCACGCGTCGGGTATCGATAAACTGGTCGTTGGTTCTGTAGACAATAGCGATCCCGGGGCGCTCTTTACGGTAGGCGTTCGTCAGCAGAGAGCATAAAACTGAGGAGGATGGAATCGAGAACGCAGCCCAGCTTCATTCCATCGGTTACTGCGAATGATTTCGAGGCTCTCCCATTGTCCGCGACGCGCACCATCGTCCTATCGTGAAGCTGACGCACCATCTGCATGAATCACAAAGGCCATCTGCATTTCTGCATGATTTTCCAAAATCCATTGTGATGATCCATGTCATAATCTTTCGTCAGAACCGAGAATGTTACGTAGAGGGGTCCGCATGTCCTGGCTGGCTGCGACGAGGATTTCGGTGGTTCCATGGTGCCATTGGAAGCCACATTCGCTTTCCGGGAGAAGCCCATCTTCCAAGGGGCTGTTGAAATGGTTTGAAAAATTTATACAAAGATGTTCCTCGCAATGTTGAACAGCCATATCCCTTTGGGATTAGCAGAGCGTTTCCCGTTCGTTTTCGCCTGTAGAGATGTGTAATTGTAACGTCCTTGAAGCCCTTTGGAACTTTTACTTGAGGCCAGATCTCATGGAGACTCGCCTTAAATTTTTCCCGCAGCCAGAGGCTATCAAACGGAATGGCGTCGCATCTCGGTGCTTTCCCACTGGGTAGATTTTGTACGACTCGCTTTTGGTAAGAAAGGCGGGAGATCCATGTTGTTATTAGTTTTCACTTCGAGAGGCTAATCGATGGCGATATCAAAAATAGTTGACAGTCGATTGAGGACACTTTGGAAGTGCTCCGTCGAGTGCTTCACAGTTTGAACTTTATCCATGAGAATTGTGGTACCGTTGAAAGTGAGCAACGGTGCGGTTACTTTGTCTCTGGGCTCGTAGACTGTTTTGATTGGGGCACAGAAATTCATCCTTTCGTTGCTATCCGCATATCCTTGTATTTCCTTGGCCTTACGATCCATCCGGGCGCTTTACCTCTCACACAGCCACCCCTACGCTAGGCGGTGATATCGGAGGCGGGTCACTATATTTGCGTCTTTTCCGTGGTTCGCGGCGAATACATTTTGAACTTGTTCCTCGTTGACGCCGTGGGACCTTTAAGGAGATGAGGTGAATGATTTTTCACAGTCGGCGCCACTGTGTCTCCATGATGGCCTTCTCATCTGAAATACGGAGCTTTCCCAGGTGCTGGGACCAGTTGATTACCGAAATCGAAGCAATGTGCAGAAAAATTCAACAGTAAAAGGACTTAAATTACCTCGTTGTTGGTTAGCTTGTGGTGTTCTGCAAGTTTGCAGTCAGAGCCTCGTCTCGGGAAGGAAGAGGCAGTGATCCATCCAACCATCAGCATGACAGATCCTCTTGGTAACCAGACGTTCCGTCAAGCTCTGAACGAGAAATTAGTCAAGCAGGTACCAGCCCCGTGATCGAGGGTGTATCCAGGTTGCCTTCCCCCGCGTCAGAGGGCGGATGAAAGTGTTGATCAGGAGAGGCGGTATTCTGTGCAGGTCCGCAAAAGGAGTAGGCCTTTCTGTATACAGCCACCGAGCCCTCCCAGGCAATGTGGTTTGTCCCGTTGTGGGTGCTGAATTCACCAAGGGCAATTAACTTGCCCATCTTTGACAGGGTTGCCGACAGGGCGTGCAGATCTTATAAGAACTTGTTCCTCGCCGCGCCAGAGATGATCATTGGTAGAAGGAGGGCGCTGATGACGGGGAGGAATTTAGTTCCCCGAAGGGACAGGATCAGACTAATGAGACGGTCATTAATGCCCTGCATCAGACAGGGGTAGTCATCCCACGCTTTGTTTAGAAAGCCTACTAACCCATCCTTTAGCTCCCATATCGAATATCTAACTGAGAAAAACTAATTTAGCTATCGTTGAAAATTGTTTTGCCCATTTGGCAAAAACTTTGTGTTTTCAGCAATCCGACTGCCTTTCGGTCGCTATATTACCGTGGATTGGCTAACTGTTGGTTATGGAGGGAATTCGAGCTGCAGAGTAAACGGGCTCTTGCACCCGGTGTACAAGAAATCAAATATCAACAGCGGAAATTCTAGCCAGATGCGGAATGTTGAGGACGGGCACACTAGATGGATCTTAAAATGTCGTAACTCGCACTGATGGCATTGTGGCATGGAAAACATTATTCGCGATTAAATAAGTATTCTCACCACTGTGGCCTCGTTGTATAGGTCAAAGGAACCAAAGTTCATAGGAGACTACCTCACAGAAATAAACAGACGGATGTTGAGAAGTTGCTGGGCCAAATTCACCTCGGGAACATTAAAAAAGTGCTAAATTAATCCCCTTAATAATCGTATCGAAATGCAAATGAAGGAAACTCAGGGTCTTATGTTTACGTAACTTGGCCCACTTCAGGGGAAACTTCACTAACAGTCATAGGCATCGCGAACCTTAATATCCATTGTCTGTCTTAATTAAGGAATGATTTGATATTGCGGTAACTTTATTAGGATCAAACATGTATTGTAGACTTTGATTTCCATAGAATCTAGGATCCCACACAAAAAGCAAGTTCGGTTCTCTCAAATCAAACGTTACACAAATTATAACCTGTTGTTGCATGGAGCTTTTCTAAAAAGCATCTGTGGACGGTGTTAGCAAGTGGTAGAAAACTAGCTTGTCGAGCAGAAAAGCAGATTTTCGTAGCATTGCACTTTTGCATTGTCGTTCAATGCACCTGCTCTTCTACCTGATACGTGGCAAAACATACAGTCTCAAAATTCTGTCACGAGAAAATATATGTAGTCTGTAAAATTCAGTCAGTTTTTTGAGTCAGCTCAAGTCATCAGCTCATTAAAATTTTTCTTTGTGTTCGCAAATGTAAAGGTCCGTGGCCTAGTTGCTAGTAGACTCCGTACGGTGTGATTTGAGTTAGAGCATTGGCGGCATCCAAGGCGCAAAACTGCCAAACTAGCTAAATTATTCTAACTGTGGCATGCGCGCGATGGGTAAGAGTGTGTACTCAGGGTAGATCGATGCACCTGAATGGCTCTCATCTCAACTGACATGACGTGAGCCGTATGGCGAGAGGAACAAGGTCGTTTTGTCACCATGTGTGTCTGGGATTGCCGGACCACTGACAGATTACGAAAAAAGGCCAAACCTGCTAGTTCCAGTGTCTCTGTCCTTGCCGTTTAAATTTCTTGACTCTCCTTTCACGTTTAAGCAACAAACGTTGGGCAGAGGGACGTCTGTCAAGTGAACCTAGCGTAGGTTTCAGTAGATCGAACAGCGTGCCAACTACGTGAGCAGTCTTCGATGCATAAATCATATGACAAATCACGTGACCACCACGTTTACCGGCACTGCTTTGAACGAATTTTTGTGAAAGCATGCTGACGATTTCACTTGGACTGGTTTCCTACATTTGGGCCTTTTTCTAAAACAGAGAATCAACCAGATTTTTCTGACCTGTGCCTTATTTAAAAACCCTAGCTTTTTGGAAAAATGCAGTCTAATATGATGCAGAACTAGGTTGCTTCTGCATTTTTTTCGAAACAGACGAGAATCCTATAATCGGTAAATTGCATTATTTCACGCTTGTCCGAACTAGTTTAACGTGTTACTCGGTCGTCTTGGGTGACACGTGAAGTAAATAATCTAGTAAGAATTTAGGAAAAGATAGTAAGCATTGACCGGGGAATAAAATATCCGTAGTACCTGGGCCACAGGGCAGTTTTTAAGCAGGAGATTTGAAAGTAATTAGAGTGATGCATTCAAGCCTGCACGTGTCTGTCATTGAACAATTGTTCTGATGTCTAGGGGCCGGGTATTTAGATGGACTTGGAAAGATAGGATCCATACTGGTACCAGAACACTTGTTGTGAAATACGTGATAAGTAAGAGGGTTCGGTGTTTATTTTCTACCTTGGTAAGATCAGCACACAACCCTGAATTTAATTGCCATTTTGCAGGCGTCAAAATATCCCAGTTCCGTTGGCTGAGGTAAAAACAAGCGTGAGCCACTGAGCACCTTACGGTGTACACTTCAGTGGCTTGTGCTGTATCGCAAGCAGCCTAGACAGTATATGACAGAATTAGCTCGAGAAGAAGGAAGGCGTAATAGTCGTCAGTCATTTTGGGCTTGTAGTTTTGAGAAAAAGGTGCTAGCAAATCACTGGCATAGGAAACACGCCTGCAATACAGGTGGCGTTGCGCTAAATTTCGGAAAGGTATTTAGTCTCACGTCCTATCCTGAACTCAAATCCTAACACAAATTTCTGTGGAATTTTGCGCAAAGCCATCTTTATTCTTATTCCTTCTTCCTGTCAGAGTGATTATTATCTGATATGGAGTATCAACAAAAAACATGAGATCCTTCTATGAGAAAAACGGTTTTATGTAACGTTCTTTGAACGCAGGTAGCCAAAGCTCTAGTGAACCCCATCCCAGCCCCTATATGCTGAAGTTCCTGAAACAGCCAGCTATATTTTTTCGGCAGGTTTTAAATTTGAATGGATTGCATGGAGTTCAGTCAGTGCACATAGTTTCGATACTTTCACAGGGCAACTTATAGTCCAGAACGCATAAACAGTAATTCGGTCTCTTACTTGTGTCATAAAGCGACCAATGCTTCCTTCGGATTGGTATTGGAGGAAAGCAAATGTTCAAGTATCAGAAAAAAACATTTCTGACACTCCCGGTGCTCTAGGGATTATCCCTGTGCACCACGATCCCCAGGCGTGCCAGTGATGATCCCGAATCATGCAACTTGTCTGCTGACATTTTCCATCGAAGATGGACATACTTTTGGCAGTGATGTGTTAACGTATGTGAATTTCTTCCGAAAAAACTCCAAGTACGTAGTTTTAAACCCTTAGGATAAGTGATAATCGAGGTTATGTTTCAAATGATGTAGGTTATGATAAAATCTTCAATGTCTGGCCGAGACAAAATTTCCGAAACGTGGGAATAGTAAATGAATTATCGATATCTTCCTGTTCATGGGAATCGAAAATCAATTGAAAACTAAACCACTGATGATTTTTTTCTTGTTGCGATCCACTAAAGCAGCTGCAAGCGTGTTTTTTATACACTTAAAACACCACCATATAGGAATTGGCTCTGCATTGACTTCCCCGATAATCATTTTCGGAAAGATAAGTCAACTAATCGTTTCCATTTGAAAGCATACAAGGAATTGCATTTTCTTCATCCTATATGCAAAACCTTTGACCTTGCGCAGGCACAGACGGCCAATAGAAAAGAAAGCAGGACGTGAGTCACCAGGGATTTGCAGGAACCACCTACTGGCAAGGGGTGTCGTGGCAGCTTATGTTATAGGCGGACACTAGCCCTCATGACCTTCGGATCTTATCACGAATAGAAAGAGAATTTCGACGCCAGTTAACAGGAAATTGTATTATATACAGACTTTTTAATAATAAGCTAGAAGAGGACGGCAGCCGAAAGAGAGCACATGTCCGATGCTGCGAAAGCAGGCGTCAGAGCATTTTGAGTGATATCATGCTCGATTCAGCCATACATTTGGTTGATCGGTTTCGATAGCTGTGATTGGCCGAGAACCAGATTGCCACTGGTACGCGTGTGCAAGTACGCACGAGAGGCACCATGCTGCCGCAAGCTCCTCCATTAGGGCAACTATGGAAAATTTCCGGGTCACTTTGATGTTGAGAACCTACAGTACACCCTGGACTCGCGTGGTGTTGAACAACCAAACAGCAGAAATTGTATCGACAAAGGCGAAGCCAGATGAATGGCAATTTCCTTGCGAAGCTCCACTTCAGGCAAAATAGCAGTACAAATTTCCATGCCATACTCAGTGTATTCCGATGCACATAATTACTATCAATCGCAATTGCCTTTGTGGGGAAAGCTGTGGACGGGAAAAAGCATTGCTCGGTAATCAAATAACTCAGGTCTAAACCTCCGACTGCGGCGAGGAATTGGGGTATGCCTGGGATAAATTGGAAATTTCCATTCCTAGTCTCCTGTTTTTGTTGGTAGAACTTCCCAAAGTAAGACACGTGTATCCCCCTATTACCTGCAGAGTTCCGCTAAAGTCCAAATAGACGATAGTTCAGGTTAAAATTATGGTCTGGCTTAAGGTTAGAATTGTATTTGGGTTAAGATTCGGGTTAATTTGACGCCTGAGGTTATGTCTTGGGTTAGGGTTAACAAAAAAACACTGGCCCCGATACCCTTTATGGGATAATCGCAAAACTGCCTTTATCATTCTGGGGATTTCCATTCTCATCTGCATGAATAGTGTTGCTTTCCTAGTAACATTTTAACTTGTGTCTGGCAATGTGTTTTTTTAGTAGTCATCATGCTCTTTATAGGAAGTGACCTTAGTGGAATTTTATGTCAATCGTTTTGTTTCTTTGGTCATTGCACCCTGATTTCCGCACATGTAGAACACAGGGAGAACAAATATTTTTCTCCACTAGGACTGTTGCTTCTTCTTGGGATTTAGTCTGAAATTTGCAGCTGCTAATAATTTAATTATCTTCCTTTCTTGTGCAAGCAAATAAGGCTGACACTCTACCATCCTTTTGATAGACTGATGAATGAGCGTCGAGTTGTGGGGCAGATCCGTCCTGGACGTAGCTCGGTAACCGTACGGGTAAAGTATAGGCCTGGTGTGCTGATGATTAAAACCATGCGAACTACTAAGCAGCATTGGTCTTTCTGGCGCGTATTACGAAAAGCTGAAACTCGCGCTGCTGAAAATATTACGCCAGGGCAAAAACGCACCACTGGTGCCTCAAATATGCACTTCCGCAGTTCATGGATAAATAAATTAATGCCTATTTATTAAACTGAATTAATACTTACTTTTGCATTAGCAAGTACCTTCGGCACCTTTGACGTGGCAAAGGCCGTCAGTTTCACAATCGAATTAGGTGTGGGCCAAGTCTTAAGAGCTTTTTCCAAATGATTTACTCAAAGTTACGCATTAACTTCTGAGGAGAATCAAAAGCTTCAATTAAAAAAACCTGAAGTTCACCAGAAAGCACATGGGGAATGTTAGGGACCAGTTGACGACGCGAACTCATTGCTCCCATGCCGTGCAACGGTAGAAATTAAGCGAAACACCTGTCTTGGTGTTCAGATAGCACTGTATCTGTGCTGTTATTCTGGTAAATCATATAACAATGTGATCAAACAATGTGAATAAGGGAAACCTTGCAAATGGTGATAATTGTTGAGAGTCGCCGACGTAAGGAATGTCATAGGCCTTACTTTTCCAGTGTTCGGGACTGTACGAGTCAGTTCCGGCAGGGAAAGCCCGCTTTTTCACTGCATTGTCAGTGAATTTTGCAACAGAATAACAGATAAAATGGTGATATTACTAATAAAGGAGGCATGTGCAATGCACAATGAAGGAGATACCGGGACCTGGGCTCTGATGAGAAAGCGGTTATCTCTCCGGAGCTTACCTTATCTACATACATACGACACGGATCGTTGATTGAGTAAAATAGCTACAAATTCTTCTCGTCGATGTTTCCCCGACGATGGAACCTATACCAGATTCAAATTTCTGCAATATAGCAAAATGCTTCAAGTGCACGATCAGACTCTCGGAAAAATACTACAGACTCCAACTTGCACCTGTATATTTCAGGAATTTAAAGTAACATCGAGTTTGTAGTAGCTGAGTCCGGACGGCCAAGGAAATTATGACTTCTTGAGAAATTAATCAAGAATATGGAAACAAGAACATTTAAAGCGAGCTATTCATCTTGCCTTCTCAGTTAATTTTTTTCCATTCTCGTATGCCGTCACATCTGGTGCCTGTAAGCATATCGAAATGTATGCATATTAGAGCAGTTGGGTGTACAAGATATTTGTTATTTTGCAGATATGACACACTGGAGATCTGTTGGCAGCCATTCCGACAGTGAAGACGAACGATCCACCCGCAGGATAGAAGACATTCAATTTAATCCAACTGGGGTCTCCTGTGGAATCGACTTCCCCAACTACAGCTTAGTTGATTCTGGAGGAGCTTTCCAAGAAGCCCAGAGGCGGTTCAGCAACTTTGTTCTCGAGCAGCCAGTCTCGGAATCAGTTAGGGTTGACAGAAGTACGAGCGTTGGATTCATGCACACCAGAATTCCCACCTGTGAGTACAACCGCAGGGGTTTTAATAATAACTGCTTCAGTTCGTCAACTCAAACATCTCCCCATGTTCCCGAATACCAGCCATTCTTTAGCATCACACCCATTCAAACCATGCTGGGGACCTACAACTGTGAAGTCCGTTGTGACTGCGACACGACCCGTAGATACGATTCGCCCGCGCCAAATTTCTCATCCACTCACGTTTCGTTCCCACCAATTGCACCATCTCAAAACGTTGTGGTCCTTGGCCGCCATGGGGTGGACTATTCCAGTTGGCATACTCCCTATATCAGTCCCAGTAGTCCAACCAGTACGGCTGAAGCAGAAGACTCTCCCGATCCGTCTAGCCCGCCAACACAGCTTGACGTAACCGGGGATATACGAACGGCTAACCTACATCTCCATGATCAGTGTCCTGCTACGTTTTTTGCTACCGGAAACTAACTTCGTTAGAAGTTCAACACGCCGTAACAGCCTTCGTCAGTTCGGCTCAAAACGCTGCGCTATTGTATTTTTAAAAGGCATTTTGATTACTTTTGTTGCTTTAATGGGAAAACTGCTCTTGATAAATTAACACACATTGAATGACAGCACTGTCAATTTTCTTTGCAGAGGCGAAAAGGTCGATAACTGGCTGTCTTTGGAAAACCAGATTTCCAGTTTTGTGAGTGCCTAAATTGTCTTTTATTTGCTTTAGATGCAGATAACAGTTTTTCTCAGTTTCAACTAGACCAGGTGACTGAATATGGCTTGGTCTGCGCTAGAAATGCCCTTAAATGTAGGAGAAGGACAACGAAAGGAGTGCTCGCGCTGTGTAAATTCCCCGTTCTGAGCCACATCCTGTTCATCCCAAAGACCGCATTAAGCTCTGAATAGGAAACGCTTGCATTTCCGCCACCCACGGTAGGACTCAAGAAAGGGATTCATCCATAATACAGTTGGGTCTACGTTAATTTCCAATGAAAGTAGGGCTAAGGTCAAAATTAGGGTTTTGATGAAGGTTTGATTTATGGTTAGTGTTGGGAGAAGGAGGCCGGCATATATACCCGGCCTGAAACTGGCGCAATTTCATTGCAAGGGGCAGTTTCTATTGACGTGTTCTGTTATGGATAGAGGGAGGCACATGAATATTTCCGACAAAGCTATACAGCATTGGTAAAGACGTCTTGTATGGCCGCGTATGCAAAACTTGGGAAGAGGAACGCTACGCCCTCTTAAAACGAGTGGCTCTGCTCTAAAATTCGGGAAGGATAAAAATGCCTGTGGATTTAACCTAATTTCTACCTTGATAAAAAACTAAAATATAACCTTACTTATAACCATACACCTAGACCTTAAAGTTACCATGAACCCAAACCTTAACCCTTTACATAATCCTGCTCCCAAACACAACTCTGACCTCAACCCTAACCTTAAACCTAACTCTTAACCGACCCTAACCCTCACCTTAATCCTAAACTTACTTCTCCCGGAATTTGGCGCAAAACCACGTGTCTTACGGGTTGTTTCTGGTCCCGTATCCTGTTTGGGCGGCCATACAGGTCATCGGTGCCGCAGTTATTTTCCAACCATAGATAAGAAGAGCGTGTTAGGGACTGAATGCATAGATTTGACGGAAGGAAGATTATTTTGGTTTGACGTTAAACTAGCCTCTGGCTTTCCACCAGGTCCACAGGTGGCTGATAGCAGACTGACCTGCAGTGAAGACTAACCATCAAAGGAACATAATTTAGGGCCTGGCGAATCAGCAGACACGGACTAACAGTGGCAGTTCTCGTTGAGGAACGCTCACCTATTGGGAACTAAACTCATTCGTCCCGTTCTGCCTTGGGGCTCATTCTTGAGTCCTGCCAGCAGCCGTACAATGATTAGTTGTAGTAAAGGCAGATTAACAATATCGAAAAAGACAAAGGAGGCCAAAATGACCAGTTCTGGCTTTTTCCGTCATCAACCACTTATACCCAAACAATATAACCAGCCGATGACTCAATAGATAGAGCTTTTGAATTCTAATCAATGGGTCGCAGGCTCGAGCTTCAGGTGGGGCACCCCCTGGTATGACCAGAAATGGTCTCTTCGTTCTCATTGGTCTTTTTGGCATTGTTAATCAGTGAAAGTGCTATCAGGGCGTGGAGGGAGGAGGAGGAGGAGGGAGGGAGGAGGAGGAGGAGGGAGGAGGAGAAGGAGGGAGGGAGGGAGGGAGGGAGGGAGGGAGGGAGGAGGAGGAGGGAGGGAGGAGGGAGGGAGGAGGAGGAGGGAGGGAGGAGGAGGAGGGAGGGAGGAGGAGGAGGGAGGAGGGAGGGAGGAGGAGGGAGGAGGGAGGAGGGAGGAGGAGGAGGGAGGAGGAGGAGGGAGGAGGAGGAGGAGGGAGGAGGAGGACTGTTCCAAAGCCCAATGATGGCATTATACACGGTGACCATGAACTGCCCGTAAATACGTTTGCCTGCACCTTCACGTCACTCAGAGAGAAAACTGCGAGAAATCAATCAAATCGGCTGCTAGGCACGCGCCGAAACTCAAAGATAAAAAGAAAACGGAATATCACAAAGAAAATCGACTTCACAGTATTTAGTGACGTCATAAAATATAGCAACTCCTTATTCAATTGCGTACGGCAAGTGTATATTAATAGGATGAATTATTCGACTAGAAAACGGCCCAATGAATGAAAACATAGAATGTTAATCTGAAATGCCTTGGATTCGAGCCTTAGCTGGTGTATCACTTGGGGCAGGTTATGGCTGACTGATGACGGTTAATGAACCAGAAATGGCCATTACAGCCTTCCTAGTCTTTGTCGGCTATTTTTATCTGCCTAGGATACTAGCCGCTCTGTGGCTAGTGGTGGGGCTCGGGAGTGGACTCCAAGACAGAACGGGACGAGTGAGTCCCATAAGCAACCGGTGAGCTTTCAGCAACCAACGCCAAACCCCACAGACTATTAAGTTGTGGACCCAACGGGGACAGAAGATCACTACTAAATTTTATGGCAGCCAAATATGCCATGATGGTTGTGCAGGCATAAATATCTCTCCCTGACTTCCCCAACTAAGAAATCCCAATTCCAAATGAGTTATGTTTTCTTTTTCAATAACTTTGTGTTTCACCGTGGAGAACCTCGTTAAAAGCCGATCTCTTGACTGAATACCATTCTGCATATTACACAATTCTTAGAGAGTTCTAAAACACTTGTATCAAGTTGATTCTGCTGTATATCATTCGTTTCTTGCATTAGCATTGACTGTCATAAATTGCGAAGACACAGGAATACGAAGCATCTCAAGCAATAGAGGTGGCATTGTGCAAAAAAATCCAAAGAAAGGTACACGGCAATGAAGCATACCCTGACACTAACCTTAGCTTAGTTTTAACCCTGACACTAACCGTAAACTTAATTCTGACCAAACCGTTAATACTAATCCTACTCACCCTAGAAATTATAGGATGTATTCTATAATATGCAGGGTTCCTAGTCCCGTGTCTTTCTTACAAATTAAGTCAGTATATTTAATACAGATTTCCACCATTTTGAGTTTTTTTCAAAATAATAAGCCCACAAATGAATCCACTCCTTACTACATGTGTGCGCACACGCTTCAAAAGAGCTGGCAAACACGAAAAAATGTAGGCTGCATAGTACGGGGCTTTGTGGAAAGAATTTTGACTTTAGCCTTCAAGGAAAATATTCTCATAGCAGTGACATACCTGTACACGTCCCAATTTGTAAGTCGTCGTCTTGGTCAAAAAGGAATGAGATTTCCAAAGAAGCAGCTATTTTGAATGTTCGGGTGATTGTTAACGTCCAGCTGGACAGACATTCAACTGATAATTTCTGCTAACATTGCGCCCATACACATAGAGAACCACCAAGGATCCGCGCAGTGCATAAGTAGAATAGTGAGAATCAGGTGGATTATTAATAACAAGGGCAAAAGTCGTCCTGGGGGAGCAAGTGATCTTCTAGTAGCAGAGGTTGGCCTGGAGAAACAAACGCTAATCCCTGCCGGGTGGCTGAGCACTCGACATTTGTTAACAAAACTTATTTAGCGGATGAGGTGGGAGGCGGAGGGATGAGGAGAAGGAGGACTAAGATGAGGGAAAAATAGAAGGATTGAGAGGAGGAAGAGTATCAGTGGGAGGGACGAGAAGTCTGAGTAGGAGTAGGAGTATGATTATGAGTAGAAGAAGGAGGACGAAGAGGAGGAATAGTAGAAATATGAGTATGCGTAGGAGGATGAGAAGGAAAAGGAGGATGAATAGTAGGAGTATAAGTAGGAGAAGTAGGAGGAGGAGGAGGAGGAGGAGGCGGTAGTAGTTAAGCTATAGGAGGCCTTAAGGCATGTCCGCGTTACGTGTGGGTAAGAGAACTCGCTGTGGGTAACTGTAGCCCGAAAAGCAAACCACCCTATGGTTGTAGCAGCTCTCGAGTCTACCGTGCCAGGATTCCCGATGCAGCGTTCTATCGACCCCTTTCGCAAGCTGGTAAACGAGCAACCACTTGGCCTGCGCGCCTCTCTCCCAGTGTTCACGTCGGCTTGGCTATAGAACTGACCAATCAAGAACGGCGCTGCGCCAGCACCCGATACCAACACCACCGCCGCCGCCACCACCGCTACCACCAAGGCACCGCAGCTGTCGTCGCAGCGGGGCTGGAGCGACGCAACAGGACGACCAGCGAGAGCTCCTACATTGGTGGGAGGAGAGGGGTGCAGCCTACGTTGACAGAAGCGGCGTACACTGGGGGTCGGTTGTCATCGTGCCCTCTACGAGAGCAGTCGGCTGCCCGCCGAACCCGAGGCACGATGTGGGTTTCTACTCTCTTGCGGCCGGACTGCTTTGTCTACATTCGGCAATCTAACCCTAATCTCACTGGTGCGAAACAAAGCTCCACCTCCCACGTCCTTGCTCGCCGGTCGCCAGCCAGCCAGCCAACAATTAGAGCCCGAGAGGGATCTGGAATCTCCTTAGCGGGAGGCAAATGAGCCGGAATCATCACCAAGTATTACGCACTGCGAATGACTGATGGTTCAACATAGTTTTCTTTAAATTTTCTACCACAGGCAACCATCCATATATTTCTGTTATCATTTTTATATTATAGTTAGCGTTTGACAAGCGCAGATCTGCTTTTCTTGCGGAAAGGTAATAAATTGGAACGTTCACCCCGCGAACATTCCGTGGAGAGCTTCAAATAGGACCTTCTCAGATTTATATGCGAATAGGGGCTTGAGCCATGACAGATTAAACTCTTCGCTGGATAATTATTCTCAAATTTAATGGGATTTAGGTAGTTATTTATTTGTAAAGCAGTAAACTGTGTTGTGCATATCCCCAAGTATCATGTTACAGACCGGGCGCTCTAAGGCTCTTGCGTATTGATTCCTCACCTAACTGCGTTGATTTGAAGTTGAGAAATCTACTGAGTTTACGCGGTCACCCGTAATTTAACTGACGGGGCTTAGAAGAAGGGGTGAATGGGGTTGCATACACGGCATCTATGGTTTTGCATGAAAACTTGCCTGTTCCCAGCGCAACCTGTTCCTTTTTCCACATCGCTGCACTCTTTCTTTGATCCAGTCTTTTCCTATTCCCCACTAGTTCACTGGATATCATTTCCCAATATTTTTTCCAATTCCTCCTCCTCCTCCTCCTCCCCATCATCCTCGTCATCATAATCCTGCTTCTGCTTTTCCACATACTCCTTCTCTGTTTATGGTTTTCCTTTATTCAGGATCAAGTACTGCTTATTTGGAATAAAAACGGACAGAGACAAGTGCGTCTGTGATGGTTAATTCTGGATTATTAAGTGCCTTCAGCCCCCCATGCCGTTTTATCTCCTGAGAAGTTAATGGCTAACGGGGAGTTATTCAGTCGAATTTTCGTCATTACCTTCTGTGCAGTTTTTAAAACTGATATTTCAAGCAAGGAAGCCTATGGGGGTACGTTGGAGTACCCACTAATGGAGCCGAACCCACCACGGCTGTCATGCAGTCATAGCATATGGACGGAACATGTGTTCTAGGTTTAAGCTCTTACCTGTCGGTAGGGCTATTAATGTAATGTGTGGATACTACTTACCACCTCTTTGAAGATTACCAACAGCACATGTTTACTCAACTAAAGCTGGTGGATTTCGGCCAAAATATGCATATCAACTTTTTGATTGAGACTCTAACTCTTCCTCCTGATGTATTTACTCAGTGAGCGATTAGTTTTTCGCGACCAAAATGTTGCAAATAAGGTATGGAATTATCCGCTTATTGAATAAGTTTAAGTAGAATGTTTTATTTAGTTCACTTTATCATCCTTCGTCGGTTTATGGTGAAAGACTACCATCGAAACTATTCGCTGCTATCATAGAGAAAAGTGCCTTTTTCGGAACAAGCGGTTTGGTCCAACGTTTGCGAGTGTGAACACATTTTATTTGATCATGGATGAAACCTGGAGATAGCAAGACACGAAGGGATGTGAAGAATCGTGTCGAAGGCGAAAACATGAGAGGGAGAAAGAGACAGAGAGAGAGAGAGAGAGAGAGAGAGAGAAATATGTTTTTCCTTTTTAAAGTACTTATCAAAATTTTTCAGCCAAAAATGGCTCCGTTCACTAAGAGAATAGGATAAGTTAACAGGTTATGCAAGAATCAAAAATTTAAAAAATGGACACCTTCTGGGGTGGCAGTTCCACTCACAGTTTCTGTATTCCAGTCCCTTCACACGCAAGGTAGCCTAATAGAAATAGCAAAACAGAGCGCTGATATGCCGGCGTACAGTAAGCGATATGACGTGAGCCTTGGCGCATGGGACGGGAAGTCCTCCTGACAATCAGCTTGGAGTAGCGGGGATGGGTAACATCATCAAGAATTCGCTCACCAATTTTCTCGAATGATGTGACGGGCCGTTTTGTTATCAAATCAGTTAAAACAGCAGAATAAACACTGGCAGTGGAAGAGAGCATTCGGGGGATACGTTTTGAAGCCGCAAATCCTTTTCAAGCAATGCTGGAAAAATCACAGGAGGACAATAAAGGATGAGGGGAAGAACACATGCATCTATAAATCGCCAGCTAAGGGCTTGAAGTGTGTGATAGGAACACAAAACGACGGATACATGAAATAAGTTTACGAATTTTAATAAAAAAGAGTATCAATATGTAGGGAGACTGAAAGATGGGATATCAGAGTAACGCCAAGGTACCGGAAAGAGGAGACCTCGTTGGGACGGACGGCTGAGGATTCTGAACTAGGAGAGGGTCGCAAACGACAAAGGCATTACACAGATTTTTCCTGGTTGATTTGAAGACCATTATCTCACGACCATGCTGCGACATGGTCAATGCCACCCTTTAGCTAGTCGAGATATGTCTGATTTTGAAGAAAACAGCCAACAGCCAAATTGTCGGCCTATTTTATATACAAACAGTCGTTTGGGGATCTCATATCGTCAGTGTGGAGGTAGAAGACGTGAGGGGTTAGGACGGCACCTTGAAGAGCGCCATGGGTGTTGGGAAGGACCCTAGATTTCCACCTGCTGAATTTTGCGAATTGAATGCGCGAAGTAAAGGTATCTTCGATCAAAGAGACAATCCAGCCGGGAGAGCCACCCGCGGATGTTTTTTAAGAAGGATATAGCGAGTGATGGTGTGAAAGGCAGAGGAGTCGTCAGGAAATGCACATGCGTACGCACGTCAACCGTTATCTGAATCTTTTAGAACCGAATCTGCCAGAAAGGGCAATGGCATCTAGCGTACTACGCCTAGCTGTATATGCAAATTGTAATGGGTCGGAAATATTTGAGTAAACCGGCTTAATTATATCGAGGATGACTCGCTCAGCAAGCTTCAGTAAAGCGGAAGGGCGGGCGAGTGGACGAAAAGACTTAGGACCAAAATTGACGGATTAATTTTTAGGGATAAGGGTGATTCTTACTGTAAGCCAAACGTCAGACATCTTAGAGTCCATGGAGGATATGTTTATAATGTGTGTCGAAATAGGGGCAATCTGAGAGCTCCAATATTTTACCATAAGTTGTGACACAGTGTCCGGCCCAGAAGCTATTGAACCGTGGATCGTTTTAAGGTGTTACTCCATTGTTCGCACTGACAGAGGAGAAGAACAATTGTTAGAAGCGAAAGGTTATTTGAGGGGGGATTTGAGTCATGGAAGGAGAGCTAAAATGTTTATTTAAAGAGTCTAAATCATCATTAACATAGGGCCAGTCTACTACATTGACCAGTGAGACACTTAATGTTCCTCCAGTGTTCAGTAGAGGAAAGTGGAAAGGAAGGTGTTGACGGAGAGGCAAAAAGCTGAATAACAAACAGATAATTTAGTCTGTAAATCTCACTTGTTATTTAGACGTTAACGTCCTTTAGCCTGCCACGTAGGCCTTACTTGCAGGGAAGTTATTTTTGCGTCTTAAAAGTTGTAGATAGGGAGAATAAATTTTGTCAGGTCTGACCACAATGGTTTTAAGAGGACAGCAAATATTAAAAATTTATTTTAAAAATATTGTTGGCTAGCTCGAACACGATTCGACATTGAAGTGTCTGAGGAAATTGATGATAGCATACGATATAAAAGTCTGGAGAAGGAAAATTTTTGTGGGGAAGTATTCCAAACCTTAATTTTCCTTTCGGCTTTGATTAACGGCGCACGCATAGAAATGCAATACATTTTTGGAAGGCCTTATAATACAGCATAAGGGGAACCGAACAACGGCGCTCTGTTTTTCACAAGGAAAAGCTTGGATTTGTTGGTCAAAACGTGATCAATAGGGACATCAGCGTCAGTATTAAAGAAAACAAGATCATAAAAGCCTAACAGCGTAAGCGGACGTAGATTCACACGAGAAAAGGTGCCACATAAGAGAATAAGATGCTCGCACGACAATAAAGCAGGTTTTTTTGAAAGTCAAAGGAGTAGTTTGCTCGAGCGCCCAAGCATGTTATTTATTATTCTGAGTTTGTTAGACGCTGTCTTCCAGTCATACCCAAAACCCGTGTTTAGGGAAGGCTGCATGCTGATCCAGACGCGTTCATCACAGAACAATAATTCAACGCTCTACTACAAGCTACGGGCTCGTTGTCTTTTCTTTTACACTCTTGAAAAATAATTACCTTGGGACAATCGTTCAGCGATGTAGTTACAGTACGGGACCTGCTCATCCTGTTGTAGCTGTTGTCCAAATTTGTGTTATAGCTATGCGACTGTTCGCTAGGACCTACAGTGGGCTCGAAGCCGTAATAGAACGAATCTGTGCCATAACTTGATCAGTGAACCCTCTGCCGTTTCCGCTTTTTTGCTACATCGCATCAGAGGTTGCCGTTTGTGCAGGCTGAGGAGTTATCTATAACGATTGATTGTGCTCAGCCGAATAGCAGGATCAATAAAATTACACATGGTTAGGGGAAATTCTGCTTCCATGCTCGGGACTCTTACGTTTGAATAGTAAGTAGACGGTATTTTATAAACGGTTTGCTTGCTGTCAGATATAACGGTGATTGTGCAGTTTTTTAATGCGTTTCTTGTTTTAGAATATTAATGCCATCGGTTCACTTAGTTCACTGTATGAATATCAAATCATTGTTTCCAAAGAGAGCAGTCCTAAGAAAGTAAATTATTTGTCGTTACTGTCGGCAGTTAGGATTCTTAATCATATCTGATGTTCTAATAATTTGATTCACTTTTTTACTTTTACATTAATTAATTGAAAATCAGAAAAAAAGAAGCAATTGAATACCAAAAACACTGGGTTGCAATGGCTGTTTAGGGCCTCCACGGTATCTGCGCCCTACTCAGGAGAATGGTCTGCGATCAGCTGGTGCGTCTGTTACTGGCATTTTGTGCTCGAAGGTGTCTTATTATCAGCAAAGAAATCCGTTCGAGCACCGGAACAAGTTTTTCCGTCATTCTGGGATTTCGAACTCGTGCAGAAGTTCATTGTCAGAAATAGAAACAGCAACAATAAGGCGACATTTATAAGGGGTACAAACCAATCAATGGTCACTGACGCAAGTCTGAAGATGACTGCGCAGGCCTCTGTACGCCGGCGCCAAATCAATACATTAATTGATTGAGTTCCCAGCCATGGACTAGGCTTCAATAAATTCCCGTTTTGTCTTGCTTTTGGCGTGGGCGGTCACCTTTACCCGCATCTGATACCGACGCTGAAGTTGGGTTCGAATAGGACGCGAAAACCTTAAGGGAATAATTGTTTTGTCCCAGCGGTCGGATCTTCTTCTGTATCATCTTTACGGCTGCGAAGTTGAACTCATGGCCCATTTCGTAGGCGTGGGCAGCAGCTTGCGATAATTCGTCTCCCCGTAGAACAAGCAATTTACTTTCACGTACGCGCGATCCGAGCAGGCGTTCAGTTTGACCTCCGTAGTTACAAGAGCAGTTTAGGCTTGGGATGCGATACACTACCCCAGATTGCTCTTTGGGGTGTAGCCGGTCTTTGATTTTCATCACCCTACGGTGCATAGTAGATTTGGACCGGTTTGCAATGCCAAACACCTAGTCCGGCAAAAATGCGTTCAGTCGCTTCTGAGACGCCCTTGCTGTATGGCAGAGCGTGATATGTCCTTGGTTTTTTCTGATCGGGTCATCCCAGGCCGAACGTGTAGACCTCGGCTTATAAATAACCCTCGGAAAGTCATTCCGCATAAATTTTTTGCGGAGATTTTGGGCCTCACGTATATTTTCATCCGGTCTACTGCAGTGTGTGCGAATCTGTTTGAAGTGCGTTCTCACCCAGATTCGTTCGTGAGCCACCGGTTGGTTGCTGTGAAAGCTGAGAAGTTGTGTGGGGTTCTTTGCCTTCCTATAAACCATCGTCTCAATTTCACCGTTGGGATTTCGCTTAACGAGGACATCCACGAAAGGCAGCTGCTATTCATTTTCTTCTTCCCTTGTGAATTTTATATCGGGAAAGATCCCATGTTGCAAGTCATGGAAGTTTTGTAGGAGCTTTTTCTTGCCGAGAGCAAATATTTTGTCAACGAAGCAGCGCCCAAAGATAGGCTTAATTTGGACGATGGCAGTGTCTTATAGGTGCTGCAAGACCGGAGATTTGGGAGCCACTTAGAGTTCCTTTGATGTGCTCGTAGGTTTCTCCAGCAAATTAGAAGTAAATTGTTTGGCAAAATTCGAGCAGCCCCTTGAGGTATCGAAGTTCGAATGGAATACGAGCCTCTTGGTACGCCTCTTTAAGTCTCTTACGTAAGTCATTTTACACCAAACTCGGGGGACGGATATAAATGACTCAGATACCTCAATCGATGCATCGACTTCGTACCGGCGTATAGAGCCTTTCGCGTTCTCCTTGAGGCTTGCGTCAGTAATCGTTGATTGCTTTGCACCTCCTATAAGTGTCACCTTTATGTTGCTGCTGAGGTTTCCTCCGTAGGTAAATTCCTTTAGGAGTTCGAAAGCTCAGAAAAATTAACAAATTGTTGGGCTGCTCGAACAGACTTATTCTTTGCTCATGCATTCACCTAGGACACGATCCTTCACATCCATTCGTGTCTTATTAACTCTAGTTTTCACCCATAATTAAATAATTTGTGTTCACACAAAAACATTGGACCGAACCACCTATTCTAAGAAGGGCATTTTTCTCTATGATAGCACGGAATAGCTTCGCTATTAGAGTAGTAAGAATCACCCCTATCCCTAAAAAATCCGCCAATTTTGGTCCTAAGTCTTTTCGTCCAATCACTTGCGCTTCCGCTTTACTGAAGCTTGCTGAGCGAGTCGTCCTCGATATAATTAAACCGTGTTACTCAAATATTTCCGACCCATTACAATTTGCATATACAGCTAGGCGTAGTACGCTAGACGCCATTGCCCTTGTGGTACATTTGGCTCTAAGAGATTCAGATAACGGAAGTCGTGCGTACGCATGTGCATTTCTTGACTACTCCTCTGCCTTCAACAAAATCCCTCGCTATCTCCTCCTTAAAAAAGCATCCGCGTGTGGCTCTCCCGGCTGGGTTGTCCCTTGGATCGAAGATACCGTGGAGGCCCTAAACAGCCACCGCTAAATTATCTGTTTGTTATTCAGCTTTTTGCCTCTCCGTCAACACCTTCCTTTCCACTTTCCTCTACTGAACACTGGAGGAACATTAAGTGTCTCACTGGTCAATGTAGTAGACTGACCCTATGTTAATGATGATTTAGACTCTTTAAATAAACATTTTAGATCTCCTTCCATGACTCAAATCCCCCTCAAATAACCTTTCGCTTCTAACAAGTGTTCTTCTCCTCTGTCAGTGCGAACAGTGGAGAAACCCCTTAAAACGATCCACGGTTCAACAGCTTCTGGGCCGGACACTGTGTCACCACTTATGGTAAAATATTGGAGCTCTCAGATTGCCCCTATTTCGACACACATTATAAACATATCCTCCATGGACTCTAAGATGTCTGACGTTTGGCGTACAGTAAGAATCACCCTTATCCCTAAAAAATCCGCCAATTTTGGTCCTAAGTCTTTTCGTTCAATCGCCCGCGCTTCCGCTTTACTGAAGCTTGCTAAGTGAGTTATCCTCGATATAATTAAGCCATTTTACACAAATTTGTTTGACCCATTACAATTCGCATATTCAGCTAGGCGTAGTACTCTAGATGCCATTGCCCTTTGTGGCAGATTCAGTTCTAAGAGATTCAGATAACGGCTGTCGTGCGTACGCATGTGCATCTCCTGACGACTCCTCTGCCTTTCACACCATCACGCGCTATATCCTTCTTAAAAAACATCCGCGGGTGGCTCTCCCGGCTGGGTTGTCTCTTGGATCGAAGATACCTTTACTTCACGCATTCAATACGCAAATTCAGCAGGCGGAAATCTGCAGTCTTTCTTAACACCCATGGCGCTCTTCAAGGTGCCGTCCTAACCCCTCACATCTTCTACCTCCACACTGACGATTTGAGATCCCCAAACGACTGTTTGTATATAAAATAGGCCGACAATTTGGCTGTTGGCCGTTTTCTTCAAAATCAGACATATCTCGACTATCTAAAGGGTGGCATTGACCATGTCGCAGCATGGTCGTGAGATAATGGTCTTCAAATCAACCAGGAAAAATCTGTGTAATGCCTTTGTCGTTTGCGACCCTCTCCTAGTTCAGAATCCTCAGCCGTCCGTCCCAACGAGGTCTCCTCTTTCCGGTACCTTGGCGTTACTCTGATATCCCATCTTTCAGTCTCCCTACATATTGATACTCTTTTTTATTAAAATTCGTAAACTTATTTCATGTATCCGTCGTTTGTGTTCCTATCACACACTTCAAGCCCTTAGCTGGCGATTTATAGATGCATGTGTTCTTCCCCTCATCCTTTATTGTCCTCCTGTGATTTTTCCAGCTTTGCTTGAAAAGGATTTGCGGCTTTAAAACGTATCCTCCGAATGCTCTCTTCCACTGTCAGTGTTTCTTCTGCTGTTTTAGCTGATTTGATAACAAAACGGCCCGTCACATCATTCGAGAAAATTGGTGAGCGAATTCTTGATGATGTTACCCATCCCCACTACTCCAAGCTGATTGTCAGGAGGACTTCCCGTCCCATGCGTCAAGGCTCTCGTCATATCGCTTCCTGTACGCCGGCATATCAGCGCTCTGTTTTGCTATTTCTATTAGGCTACCTTGCGTGTGAAGGGACTGGAATACAGAAACTGTGAGTGGAACTGCCACCCCAGAAGGTGTCCATTTTTTAAATTTTTGATTCTTGCATAACCTGTTAACTTATCCTATTCTCTTAGTGAACGGAGCCATTTTTGGCTGAAAATTTTGATAAGTACTTTAAAAGGAAAACATATTTCTCTCTCTCTCTCTCTCTCTCTCTCTCTCTCTCTCTCTCTCTCTCTCTCTCTCTCTCTCTCTCTCTCTCTCTCTCTCTCTCTCTCTCTCTCTCTCTCTCTCTCTCTCTCTCTCTCTCTCTCTCTCTCTCTCTCTCTACTCTCTCTCTCTCTCTCTCTCTCTCTCTCTCTCTCTCTCTCTCTCTCTCTCTGTGTCTCTTTCTCCCTCTCATGTTTTCGCCTTGGACACGATTCTTCACATCCCTTCGTGTCTTGCTATCTCCAGGTTTCATCCATGATCAAATAAAATGTGTTCACACTCGCAAACGTTGGACCAAACCGCTTGTTCCGAAAAAGGCACTTTTCTCTATGATAGCAGCGAATAGTTTCGATGGTAGTCTTTCACCTTAAACCGACGAAGGATGATAAAGTGAACTAAATAAAACATTCTACTTAAACTTATTCAATAAGCGGATAATTCCATACCTTATTTGCAACATTTTGGTCGCGAAAACTAATCGCTCACTGAGTAAATACATCAGGAGGAAGAGTTAGAGTCTCAATCAAAAAGTTGATATGCATATTTTGGCCGAAATCCACCAGCTTTAGTTGAGTAAACATGTGCTGCTGGTAATCTTCAAAGAGGTGGTAAGTAGTATCCACACATTACATTAATAGCCCTACCGACAGGTAAGAGCTTAAACCTAGAACACATGTTCCGTCGATATGCTATGACTGCATGACAGCCGTGGTGGGTTCGGCCCATTAGTGGGTACTCCAACGTACCCCATAGGCTTCCTTGCTTGAAATATCAGTTTTAAAAACTTCACAGAAGGTAATGACGAAAATTCCGACTGAATAACTCCCCGTTAGCCATTAACTTCTCAGGAGATAAAACGGCATGGGGGGCTGAAGGCACTTAATAATCCAGAATTAACCATCACAGACGCACTTGTCTCTGTCCGTTTTTATTCCAAATAAGCAGTACTTGATCCTGAATAAAGGAAAACCATAAACAGAGAAGGAGTATGTGGAAAAGCAGAAGCAGGATTATGATGACGAGGATGATGGGGAGGAGGAGGAGGAGGAGGAATTGGAAAAAATATTGGGAAATGATATCCAGTGAACTAGTGGGGAATAGGAAAAGACTGGATCAAAGAAAGAGTGCAGCGATGTGGAAAAAAGGAACAGGTTGCGCTGGGAACAGGCAAGTTTTCATGTAAACCATAGATGCCGTGTATGCAACCCCATTCACCCTTCTTCTAAGCCCCGTCAGTTAAATTACGGGTGACCGCGTAAACTCAGTAGATTTCTCAACTTCAAATCAACGCAGTTAGGTAAGGAATCAATACGCAAGAGCCTTAGAGCGCCCTGTCTGTAACATGATACTTGGGGATATGCACAACACAGTTTACTGCTTTACAAATAAATAACTACCTAAATCCCATTAAATTTGAGAATAATTATCCAGTGAAGAGTTTAATCTGTCATGGCTCAAGTCCCTATTCGCATATAAATCTGAGAAGGTCCTATTTGAAGCTCTCCACGGAAGGTTCGCGGGGTGAACGTTCCAATTTATTACCTTTCCGCAAGAAAAGCAGATCTGTGCTTGTCAAACGCTAACAATAATATAAAAATGATAACAGAAATATATGGATGGTTGCCTGTGGTAGAAAATTTAAAGAAAACTATGTTGAACTATAAGTCATTCGCAGTGCGTAATACTTGGTGATGATTCCGGCTCATTTGCCTCCCGCTAAGGAGATTCAGATCCCTCTCGGGCTCTAATTGTTGGCTGGCTGGCTGGCGACCGGCGAGCAAGGACGTGGGAGGTGGAGCTTTGTTTCGCACCAGTGAGATTAGGTTAGATTGCCGAATGTAGACAAAGCAGTCCGGCCGCAAGAGAGTAGAAACCCACATCGTGCCTCGGGTTCGGCGGGCAGCCGACCGCTCTCGTAGAGGGCACGATGACAACCGACCCCCAGTGTACGCCGCTTCTGTCAACGTAGGCTGCACCCCTCTCCTCCCACCAATGTAGGAGCTCTCGCTGGTCGTCCTGCCGCGTCGCCCAGCCCCGCTGCGACGACAGCTGCGGTGCCTTGGTGGTAGCGGTGGTGGCGGCGGCGGCGGTGCTGGCATCGGGCGCTGGCGCAGCGCCGTTCTTGATTGGTCAGTTCTATAGCCAAGCCGACGTGAACACTGGGAGAGAGGCGCGCAGGCCAAGTGGTTGCTCGTTTACCAGCTTGCGAAAGGGGTCGATAGAACGCTGCATCGGGAATCCTGGCACGGTAGACTCGAGAGCTGCTACAACCATAGGGTGGTTTGCTTTTCGGGCTACAGTTACCCACAGCGAGTTCTCTTACCCACACGTAACGCGGACATGCCTTAAGGCCTCCTATAGCTTAACTACTACCGCCTCCCTCCTCCTCCTCCTCCCTCCTCCTCCTCCTCCTCCTCCTCCTCCTTCTCCTCCTCCTCCTTCTCCTCCTCCTCCTCCTCCTCCTCCCTCCTCCTCCTCCTTCTCCTTCTCCTTCTCCTTCTCCTTTTCCTCCTCCTCCTCCTACTCCTCCTCCTCCTCCTCATCCTCCTCCTACTTCTCCTACTTATACTCCTTCTTCTCATCTCATACTCTTCCTCCTGCTCTTCATCCTTTCCATTCTCCCATTCCTACTCCTACTCCTACTCCTACTATTCATCCTCCTATCCTTCTCATCCTCCTACGCATACTCATATTCCTAATATTCCTCCTCTTCATCCTCCTTCTTCTACTCATAATCATACTCCTACTCCTACTCAGACTTATCATCCTCCACCTAATACTCTTCCTCCTCTTAATCCTTCTATTTTTCCTACTCTTAATCCTCCTTCTCCTCATCCTCCGCCTCCCACTTATCCGCTAAATAAGTTTTGTTAACAAATGTCGAGTGCTGGCCACCCGGCAGGGATTAGCGTTTGTTTTCCAGGCCAACCTCTGCTACTAGAAGATCACTTGCTCCCCCAGGACGACTTTTGCCCTTGTTATTAATAATCCACCTGATTCTCACTATTCTACTTATGCACTGCGCGGATCCTTGGTGGTTCTCTATGTGTATGGGTGCAATGTTAGCAGAAATTATCAGTTGAATGTCTGTCCAGCTGGACGTTAACAATCACCCGAACATTCAAAATAGCTGCTTCTTTGGAAATCTCATTCTTTTTGACCAAGATAACGATTTACAAATTGGGACGTGTACAGGTATGTCACTGCTATGAGAATATTTTCATTGAAGGCTAAAATCAAAATTCTTTCCACAAAGCCCCGTAGTATGCAGCCTACATTTTTTCGTGTTTGCCAGCTCTTTTGAAGCGTGTGCGCACACATGTAGTAAGGAGTGGATTCATTTGTGGGCTTATTATTTTGAAAAAAACTCAAAATGGTGGAAATCTGTATTAAATATACTGACTTAATTTGTAAGAAAGACACGGGACTAGGAACCCTGCATATTATAGAATACATCCTATAATTTCTAGGGTGAGTAGGATTAGTATTAACGGTTTGGTCAGAATTAAGTTTACGGTTAGTGTCAGGGTTAAAACTAAGCTAAGGTTAGTGTCAGGGGTATGCTTCATTGCCGTGTACCTTTCCTGGATTTTTGCACAATGCCACCTCTATTGCTTGAGATGCTTCGTATTCCTGTGTCTTCGCAATTTATGACAGTCAATGCTAATGCAAGAAACGAATGATATACAGCAGAATCAACTTGATAAACGTTTTTTAGAACTCTCTAAGAATTGTGTAATATGCAGAATGGTATTCAGTCAAGAGATCGGCTTTTAACGAGGTTTTCCACGGTGAAACACAAAGTTATTGAAAAAGAAAACATAACTCATTTGGAATTGGGATTTCTTAGTTGGGGAAGTCAAGGAGGGGTATTTATGCCTGCACAACCATCACGGCATATTTGGCTGCCATAAACTTTAGTAGTGATCTTCTGTCCCCGCTGGGTCCATAACTTAATAGTCTGTGGGGTTTGGCGTTGGTTGCTGAGCGCTCACCGGTTGCTTATGGGACTCACTCGTCCCGTTCTGTCTTGGAGTCCACTCCCGAGCCCCACCAGCAGCCACAGAGCGGCTAGTATCCTAGGCAGATAAAAATAGCCGACAAAGACTATGGAGGCTGTAATGGCCATTTCTGGTTCATTAACCGTCGTCAGTCAGCCATAACCAGCCCCAAGTGATACACCAGCTAAGGCTCGAATCCATGGCCTGTTCATTAGAAGTACAAATCTCCAACCACTGTGGGTTTTGGAGTATTATATCGATTGGATGTCAAGGTATGTTGCTGAGATTTGTCATACAGGCTTTCCAACAGGAAAAATGGTCTAAACGCCCCGTACCGTATTTCCTTGATCCTCCCCGAAAGCATTCTTTCTTTGCACAAGTCAAGAACAAAACCTTTAACTCTCAGTTAATTGAAATTGCATACTGACGGATTTTTCGAATAGTGCTGCCATTTTTGTGCTTTCCATTCACAGGAGTATCTTCTTAAATGTGCATTGGTTGAACTAAGTTGCTCATTATATATTGATTGACCCTTCTTTGTTAATTGTACTACAATAATTAGACCAACTGCATATTACACTAGCATTGTTTAGAAGGAAGTGAAATCTGACGTAACTTTGGCAACGATTGTTCCTGATGTCGACAGTTGCAGTTGATCTTCCGGTCTTATCTACGGGGAACAGCGGGCTTTGTTTCTGAAAAGTCTTGAATGATACTTTGAATATAATGCATATAGCTGTCTGTCTGTCATCCATTGTCGGGGTTGCTGGGTGGTAACGGGTATTAAGACCTCGAGTCCACGCGTAAAGCCTCCCACTTGTTGAAATTTAAGCTTTTAAGGCCGATAAAAGTAAAACTAGGAGCAGAAGTGATCTTCCTGGTTAAAGTTATTTTATACCCAACATATGGTGAAGGGGAATGAACAACTGACCTCAATTTTTCACACTGATTTCCTGTGTCAGTCCAATTACTGGAAAATCTTCCGTAGCTTGTAGAGCCTTCTTTAAATGGACTTACTTCGACCTGCAGAATCAGTTAGCAACTTTGACGAGTGCACCCCGGACAGATCATTCGATAGTTCAGCAATGAAAAGCGACATAACCTTGAGTGAGCAGACCATCGAGCGCTTGAGTCAGATGCACTGCCATGTGACCAACGAGATCACTTTTTGGACTGCTTTGAAGGGCTTCGAAGGGCATGGTTCAAGTGCAGGACGGAAGAATTATTTCCAAGCAAACTTAAATGTACTTTTTAACAACTAAAACGTAAATTATGGCTGAAAGGGCTGTTGATCCGCATCTTGATATATTGGGATCCCTTGAAACCGTAAATTCGAGTGTGCCATCAGGAGCTCTGAGGCTGGGTTACCCTGTGAAAGCGCTTTATGCTGAGCACATCTGTATTGGATCAGATTTTCACGTTACAGAAGGAATTTGCTTGAAACCTTTCTTGCTGATATTAATGTTGTTTAATAGCACAACACGGAAAAACATCAAGTAATGACCTTTGACATTAACTAGTGTATGAAATTACTTGGATAGCCGGACTTGTCCGATTTCGCCTAAACGTAGACTCTTTTCCTTCCATAAAACAGATTTGAAATGAATTCTCATCTAAAAGGCTTTCAAGACCCGAAACCAATTCAACAAACAAAAGTAATAACTCCAATTCTATGCCAAAATACCCATTCAAATTTCGATAATGACATTTCCTGAACTAGATCATCTGCTTTACAATTACGAAGTGGGTTGAATTTATGACATATTAAGCATATATTGCGGATGATGTCTTTCAGTTCCACTTATGCATGAAAGCCAGTGCTGAAAAAATCTCTGAATCTGTAACCAAAATGAATGCAAAGTCATATTTTTAAAAATTCCTTTCTTGAGGTCGAGTCGCGAGAGCCAGATCTTCCGTAGCTGGATTCGTGCGCGCGCGGGCGCCCGCCGCCGACCGGCTACTGCGCGCGGACGCCTGCCTGCCGCTGCCATTCTCGAACATTCTCCCAAGGCGGTGGGGTCGCTCGATGCCTATTGGAGGAAATGGAAACCGTAATTAACGTACCGCAGAAACAGGCTCCTTCGTTCGGTGGGCCGTAAGCTGACGATGGCCGATAGACACTGGTATATTTAGTGCCAAATCAGTAGAGTTGGCGTAGGCGTGCTTAATAATTTTGTCTTGAACAACGCATCAGGCGCTAGTGGCAGTCTGCGCTTTATGATGCATTGAACAAGAGAGGAAGGGGGAAAGGGAGAGAGGGGAAAGAGCGAGTGAGAGTACGAAAGAAGAGACTCGCATAGATTGGGTTGGCTTATGACAACCCCTCCCCGCTAATATGTTTCTTCTAAAATCAATTTTAGTACGTAGTAGACTGTTAGTTCGCCAGTTGTCGGTTACAACCGACCTTTTTTATGTGCACAAGAGGCTTGTCGTACAGTCATGGTAGAAAAATCGCTCACACCGAAAATTAGGCTCGCAAAGGGCGTCAGAAAGGAAGGACCTAGCGATTAACTCGTACAGCTGACGGGTCTGTCCATCGTAGCTCAATTGGCGGAACACCCTGTCCGGCTATCATATCTCGGCATACAACGTCCATCTGGCAACACAGGCTTACTGGTTGCCTGGGTTTTCGCTTTTCATACACTATTACGAGTTAATTATTGGTACTTTACAATCCGTAAAATACTTCTCGGACCTTTTGGAATTCTACTGCAGTAAAGAATTCTGTTAGCGCTTGTAAAGAAACCGAAATTACCCGTACTTAATCCAGTCCCAAAGCAGAATACGAGGCAAAGGTGTGACAAGATCTCTTTTGAGAATTTACCTAAACCCACAACAACTCCTTGTCTTGGAATTCTCTGAGGAAGTGAATTCAGTCTTCGAGCACACAACAGTAAAGCTGACACAGTGCCTCCGGAAAGTGAATAGCAGGGAAATCAAAAGTTCTCTATGGGTCATAATACGACAAGCAGAATTTTCCTTACCCTGAAGCACAAGAGACATGATGCGGCTGACTGTCGTTTTATCTACTTCGGTCAATCAATCCTACAGATGCACAAAATGCACAAATGCGATTTTCTCGTAACACGTTCTAGCATGAAATGTTTTTGAGCTCATTCCGATGTGAAGCCAGAGGCGATAAGAGGTTCATTCTCTGCACAAATGACATCAGGAAGATGAGAGCATTGAATAAGTAATGCTCCAAATATGCGGTGGGTGGGAAAGATAGATCATTTCCCACAAAGGGAATTTTACTGCTAATCGGCATTAATTCTTCTTGGTGATAATATTCTGGTCCTGGACTCCCTCTTACAGAATGGGAGCTCGTTAGCGAGCTAATCGCTGGGGTCGCCTATGTCGTAGAGGGAGCCTCCAAAGGTCGATAGGTGTGTTTAAGACAAATCCTGTTCAGCCGTCAAGCTTTTACATTTTGGATTCGGGCAATGCCAGAAGATGCCGTTAAGAGCCACATAACTTTTTGATTGTGAGTAAAAATGTCTCGAATGCTGTAATGCACAGTTGGTCAAACTGCGAAAACATTCCCGAACGTCGTTGGTCGGGACATTACCATCGGGGAAGATTAAATGCACAAAAACTACTCGCTCCATGGCAGATTCCGTAACATGCTGCTGATGTAGTACATTCCGCTAAACCAACAGTTTTTTTTGGAACCATCGACTGAGCCCCGTTTTATTTACCTTTGAATTACACGGTAATTCGGCGTGAACGACCGCAGATATTTCCTTGGAAGATATTTGGTCAAAATCAAAATTTTGAACGGGAACTAGTTCAACTATAACATTAGGATTTCACTTTATTTTACTTCGTATCCCAGTTGTAGAAGTGAATTGTAGTCGGAATGGTTATCTGAAGCTTATTAATATAGGACTGACAGCTGAGCATTTTTGTTCAATCATGAAGCTCGCTTGATAAAGTTAGGAACATAGTATCTTGTGAGTAGGAGACAAATGCTGCCAGGTCTCTACAAAGTGCAGAAGTCCGCAGTTTTCATTGTCGTGGCATAAAGATGAATGTGCTGGAAAATTCGTGAGGTTTTGAAATGCTCTGGGGACATTTAAACACCTATCTAAATGTTCAAGCAGATCTTATCTCAGGCAGGTTTTAAGAAAGCCTGCTACTAGGGGAAGTAATGAGATTCTTGAAATTCGCCCAATTTCACGAAGAAGGCCTAGTAGTCGTAACTTGGCTCAGATGCCCCAACCACAGTGCCCAAGTTAACATGGACTACCTTTTACTAAAGGAGACCGTAGTAATAAAATTATATAAAGTTGGTTGTAAGCAAAGTACAACGCGGTGGCAAATACATCACCACCGAGTAGACTTGGTCCTTAGAAGTATACATTACATTTCTATGCAAACGAACGAATAAAAAACAGAAAAGGCAAGGCAGCATTGCAAGCTCCTGCGTTACTCCTCCAGCTAACTATCCTCAATGAGGTATTATAACTGACATTAGGGCAGCAAATAAGCTTCATGAAGTTTAACAAAGATTTTCAAATATCTAAAACATTCGAAGTTAAAGCATTGACCTATTGCTTTGTCCGATATGAAATCGATCCTGGCGAAGGGAAATGTGTTAGGTTGCGTAGGTGAGGATATCCAAAGAATAAGCTGTCACAGTATCACAAAATAAGAAAAGATATGCTTGTAAATGCAATCAAAAACCTGCATGTTACCATGTTTTGACGGTGTAGCCTACTGATTTTCAAGGCGTCCCTTAACTGTTAGTTAATACTTTATACAAAAACATGGATTGTCTAAATTACGGTTGAAAAATTTTCAAAAAAGACAGGTCCAAACGCTTTGAAATATGTAATAAATTTTTTGACGTTCCTTTTCTGGAGACATTAGTAGATTGGGCAAAACAGAAAGGGTAGTCAGCGAATAAATTGCACTTCCTTGGCAAGAGCGTGCCAGGGAAGGGTTATTGAATCAAAAGAAACTTATAATGGGCATGATCACTAAAAGCCTTTTTTTGTAATATTTCCGAGCAAA
Organism: Schistocephalus solidus; assembly: GCA_017591395.1. Classification (NCBI taxonomy): domain Eukaryota; kingdom Metazoa; phylum Platyhelminthes; class Cestoda; order Diphyllobothriidea; family Diphyllobothriidae; genus Schistocephalus; species Schistocephalus solidus. The sequence continues at coordinate 114,079 of WEDG01000670.1, read as the reverse complement.
ATCAGCGAGAAAATGAAAGCAGTTTGTCGGTTACAAGTGAAAAACGCTAGTCTTTGATTGGTTTGAGACAGTTTGCGTTATGTTGGCTTTCTTCGAAAACATATCGATTTTAAACCAGCGTAATCTGTTTTCTTCATTTTAAATTGGTTTGTGTGGATGTGCTGACGACAAGGCCATCAGTGGGCATGAATACACCACGCTGCTCATTGTTCTCCTTCTCTGTTTTGTTGATTTCCGTCGAGCCAATCCTATTCTGATCATAATCGAGGCTGGCTTAGATTACCAGAAACGTCTTTAACGGAACTGATGGAGTAGGCGAACACCAACACGTATTTACATTAACAAATGGGTCTCCTTTTTGCTTATGACCTATTCGGTAGACCTCCGTTCTGAACCAGCTACCCCATGTGTGTGCATATTTATATTTCCGGTTCCAGCTTGTGTTCAAGGATATAATTGACCGAATGAAAGCAAAAAGTCTGAAGGACATCTGCAGGAATCTACTCCTAAAATCGATCGACCCCCTCTCCACCGCAATTATGGCTTGGCCAACGTGGGTCTGGCAAGTGGTTGTCTGCTCATAGCCGTTGACAGACATAGAAAGTTTTTATGCTTTTGGAAATTAATGAATTAGTGCGCGCCCATTCCTGAGCGACCTTTGGTATTTGAGTCGAACGCTCTACCATTGAGCCACGGGCTCGTTGTTTTGTCGGTTGTGATCGGGAATATGATGATAGTGTGGGGCTCACCGATCTGCTTAAGGAACATGCATGTTCCGTTGTGCCCTGGACCTCAGACTAGAGCCCTCGCAGGCGGTCGCATAGCGACGTGTAGCATATGATGGAATGGAACCGACAAAGACAAGGGAGACCGGAATGGCCATTTCTGGCTTATTAGCCGTCATCAGCCAGTCATACCCAATCCCAAGTGTGGCACACCTGGGATTCGAACCCGTGACCTTTGGTATTTGAGTTGAACGCTCTACAATTGAGCCACGGGCTCGTTGTTTTGTCGGTTGTGATCGGGAATATGATGATTGTGTGGGGCTCACCGATCTGCTTAAGAAACATGCACGTTCCGTTGTGCCCTGGAGTTCAGACTAGAGCCCTCGCAGGCGGTCGCATAGCGACGTGTAGCATATGATGGAATGGAACCGACAAAGACAAGGGAGACCGGAATGGCCATTTCTGGCTCATTAGCCGTCATCAGCCAGTCATACCCAATCCCAAGTGTGGCACACCTGGGATTCGAACCCGCGACCTTTGGTATTTGAGTCGAACGCTCTACCATTGAGCCACGGGCTCGTTGTTTTGTCGGTTGTGATCGGGAATATGATGATAGTGTGGGGCTCACCGATCTGCTTAAGAAACATGCATGTTCCGTTGTGCCCTGGAGCTCAGACTCAGAGCCCTCGCAGGCGGTCGCATAGCGACGTGTAGCATATGATGGAATGGAACCGACAAAGACAAGGGAGACTGGAATGGCCATTTCTGGCTCATTAGCCGTCATCAGCCAGTCATACCCAATCCCAAGTGTGGCACACCTGGGATTCGAACCCGCGACCTTTGGTATTTACGTCGAACGCTCTACCATTGAGCCACGAGCTCGTTGTTTTGTCGGTTGTGATCGGGAATATGATGATAGCGTGGGGCTCACCGATCTGCTTAAGGAACATGCATGTTCCGTTGTGCCCTGGAGCTCAGACTCGAGCCCTCACAGGAGGTCGCATAGCGACGTGTAGCATATGATGGAATGGAACCGACAAAGACAAGGGAGACTGGAATGGCCATTTCTGGCTTATTAGCCGTCATCAGCCAGTCATACCCAATCCCAAGTGTGGCACACCTGGGATTCGAACCCGCGACCTTTGGTATTTGAGTCGAACGCTCTACCATTGAGCCACGGGCTCGTTGTTTTGTCGGTTGTGATCGGGAATATGATGATAGTGTGGGGCTCACCGATCTGCTTAAGGAACATGCATGTTCCGTTGTGCCCTGGAGCTCAGACTAGAGCCCTCGCAGGCAGTCGCATAGCGACGTGTAGCATATGATGGAATGGAACCGACAAAGACAAGGGGAGACTGGAATGGCCATTTCTGGCTTATTAGCCGTCATCAGCCAGTCATACCCAATCCCAAGTGTGGCACACCTGGGATTCGAACCCGCGACCTTTGGTATTTGAGTCGAACGCTCTACCATTGAGCCACGGGCTCGTTGTTCTGTCGGTTGTGATCGGGAATATGATGATAGTGTGGGGCTCACCGATCTGCTTAAGGAACATGCATGTTCCGTTGTGCCCTGGAGCTCAGACTAGAGCCCTCGCAGGCGGTCGCATAGCGACGTGTAGCATATGATGGAATGGAACCGACAAAGACAAGGGGAGACCGGAATGGCCATTTCTGGCTTATTAGCCGTCATCAGCCAGTCATACCCAATCCCAAGTGTGGCACACCTGGGATTTCGAACCCGCGACCTTTGGTATTTGAGTCGAACGCTCTACCATTGAGCCACGGGCTCGTTGTTTTGTCGGTTGTGATCGGGAATATGATGATAGTGTGGGGCTCACCGATCTGCTTAAGGAACATGCATGTTCCGTTGTGCCCTGGAGCTCAGACTAGAGCCCTCGCAGGCGGTCGCATAGCGACGTGTAGCATATGATGGAATGGAACCGACAAAGACAAGGGAGACCGGAATGGCCATTTCTGGCTTATTAGCCGTCATCAGCCAGTCATACCCAATCCCAAGTGTGGCACACCTGGGATTCGAACCCGTGACCTTTGGTATTTGAGTCCTTACCATTGAGCCACGGGCTCGTTGTTTTGTCGGTTGTGATCGGGGAATATGATGATAGTGTGGGGCTCACCGATCTGCTTAAGGAACATGCATTCCGGTCTCCCTTGTCTTTGTCAGTTCCATTCCATCACATGCTACACGTCGCTATGCGACCGCCTGCGAGGGCTCTAGTCTGATCTCCAGGGCACAACGGAACATGCATGTTCCTTAAGCAGATCGGTAAGCCCCACACCATCATCATATTCCCGATCACAACCGACAAAACAACGAGCCCGTGGCTCAATGGTAGAGCGTTCGACTCAAATAACAAAGGTCGCGGGTTCGAATCCCAGGTTTGCCACACTTGGGATTGGGTATGACTGGCTGTTGACGGCTAATAAGCCAGAAATGGCCATTCCGGTCTCCCTTGTCTTTGTCGGTTCCATTCCATATATATATATATATATATATATATATATATATATATATATATATATATATATATATATATATATATATATATATGTGTGTGTGTGTGTGTGTTGTGTGGATAAACATGCTGAACGAATTCACGATATCTTACGAGCTTCTGCAAGCTGGTCCCAAACGTTTCGATTCCCTTTGTTTGTGACCATTTTCCTTATTTTCATCACTTTTGGACCTTTTGGGCCTTTTTTCCGTTAGAGTTTATTGCTGATACCGTACGCTGTATACGCCAGCAAATTCGGGAGGAAGGAACCGCTTGCGTCAGCAGATCAGTTATACTCTGCAGCAACATGCAAGTTCCATCCACACTTGGATAATAACCATCGAAAACCGTTTTTCTCTGAAAATACTGGCTAGTTAAAAATAACCCAGGAATAGTAAGGAATCAGGGGGTCCGTAACTTGTAAAACCATTGAGGGGGAAGGGGATTGAAGGTGAGAAATTATCCTATTTAATTGGGGGTGGGAGTGGCAACCATTGTGGTTGGAGGAAGACTTAAAATTATCACATAGTTTTGAGAAGCAGACAAAATATTCTGCTTTGCTGTGGAATTTCTTCCTCTTCATTTGACTAAAGAACTAAAATAAAAGAAAATGACTGTCTCATACGATCGGTTGTTGGTTGACTCAGACGGCAGGGGAACTACTATAAGAGGTAAATATACTGCGAGTTTACGGTAGTCAGTCCAGTACAAACTGCACGGTCTCTGTGATCGGGAAGCAGGACAAGTGAAGTCAGGCATAAAAAACAAGTTACTCTGTGCCTGCGAAGTTGCACATGGATAATAGGTATCAATAAACCAAATCTTCTCTTCCCTATTCCACCTGCAAGTACTGAGCTGATTCAATCAAACAGCATAGTAAAAACGACGTAAATTCTCACAGAGGAGATCATGCACCTTAACGGAGTTCTAGTTTTGGGAAACACAAACAGTCAGCACAGTACCCCAATCACTGCACTCGCAGACTCTCTGCCGCAACCCTGTTCCCACCCACCTCAATTATAGTTTACTTAAAAGTTCATGGTCCTCTACCGCTGTATTATGTAACGGAAATACAAAGTTGAATTTGAAGGCAATTCATAGATATTCGGAGTAAGAGACTCTGTCAAGGACTTTCACCTTTCGTACGAAACTACCCGACGAAAATCGCATTTACTCTGAATATTGTCCTATCACTACAATTTGGCAGCATTATTCCGGCTATCCTTTCATAAAATTATGTGTTGTAGAAAAAATAATCCTATCAAGGGATTGTTAATTTTTTCGCATAGCGTGTGGACGTAGAATCAAACGTTGTACTTGATGGCATTAGGTAAAAGCGGATGAGGACCTTTCAGATGTGCCCCCTAGGCCTCACATACGCAAACTATTCTATCACCCAGCCGAAGCAGATTCAGCTATCAGAGGACAGCTGAAATCAACATCGTACTCCCTACCCTCAATTCCCCTTGGTGTCAACATGCAGGTGTGACTCTACGCCACTTGCATTGTGCAGGTGATGATTGCTCCCGGCGGCCTTTAACTGGCACTCAAATCTCAGCCGTAGCTCTACGAAGCTGAGCTCTTGATAGTCACTAAATCCCCGGGAACCACTTCAACCGGCGGGCTAAAGCAGATGAGGTTATCCGATGCCATATGTTTCCCCACATATGCCCGGTAATTCTGATTACCTTCCCATACCCGATCCCTCCTCTAACTCTCCACCACTTCAAAAGTCTTACAGAAAGGGCGATATACAGTTCCGTAGGTGGTCCAGACCAATTCGGATCGCTCTTCAACTAAACCAAACCATGACCAACAATGAGTTCGTCATCCGCCTGGACTGTGTCAGCAGCTCTGTTTCCGAGAACGATAACTATGTAATATCAGGGCCTAATGTGAACCGAAGACGTAACCCGGAGCTGTGCAGCAGGCCAAGTCAGCTGCCGAATGCACAGGCTAACTCAGGCTGCCAATGAGAGCGGACTATGGCATCGTGCATTGCTCACCCATGCAGTCACTGGAATGATCGAGCTTTTCCCACGAGGGATTCTCGCGCAAGAAACACTTACTTAACAACCGGCACGCCATATTCCGGAAGGTTTTGAAATGCCCTTCACGATTGGCTCGCGATAGGTGGGAATGTTCCAGAAGCTTGAGATATGCTAAAAAAACCATATTCACAGGCTGAGAACCTGCTCTTCTTCACTTCTATCTGCTTGTCGGGCTACAACAAGAAGGGTCTATAAAGAGTGGCCTAAACAAATGCTGGGATCACGTCCTCTACAGGTAGACTGGAGATCGCAAATCGAACGCTCGCGGTTGAAACTCTCAATTAAACAACAAACACCAGTACCCCTATTCCCCCTCGTATCCTGCGGGCTGCTAGAGCTAGTAGGCTCAGTCTAAAACCCTGGAATGTTTGTTCTTTTTTAGACAATCTTAGGAGCAACCGATAAGAATAGAGAAGTGCACAAATCGCTCCAGAACCGACACGTTACAATGGGAATGTTGGCAATGTCATGGCAGCCCGTGAGACCGATCTCATCTTCAATCGTTGACTTTGGCTTCTCAATAGGACACAGTGGGTGGGCAAATAGATAATGGAGCATTTTTAGCCCAAACTTTCTATGCTATTACACCATGAAGCACTATAAACTGTGACTCGGAATACTTTCATTAGGTCTACCTCCGGACAGGCGATTAGGTTTTATCGGATCCTATGAGAGATCGGACTTACTGAGGTCTGATTCATGTGTAGTCAGGAACCAGCAGGTATTTGACGTGCGTAGACGTGCTATTTATGCCAGTTCGGCCACTGCACCCATACCAACCTTTTTTTGACTTGAAATTATCTTGGTAAGACAGGTGTGGGAAAAGAGAGTGAGGAAGCTGCTGTGAAAAGCTCCTGCTACGTAACCTAATTCATCTGCAAGTCAGCATCCATCCCCGGGAGTTATTTGTAGGCCCCGCCTAAACTTACTGTTGGGTATGTTCGAGTATTGAAAAGGGCAGAGATCGAAGGCCACGAAACTCCCGATTGACAGGCCACCTCAGAAATCTCATTATGGTATAAGTCGTCTAGTTTCGGAACGGGGATTTCAGGAGACCATAATTTAGACGTGGATAGCACTGAAGTTCAATGTGAAAATCTGGCTTCATGTGTAATATGTACCGGAATTTATAGAACCTCAATCAAAATCCTCAAATTTGCATAAAGGGTGTTGTGGTACGTGTAAGAATAGAATGCAGTGTGAACGTTGTTTATAAATCAGTAGAGTGGAATGGCTTTGAATGTATTTTGGCCTTGAAAATCGCACATTTATGAGAGCTAGTTTTGCGAAAATGCATATAGATATGTTATTGTTGAAGGAAACATTCACTGATTAGATTATGGGACTTGCTCGTTCTTTTGAGCCCTAAGGCTCAATGTCGATTCCTCACAGTCAGTTACCCAGCAACCAAGAGCATATGCTGAAACGAGTTCCGAAAAAGACAAGAGAGAGTAGCATGGCCATTTCTGGTTCAATAGCATCATCAGCAAGCCATACCGAACCCCAAGTATGAGGCATCTGGGGTTGGAATCTGGTGTCTTTGGTGAGTGAGTCCAGAGCTCTAGCTCAAAGCTTTGTGCCTTTGTCCTGTCGGTTACATTTGGGTATATAACTTATCATAGGAATGACGTTCACCGATCGAGTTAGGGACACACTCATCGGGTTCAAATCCCAGGTGCCCGAACTAGAGCTTGAATATGGTTGGTTAATGACGACGAATAAACCAGATAGGACTATTCAAGCCTCCCTTGTCTTTGCCCGTACAGGAAATGCATGTAATAAAGAGCCAAATGTCGAGATATGCAACTATTGCGGTTTTAAATGTATGAAAAATCAAAAATTGTAGTATTAACTTGAATAATCCCACAGCATATTTTCAGCAGGTTTTTCAACCTGTAAGGTAACTCTGCTAATTATTTCACGTTAATCCTTCCTTGGACCATGAGGAAAAAGCCGATTTTTCAAAGACCATGCAACAGGCCCAGGACCTCATGAAATTTTGACGGAACAGTTTCCATACACATTCGAATGGAAAACGTTACTCAAGTGAGGATGAAAAACGAATTAGCAGGGAATAAAAGTCCAGCTGAATTTCTGTGGCATAGCATACCGGCATAAGAACGGACACCTTTCTATCGGTCGTCCATATAAATGACCCTCAAGAAAAAACCCGCTTCTCGGATAGTATATAATCGTATCACTCACTGTCGATGTCTGCAACATTTCTCTTGTGTGCTAAAATGGATGCAGAGAAGAGATGCTGCACCAGAAAGCAATGCATGCACATTACTTATAGTTTTTGGGCAAAAACTGGGTACGGTTGGTTATGTACAGCACCACGGAGGCCAGGAACTCCAAGTTCGTGTAATATGAGACCGGTGGTAATATGGGTATTACGAGTGGGACATTACCACGAGTAATATAAGGTTTATATGGTCTTTGCAATGTTGCACGTGTTGTTCTTTCTGCTCTTTGAATTAACAAAGTCGATAGTGCGTATCTGTTATAAAGGCTCACTGAATTTGATGGCCAAAGCGGAAAGCGTCCTGAAAGCCCAGGGATAACTTCATTGCCCGTTTCACCCGCACGAACTTCAGTGGAATCCTGTTGCTTCGACATCGGTGTAAAAAAGATAGCTCTGCTGGCGTGAAAAATTCACGAATTGCACACTTTTCCATCGTTGAGCGTAAAACAAAACACGAGCCTGGGGCTTCTGGCTTTCTTCGTGCTGTACAAAATCTACCGTTATCCAAACCTGCTAAGATCCTACGTAGGTGTTTCTATGAACGTTTATGTCGCATCCGATCAGTTTAAGCGTAATCGAGGCTAAATATTCGATGATGGGTTCGAGCGTGAATCCAAAAAATCCGGCGAATAAAGTTCTTGTCGCAGCGATGACATCTATTTATTTAGTACACTGTCAAAATTGGCACATTTTCCATTGAGCAGTTGAGGAAAAGTGAAGAACCCGCTCAGGACACGAAACACCCGTAACTGCGTTATTTAACAACGCGAAAGGAGCAGAATATTTATTCGGGCACATGAATAGTAACTAGGTTCGGAACATGACAACTCAACCTCAATGCCAATCCACTTTCATACTCCTTTTAATCGATCATTGGACTAGAGAGAGAGAGAGTTGAATTATAAAAATTTGAAGGTTTTCAAATACCCTTGATATTCTGATAGATAAATCACATTTATGCATACCTTAGTCTCTTAACCATATGACATGTATTTTATCTAGAACAAATGCACATCACACTATGTATTATGATGGCTAATCCAGCTTCTGACTAACACTACACTAGATATCGATCGTGCTGTACATGGTATGAACAGCATTAGGAAGCTCAGGAGCACCAAGCTACGTGAAAATTACAGCGAATCTCAAAAAATGTCCCGACCACGAAGCTTCAAGGGACCGTAATATCCAATTCCATGAAGTAAATTATTTTGAGGAGACTCAGTTTCTACAAACAGAGTGGGAGAAATTACTTTTATCACCTCTCTTTCATCAACTATCTGCATGTACACCTACATCCGAAATTCACTGAACTAACGAAGATTCTGCAAGCAATTATTTTGCCCTTTGAAGTTTATGCAAGTGCCTAGTAGTAGTAGTAGTAGTAGTAGTAGTAGTAGAAGTAGTAGTAGTAGTAGTAGTAGTAGTAGTAGTGCCTAGGATGAGACCTTGTAAGAAGTAACTTCAGAGTATAATTCTGTTAAATAGTTTTAGAATGTGTCAAAGATTCGTGATCAAATTTTGAAGTTTCGAGGTAGGCTTCAAAATTCAAAGAGTTTGGAAATCTTGAAAGTGGGCAAAAGCGAACGTCATGCCTAAAAATGAATGAAAAATAAAATTTATATGGCATGATATTTCCGGACTTTCGAATGCCAGGTATAAAAAAGAAAAATTTTTGCAACGCGATGATAAGAATTTAAAGTTTTAAACCTTTTCGTGAAAACAGAAGCTCATGTTTTAACAACAAGCCCTGTAATATTTCAGAGAAAAATTATTGCAGTTCAGTAAGATTTTCTAACGTCTTGCTTATTCTGGGCTTTGGGACGCTGCATATCAGTGAGTCAGTCGAGATCCAGTAGGTATCCTCTCTGTCTGTCTGTCTGCCTGTCCGTCTGTCTGTCTTTGTCTCTGTCTCTGTCTCTGTCTCTCTCTCTGTCTCTGTCTCTCTCTCTCTCTCCCTCTCTCTCTCTCTCCACACACACACTCTCTCTCTCTCTCTGGAGGTATACTCAGCAATTTAAACCAGTATTTAATGCCAGTTGATGAAAACGGTAAGCGTGACAATATGGGAGTGAACCATAAACAGGTTTGTGTATTTTTTGTCGATTAAGGCCTTTTTATATAACTTCAAAAGCGTCGAAGAAAAAGGAATTCATTGCTGTCAATGCCACATAATAATGTTTCTGTTTCTCATTCCATTTCGCATCTCATACCTATTTTTTAATTGTTTTCCTTCTTCAAAAATAAACATACAGGTAAATACTTATGAAATTGCAAATTTTCTCTTCTCATACCGTCTGAGCTTGGTTGGTAAGCTTTATAGCTGCAACATCTCTTCGATATTCAGCAGTTTTTTCTACATGGTCTACTTCTTCCCAATGTGTTCTGTTTATTTAGTTGACAATCACCATCAGTTGGCAAAAGCGCTCCATGTTTTCGTCGGCAAATCTGCAGGATTTCTATGGATGGTGCAAGTCCAAGTTAACCCAACGTGAGTGAACGTGTTAAGGTATGACCGTATTAGCCTCATGATAAATCGAAGCATCACCAACAAAGATGAAAAGACGGTAATTTTCTACTCTACAGAATGATGCCTAGAGATTATAATGCATTTGAGTTAATGTGTCGTTCATTATCAACACAACTAGCGTGTATTCTACCAAAGGGAAGATTAAAAATATGTCAAGGTTAGGTACGGAAATGTTTCTGCTGCTGCTTTTGAAAACGGATCTTCCAAAGTCACATAGTGTGATCAGATTGCAACATTCGTATTTCCTTTATGGGCACTTCACAGGTATTAAACACGGCTGTCTTCCCTGCACAATTTGATAGTATTGGCCGGCAGCCAAAAGTTGCAGGTGCAAAAAGCTCATTTGCATTCGCAGATGTGTTGTAGAGGTCGACAGCGATTGCTTCAACATGGAGGATAGCGCTAACTTGTGGAGGTCCGGAGAAAAGGAGGTTTGAAAAACATGCGACCTTTCACGGTTGTCGTGTCCCAGTTAAAGGATGCAGTCGAGAAGACTTGAGGACAGTCCTTGATCGGGTCTTCGCCCCACACATGAACATGTACAGACGAACTGTTCCACCTTCGGATCCTTGTCCGATAACAGGAAGACGGCCTCATTTTAAGCCCGAGGCCGCAGCGCTACCCATGTTGGGGTCTGTTTCGGGGAACTTGCGGTTAAAGGTGCTTCGAGTGCGCTCAGTCCAAGCTACGGTCTTACTCATATGACTTACATCAATCGAAGCTTGCCACAGTCTCTTACACCTCGTCTTTTCTACACAACTACATCAGGCATGCAGTTCAAAATGGAATAAGAATCACACGCGAAAATGAGAATAAAGCCGTACTTACGGATTGTTTTGGTCTCCTATAAGCCACCAAATAATGAATAACTATGCCTACCAAAGGCGTTACCAACTATCAGTTGTTAAAGCTTATTTTAAAGCTTTATTATAGTGACTTTTATGTCATATTTAAGAAATCTATTATGAATCGAAAATCTATTATACAATGAATTAGGAATTCTTATGAAGAAACTAGAAATAAGAAATTTAAACCAAACTTTAACTATGATTGAATCAAGTTTGACAAAAAGAAGCACGACAAATGGCCTTTCTCTCGAACTATTACGAAGGCTTCAGAACTTGCACATACTCAGCTTATTCTTTAAGAATGGCTCACTGCATTTAGGGGATATTTCGGTAATATCAACTCCAAAAATGAGTTCAAAGAATTAGTAACTGAACTGTGCAGTTGGCTTACATCAAAGGAAGGAGCAAACGTTGTTTAAGACATTTCTGTAGGAGTAGCTTTTATGCCTCCCGTCTGGCAGGATACAGAAACAGGAACCGTCCGTAACACAGGTGAATCTGCGATATATTGTAGGAAATCTACGGTTAGGGTTAGGGAAGTGGTTAGAAATTAAGGTTTTGGTTAGGACATGGGAATATCCACTTTACCTGAAGGAAAGCGCAAGACCGACTGTACGGGAGTCGTTCCTGTTTCCGTGTCATGTAACATATAAGCGTTTCCGACGGAAATTCGGCTAGGTTAAGAGCATACTACTGTTCTTAGTTTACTTCAGAGCTTACGTCTTGGAGGGCCACGTTTTGATTATTTTAACTAACAGATTTACATGCTTACCTTCTCGCAGGTGGATACAAATAATTGTTCCAAGCTAACTACTGGTTGCTACAGGATTGCTGTCTCCTGGCAAGCAACTCGTTCAAACCGGAATTCGGTGGAGGAACGCACATAATACGATCGAAACAGAATGGGAAATTTACCTTAACTGCACAGCATGTGATTTACGAAAAATACGAATGGAGCAGCCTAAATTACTTGCATCAACCACAGTCGCCGTCATAGAGTTGTCAACCCAATGAGAAGACGGTCTGCATTTGGGAGGGGAACCATCCAAACTTTTGGATTCCTGGACTGTACGAAGACGGTAAGTGCGAGAACAGTGTCACATTGTTGTGTAGACGTAGATTTAAGTTAGCATAGGAGCCTATCGGTCTGAAAAATGCGGATGCAGAGCTAAGCTTTCTTGGGGAAGTTGGGCAGACAAGTAAGTAATGGGGTGCAGTCGGAGATCAGGTCAAAAACCAGACAGTCTGTTGGTGACTGACGGCACGTCCGAGTAAATCATGTTTCGGGGTCGGTTTAGACCAGCAGGTGGGCCGTCTGCATAAAACGCAAATAGCCCGACCTCATCTTCTCTCGTCTTTATCCTTCGATCAACATCACCTCACCATGAGAGGAGAATGAAGGGGAACTCTGCACCCATCTCCCACGTTATAGTCAAATTGGTGCGGCAGACATTACTCCCATCCTCATAACGATAGATGGACAGTTTTACTGCTCCTGGGCAGATTTACAGTAGCCAAAAGTCAGCGACCGATCTCATAAAAGTTTGACTGAGATTCTGAAATGCATTTGCGATTTGGAAAACTTACCTAAGTGGGTTTGAATATGAATAATCTGATAGTATAATCCCACGATATTTCAGACACGACAGTATGCTGGCTTCTGGATGCACACCTTTCAGCCGCCTGCAAAAACCAACCTTGAGAATAATGACTACTTAAGGCGTATTCCCTTAAAAATATAAATATTTTTATAGAAAGCATAAGAACAATATTCTTTTTGTGCTCATTTGGTATCAAGTCACGTCATCATCAAATAATGTAATTGAGAAGGGAGTAAATTAAGGTTTTAAAATGTTTTTGTTGAATTTTCGATAGTTTGAGCCAAATCTGCCCTTTTATTTGTGTTTATGGATTTCAGTCTACAAATTATATGGTTTTCATTTATGGAAACTCACACAACCTTCTAAGAGAGCGCCGGCAGTGCTTATTACATTGCCAGTTTATGTGAGCACCCGAGCAGCGTGGATAGATAAAAGGCTACTTGATTGGACGTCGCAGGGTCGTAAAAATCTCATAATTGAAAAAACTTTTAAAACCGAAAGATACCGCTTCATTGAGCATAAAATATGAACAAGACATGATTTTCTAGCAAGTGAGCACTAGGAAATATACCTTTATACATTTTTTCTGTGAAACATAGATGCATTTTTAAGGACATATAAAATAAATGGAAAAATGCAGGTTACGTGGGAAGTCATTATATATCGGGCTTGGTTTTCCGGACGGCCGATGACCAAGCCGGCAGCCTGGCGTGACTGAAAAATTTCTGGATTATGCTATATGATAATCAGTATTATAACTCCAGTTAGGTTATCCTTCCTAATTAAAAACTAATTTATGATAATATTTCATGACATGCCATTAATCACTGACTTTATTCGGGTTTCCGGATGTCCGTAGCTCGCGCAGGATAACCCCAACTGATGCAAAGTCTTTTTCTCGATTCGAACGAACCATGTTCAAGTAATTTACCCCTGTTTGGATAATAAATGACCTGTCATAGTAGCAGCTATAACAGCAATAGTGAGACGGTGCTGACTCTGCTGAATTTCGTCATTATCTGGCGTGTCACACTCCCAAGCGTTCTTTATTGTCCTTAAAAATTGATTATGGTATTTTCTCTTTTCTTAAGTATGTAAGTAAATTGGAATTTAAATGTAGGGTGGTACGAAAAAAGACAAGGGAGACTGGACCAACAATTTCTGGCTTGTTAGTCTTCGTCAGCCGGCCTTGTGAACTTCAGTTTTGGGGGCACGTGAAGTTCCAACAAATCCTGCCTTGGTCATCCAGTGTTAGAAAGCTTAACGTTCAAGGGCCCGTAGTGAACGGGCATACAATTTATGGTAGAGAGGCACTCACCCATTAATTTACGGGAAGTTCTTGTTAACAGAGCCACACTTGTGGGAGATGGGATGGTTATTCTCAAAATGTAACCATTCCTCTCCCCCCTAATATTTTAAGGTAGCCCATTATCTGTATATATTGCGCCCAATCCAACCCCCAATAGGTTATGACAGTGGGCACGGGTGGGTGAGGGAGGTGAGAGTGTGCGGTAGATGCAGTATAAGTATACTAACACTTTAACCTAAATCACGCGCAGGGTATCGCATTTGCTTTTAGCCTGCTGCAGCACGCTGTGGACATCATCGAACTCAACAATCAAACTGTCCAGGTTGCTATGCGGCTGCCTACCAGGGCTCCTGGTTAACTCACAAGACACAAGAGAAAGTTCACGTCCTGTAACCTGATTTATGATCGTTCCTTTATTCAGTAGTTCGACCGCCTCGGTAGACTAAAAGATCCGCATTTGAGTTTCATGGAGAGCGATAGGACATCTAATTTCCAAACTTGTGGATGGAACTCGGGTGTGAACCATTAGCTGGGCACGTGCTAAGCCCAGGATACCTGTAGGAAAACGTAAGCTGGTCACCGTCCAATACAGTTTTCCAGGGCGTTGTTTTTACATTTTACGTAAACACTTGTTTAAACAATATGCATGCTTTCCTCTGGCGATACCATCCAGATGACCGTTCCTAGAGGCGGGCTGATCTCAACTCCGACAAACACCGGGACAAGCCAGTGTTTTGTAGTCATATGGAACCCTTCAAAACTGAATATTAGTCAAGAATGCCTTTTCCACGTTAAATGTGCTTCTATCACACAGGATAGGGTTAAATGAGCGATGACAGCCTGTAAGCTTTGGGTGTGCCAAATTAGAGATGCACATTTTATAAATGAAATCTTGATTTTTGCAATTCGGAATTTTTGTATTTATCTTCTCACCAGCTTTCATTTTACGGGTGAATACTGGTGGAACTCAAAATTTATTGCCCCGAAGAACAATTTAAATTTTTGATTTTGTAGTTCGTCGATTATAACTATTGATGCCAGTCGAGCTATCAAATCTCGTTTGGATAATTTGTGAAGAAATCTCTTCAACGTAATTAGTGACCCAATAAAAGCTTTGCTATTTTGAAATGAGTAGAAAGGTTTTGCAACACGCCTGGCCTCAGCAATATATTTACGGAATTATTTCATGGAATTGTTACAGAATATATTTTTCCTCCTGCTTTTTTTCCTGGAACAGGGGAAAGTGTCAATTTCTCTTGAGGAACATAGAGTCCCTCTCTCCAGAGACTTCGTTTTTCTTGGACGATATGCCTTTTTGCTTTAATTTTAACTTCGAGATTCTTTGAGCTTTGAGGGGGTTCGGAGTGTCGAAAGATGATTTTGAAGACAATTTCGGCGGGGTAACTTTATCCACTCAGGCTTTTTGCTAATCATAATTAAACTTGCAGGACATTACACCGTTAGCTGGAGGTGAGCTCCCTCGATGTCTGAAGTAAGTTTTCTGTCAGTATAACGCCTGATTTGGGCATGAACTGCTTATTCAGATTGCATGCAGACCATCGTTAGTAAAACTGAAAATTCACCGTTTCGGCAAATTTTCACGTGTTTGTTAATGTGTATTAGAGGACTCCGGGACGGTGATTAATGAAAATAACTTTAACCTCTTGTCCGGGTGGTGAACCCAGGAATATAACTCTCAGTTTTCCATTTATCCTGTTGAGTGCTGTTTTTGACACTTTTATTCGGTGATAGCGTTTGCTCTTCAAATATAATGCAATTATTTGTCCCGAGGGGAAGGAATGGATGAAAGGCCCCATTCCATTGACCGTAGTGACTGTGCGACTTTCCCTGTCGCTCCATCGTGATGCTATCGTGAGAATTAAGTACTCGTATCAGGACGATAAGCACAGTCGCATTGGATGCTGCAGTTGCCGATCTTATTAAACGTGCTTGTATATCATGAATTGCATTCACCGACCTGGTTACGGGACATGCTCGTCCCCTTGTGACTTTGGGCTCAATGTAGAGCCCTATGAGGCAGGCACACAGCGACTAATAGTATATGCAGAAGCAGCATACCGAGAAGGATAAGGGAAACCGGGATAGCCGTTTCTGACTTATAAATTTCATCAGCCAGCCTTACCCTAACTCCAGTTGGCAAAAGTTGAGACTCGAACGCGCGTTATTTGGTCCTCGAGCGTTATAAAATGTAACGCTCTAGCATCGAGCAACGGACCCGTTGTCCCGTAGGTTGTGCTCGGGAATATTAGCTGTGTTTGAATGGCGTTTATCGATCGGGTTAAACGACAATCACCGAACAACTGTCTGCGAGGACTCAACACTGGGCAATAAGACACAATAGCATGGGTGGGTTTCGTAGCTTAATGGATAAATGTACTTCGAATCCTACGTGTTCCAAAGCTGGGCTTGTGTATGACAAGCTGATGACGGCTGGTGACGGCTAATAAGCCAGATGCCACCATTTCTATATATATATATATATATATATATATATATATATATATATATATATATATATATATATATATGGATAGTGTGAGGATCACCGATCTGTTCAGGGTACATGTATGTTCCACTGTGCCTTGGAGCCCACTTTAGAGACCTCACAGGCAGTCTCATAGCGACTTGTGGTGTCTATGATGATAAAATGGAACTGAAATAGCCGAAGGAGACCGGAATGGCTACTTCTGGCTTATAAGTCGTCATCGGTGCAAGTTAAACTAAACTTAAAATAATCATTATTCTATTTTCTTCTCTTTGACATCATGAAGTAGTAATAATAATTAAATAAATATTACCTAAAATACGGATCAAATTAATGAGAAGAAAAACAAAAATAGATAAGTAAGATAACATAAGTATGCTCACTATTTATTATAAACACAAATGAAATGAGTTAACTTGCGTATGAGAATTAACTGTTGAACAGGACGTTGCAAAATGCGGCTTCTTTTAAAAATATGGGTGGCAATTACTTTATTCATTTTGAACGAAAAATGAAACTATTATCGTGCACCCCTGGTTGGGAACCCCTGAACTAGGAGATAGGATGGCACTTCTCCCAATCCTGGATACCCGATCGTCTATAGAGCAATGAAGTGGGGGCGCGTTATAAGTGACAGCCCACGAAGACTGACCGATGGTTCGGAGACTCCGACCTGTCCAGACAGGCCTCTGTCCCGAGATCCCCTCACACGAGCCCACTTTAAGGACGGGACCACTACTACCGGTGCTGTGGCCGTTGGATTCCCCGGACGGGCGCGGTAATTGCGCTCCGGTCCGCAGGATATTCACACAACATAATTTGTCAAGATTAATAAGTAGCAGTCGTTTGAACGCACCCCGTCCTGCACACAAGCCATCGTCGGCTTATGACCAGCAATGAGAATGTCGGGAGCGTTGACCGACCAGGCTGCCGAGGCGCCTCGTGTGCGAGCTCATAAAGACAGCGAAGGCCAAAAAATATATGAAGAAAGTTAGTAAAGGAGGGTAAGACAGCGGGATATAAACAGGTAATGCCACCTAAACGGGCTGCGTTGTAGATGCACTGAACCAAGACGGAGGCCAAATCAGGGTGCGGCAGGCGTCATTCGGATGGAGCTCCCATAATAAATGCAAAACTTGGGGGGTGGGTGTGGTGGCACGCGTGGTCGTGCAGGCTCATACCCCACTATCCATTTTTACCATTTTCCCACTCTGCGAGCTCTGATTCAAGCTTGATGGCACGTTCAGGAGCGTCTGCGGCCACACCAGCCAACTGCAACCGATCCCGACTCCGGTCTTCTTGACTCTGTTTTGACACCGGGCAAAGGCGGGTAAGGGAAGATGAAGTGCGGTAGATGCTGCGCAAGTATCATATAACTTAAAACTAATTCGCGCCCAAGTCAACATCCCTGCGCCACCCTGCTATGGAGCATAAGGTAGACATCGTCGGACTACGATGGTTGACATGTCAATAACCAGGCGATCAGCCGTTAGTTTATGCGAAGTTTTACGCTCAGACCTTGTTTGAAATACGCGGGCTAAAGGCAGCAAAATCAGTATTTTTTAAAAATGGAGTGGTGCTTTCCAGTCAGTTTGTGATGAAAGGATAAGATGTGAACGACTGGCACCTATCAGGCCCCGGTATCGTTCAAAGTGACAATTGGCACTGGATAAATGTTTGCAACCCGACAGAGTTATTCCCAATCGAATGATTATAACGCATTTACACAAGCAACATAAACGTTTTCCATCGTCTCCATGTCCCCTGCTGAGCAGTCCGACTGTAAATGGCCTCATTTAACATCTGCAGACTTGAAAATTGAGCAAAAAATTAACAACAATGACCACTCAGGCCTGAGCGTTAAGGCTAAAAAATTGCTCCTCACAACCTCACCCAATTAAATTTTCAAAAAAGTGTGAAAAAGAAGAGAAGATGTTGTTTGGAAACTGTATGGATGAGACCGAAGAGAAGACGGAGCTGGATCTGGTGTCTAGATCACTCGTTGTCTTTTCTCGTTGAAGAGCCCAAAGGCACACAAAGTCCCATTATCGGAAGTAAGGAAGCCGCGCGTGTTCTTCACCGTAATTGGACCTCGTACCATTTGAAAGTGAAATCAAAATGGTGGTGTTGATTTTTTTCTGAGGCAGAATTTTGTCCTGTGCCTGATTTCATGCCATTTCACTGCCATTCGGTACGACACCGTTTTCTGTCCCCAAATTGGGCAGTGTACACACGACAAGGCACTACAAACAACAGTGGCTTGCTGCTTTCTGATAGTTGGCTTTCGAAATTGAACAGCCATTTACTCACTCTTCATTCATTCTTGGACAATTTTCTACTATAATGCAGGAACTTTAGGCTTGCCCGATCGGAGAGAAATTTTCTGCCTGACCAATTTATGGCACCGTTTACTGGCTGTATCTACAAGTTCCTGAAAAACACCCAGTTCCTTGCGATAACTGCTTGCATCGTAATTCAAGACATCTGCATTTTCAGCTTTTTGTTAGACAATGAGTTCTAAAAAGGTATTTTGTTTAACTTTTTGTCTCAGTCACAGCAAAAACCCCTTTTTTATCTCTCTTTCCAGCTATATATTGCAGTAAAACAAAAGTTTTGATATTCACTCCCTCGGTAGCTTCAAACATTTTAAGCATATATCAGAAAAAATCGCGACGGTACACACACGCAGCACTGTCGATCTGATACATTTTGCTCCCTTTTTATCGTTGGGAGACAGAAGTTGGCGTCAAAGTCTGCACCAGGTGCTCACGTTAATCAGCTCCATGCATTCAACAAAACACTAAATCCCTTACAAAACCATGCATATGCGTCGAGTTATGTTGCCATCTGGTTAGTACATCTTTTTAGTAGCCTTTTTATCATCAAAAACTCGGTGCTAAATTTCGGTGGTATAATTTTCCGACAAGGGAGTGCCAATAAAGACGGGGCTAATAAAACAGGTTGTCAGGATAACACCACCTTCAAGTTCCTGGATATGAGAACCCTGTAAAAAGAACGCCGTATGAACCCTAGTAAACCCGCCGTAGGGCGGTGAATGCGAAGGCGCAAACCGTATGACAGCTTGTTCACTTAATGCGTGTGCGACGTGTAATAAGAAAAAAACTGAAAACTGCGCTGCCAAACCGGCAGGCACAGTAACAGAAGCCTAGGGGAGACAGAGAACTGTTAAAGTCGTCAAATGCTGCTGTCGTGAAGTGAGGACAAGACAAGCTAATG
This sequence comes from Schistocephalus solidus, assembly GCA_017591395.1. NCBI lineage: Eukaryota > Metazoa > Platyhelminthes > Cestoda > Diphyllobothriidea > Diphyllobothriidae > Schistocephalus > Schistocephalus solidus. The sequence continues at coordinate 94,512 of WEDG01000670.1, read as the reverse complement.
AGATTGGCTTGCACACAATTGAAAGTGCACATCAACCGTGGTAGTTTCAGTGAGCAGAGAATAGGCTTGGCTTGCCGAAGTAGTTACCTGTAAAAGGTAAATCCAGGCACCACCTTGGAAAGTGTGACCTGGACAGATTGCGCCACTCGTGCACTGGTGAGTTGCAAACTATGCTCCCCCAGTCTCCTACAGACACTGAAAATGGTGAAACATCGACGATAAAGTCTGTAGTAGTTTTATAGTACGATAAGGAGGCCTTGTATGGCCGCCTAAATGGGACATAGGAACTATACTCACCCACATCACACGTGGTTATGCGCCATATTCAGGTGAACGTAGGTTAAGCATTTAGGTGAAGGTTAGGCAGAAGGTTATGTTTGGGGTCAGGATTATGTTAAGGTTTGCGGTTTGGGTTCTTGTTACCTGTAAGGTTTAGGTTTAGGGTACGGTTGAGGTTAAGATTAAGGCTACAATTTAATTTTATGTTTCGAGTAATATAAGGCTTAAGACATTGAAATATTTATCCTAAGGCCACCTTTAAATGGGTGGGGTGTTCCTACTCAAGTTTCCTGTTTAGGCCGCCATACAAAGCATCCTTAACAACAAAATAAAACTTACTTACTTGGAATTGCAATGGTTGAATAAATTCAAACATCGGGAATTTTCTGCGTTTTACTGCTGATCTCTCGTTAACCCCTGCCGATCTTACATGCTAGTATTGCATTGATTTTCCGTGTTAAAGTTGAGATTACAAAAGCCAAAAGAATTCGAACGGAGTTCACATATTTTGCTCGATGCAGTAGACAACTAATCCTACTTAGTGCTTATTAGTGCTGTGGATGAAATAACTTTATTTCCAAAAAAGGCAATTTTAACATCCTCATGTAGACCAGGCGTCTGTAATTGATGCAAGGAGCGCTCAGTTAGGAGGGGGAGGGCACGTTATGTGAGAAGGACATATCGTTATATGAGCCTGATGCGCGTGCTGCTTGCTCCGAGCGACTCAAAATTGTCATCCAGCTGCGCCCTATTCGTCGACCGCTTCCCGGTAACCGTCTCAAACGCCTGGCTGAACCAAACAAGGGTATCCGGTGTGTGGTTTCACATCCGTTATTCCTCCCACCTCCCCCCGCCCACCGAAATAAGTTGCTGCAATAAATCAGTAACAGCGCTCCCGTAGGCGACCCAGACTAATTTCAGCCGTCTCTTCACTTGTTAAATGTCGTGGAGGTCAGCAGCCGTCTGACATAAACTAACAGCACTGTTTACGGTGCCATCTGCAGGCTGGTTATGGCTCGCCAAAGAAAAGCACGTGGTCGAAACAACAAACAACAAAAAAACCATACCCATGCCTATCGTAGTGCCTCCCTACAGACTGACTGTTTGGACTGTCCTTTCGGTTGCAGACAACTTACTACAAACCCACCAGAAAGAAGGGCAGTTCTGGTTGCACGGAACTTGGGCTCGCTGCAACGGGGACACTGCGGCTGTCCGCGAGAGTTGCTTCTGTAATCGAGGACAACTGGAGGAGGTGGGTGCTCATTAAGCTCTTTTTCGGGCTCGGAAGTTCAAAAGCAAAGCACCGAGACGACGGTCCTGTCTGCCTCAGGGAATAAACTATCGCCACATGCTCATGCGCCTGCCTCTCTGCGGAAACAAATATGTGACCACTGTCAGTGCCCACGCCTCTGAGTGACTAGCTGCGATGGTGTGAATAACATTCTAGGGCTACGCTACGTGGGAGGGATCGCCAGGTCACCACGGAATCGGCAGTTGCGACAGTAATGGTCTGCAGGCCTGAATAGAACACAGCCATCGCCTGAATAACACATTTTCCCGTGCGATCCGAGAGAATATGAGGAGGATACAGCCTGGGTCACATTAATGTCAACTGCGTGATCAGCGTGAGGTGCTTTTGACAAGGCGATGTGTGGTGCGACTGCTAGTCAACGTCAACGCCTTGTCCTCTCCAAAATAAGGCTCCAACTGCTACCGCGCAGGTGAATGCAAAGCCGATGGAAAATAAATAAATAATAAATACATAAATACCCTAGCACAGGATACAGCTATCCAGGCGGTAGGAACAAAAATAAATCCCGTAAGGTCCAAGAACTGTATAATAACTAATGATCAGCTATATAAAAGGCAAAATAATTCAATAGATCTGCGACAGCCATCGCGAAATATCTCTTTTCAGGAGTAGTTGACAGGTCATGTTCTCGCTCGTTACTCAATAGTTTGAACATGCTTTTAGAGTGGGAATTCCCCACCCCCCTCCTCTGAAACCCAATGAGGATTCCGGACACATGGAAGCACCACAATCATGACCTTCATGTCTCATCAACTAAAATATAGTATTACAGGCAAGCACGCAGTATGTGACCCCACTCAGGGAGCAAAGGATAGGCCAGCAAGTACTGCAGGACCGGTGATCATAGGAGTTTTAATCGGTGGGGCTAAATGAAGAAGAGAAGAGAGCCAACCTAAACCTGTAAATTGCGTTTGTTAAGGTCAGCTTTCGTTATCGTTCGGTGGCACAATACTGTGTTGTCTCGGCACGTGTGTGGCCTGTGCGTGCCGGTGGCTTTACGTCAGTCAGGCCACTATGCACGATGTCACTCATAGCTAACCGGATCCACTTCTTACAGACCCTCAACTATCGTATACTGCGTTCTCGCTGTACCGCAAAATGCAGACCAGGCCTGCGCCACCACTGTTGCTCTGTAAAAGGCCCGCGATAAAGTTAACCATAAGGGATTCCGGAAAATTATGTTGAAATTCAGATGGCAGGAGGTCTGCACGCAATTACTATGACAGTAGTGATGGTGCTCATCGCGGCAGTATAGCAATCCACGCAGCATTTGCGAACGAAGCAAATCAGGGTTGCGTATATGCTCCTACCTTTTCAACCGTGCTGATTGCCAGGGACCAACATCGCCTACTGAACTGACGGCAAGCTGCCAAACCTTCTACCCCCGCAGACGTATGCGCGATTCTCTACAATTGGTGCTCATCATAGCGGACGCTTGCGCGCTTAACACCACGATGGGAATTGATACGCAGTTAAACATTGGCCTCATGTCCTCCGGGTTTTTTCAGACTCTCACCGACAACAGCATAGAAAAGATACCGGTCTGGCGCCAAATGATGACCATAACGAACCTATAATCAGGGTCAAGTAAACCCACCTGGGGAGTACAGTTTTGAAGCATATAAACGTAAACAACGAAAACTTTAGGTGGGGGCTTGAAATCCAGCCAGGTCTTCGGTCGCCTAGAGAACTCAGTTCTAACTCGCTGTGGCTTTCAGTTGAGCAGAAAACTAAACGGTTACCGGGCTGTTGTCCGACGTGGACTGGGTACGAAGTGAGACAGGAAAGTTGAATCCCTTTCAGCTCAGTTGCCACCAGAATGTTAACTGGCAATAAATGAGTCCAAACACTTGGCTGGAAACATATTCTTTGGCGTAGACTATTACATGAGATGGGGGCCATGTTGTGTATGACTCGTGTAGCGGACTGTTTGGCTTTGTCCCTCCCTGTTGCCAATCTCATTCAGCGTTGGCTCGAAAGGGTGAAGCAGAGAACAAAGAGCTCTTTTTGATTGTACTTTTGTAGACTGACAGTTTGCTATCCTTTAAAATTCAATAAGAACCCTAAGCGAGGACCTAACCTAAAGGAAAATTTTTTAACGTTCCCAATACATGCATTCATTCCTACTAAGCATCCACTAAGTGCGTTTTGTTATTTTTTTAAAATCTCGTCTGTCAAATAAAATAGCTTGGAAAACAATCTGAAACAGTCTTTTGGCAATTATCTGAAGATGTAAAGAGCAGCAGCGAAGTGGTTCAACACCTCATACGTAGCTTTACTTTGAGACGCCAGGACTAGTTCACGGCTAAAGATTCGCACAAAACAGCGTAAACGACATATTCTTTTTGCATGATAATGCTAACAGTCAAATTTTTGCGCATCCGAGACAGAACAATCAACATTATTTGGTACGGGATCAGGAAAATGGAGAATACTGCAAGAAATGTGCAGTTGTACGAACGTTCAGAAACATTCCCTTAGCACACAGATTTCTGTGCCGAAAGGTGCGTACAGTAGTACCAAAGTTCAAGAAGTCTAAGAAACCTGGGTTTAAGGCTATTCTTCCTGTGAGATTAAGTTCACTTCTGCTATGCGCATAAAAACATCTTCAAACGTTGTGCACCGAATCAGTGAGTATACTGTCTGTAATATTTATGTGAATGACTTCAAGGATGAGCATTAGAGAGGCAGCAAATCACAGTACATGACCTGCCTTCGAGATTTTGTTTCCAGTTTAGCAGAGCCAAAATGTTATTTTGGCATTCAGCAGTTTATATACAGACCCCAAACGCGAAATCACACTTTCCTACATAAAACAGATTTCAATATTATGCAACCCCTCTCAAGCTACGATGTTTTTGACAGAATAAACAATTTAAACCTTAAGTCCGCAAGACAGGCCGTTTTATAAAGTTGCAAAAAATGTTTTAAGGCCTTTACAATGTGTATAAAACGGTTTTTTTCTCAAGAAAAATACTTCATGTTTAGATAGACTTATTTGGGAAGGCAAAAACGCAAAGCAAAGCTTCTGGAGGCTGATTCTCCTATCGTAATCCGAGGCAAACCAAATCTGCGAAACAGGAATTTTCAAAAAGTGTCCGTATAATCCACTGGTGCCTGGCAATTTTTTCCAAGAACTTTTGTTGGAATTTCTTTATTCGTTGCATCTATACTTCAGTTGTTAACCCTGAAGAAGGATCTGTGTCTCAATCTCTTCTGGCAAAATAACTTGGTTTTCCTTAGGAGAAACACCTTAAGGAAGACATCCGAAGTTAAACTAATATCCTTTCTAAAGTGCACTGATGAGGTGCGCAAGAGGACTCTAAAAGTAAGAGTAGCCAGCAATAATAGCAGAACTGAACTGCAACCTTACCGTCATGTTTATTGGTACTTCAGGTTCATTCGAGAAACTCTCCAGAGTTAAAGGTTTTAATTTTACTTAGAACGTGATAAATGCACGATGGATTCGCAAGTGACCGACTAGGCCGATGCGGGAGGTGAATTTGCGGTCGCATTGAGGACAGATTAGGACGCTGACGGTGGTGGCGGCTGTGGTTGCGGTGGTGGGGGTAACAGGCGATGAGTAGAGGGATGTGGTCTCTATGATGGTGGAAGTAATGGAATTGATCCCAGGAGTGAGGGTGGGGGAGTCTGAAGGAGGGTTGGCAGAATTTGAAGTGGAAGTTAGAATTGGCGAATTGTTGGTGCATTGCGTCCGAAGATGTCCAACCAGGCCGATTCGCACGCGGATGATGCGTTGACAGCGCGGGCATGTTGGCAGGGCCTGGGCATTGGTGGTGTTGGTCCGGGGCACTGGTGACTTTCGTGCCGCTCTTTTGGCCTTGGCGGTGGCGATCCGGTTGGCCTCATAGATTGCTGAACCAGTCTTCACTGATCTTCTCCATGCCGGTCTATCCTGGGCGAGGTCCTCCCAGGTCACCGAGTTGATTTGCAGTTGCTTCAGCAATTTCTTCAAAGTGTCCTTGTAGCGTCGTTTTTGACCCCCCTGTCGGCGAGCACCCGTAGCGACATCTCCGTCGAAAAGTCGTTTGGGTAGTCGCTCGTCGTCCATTCTTACCAGGTGGCCGCTCCATCGCAGTTGCATTTGCCTCAGCATGGCATGGATGCTGAGGATTCCGGTCCGCTCCAGGACTTCCGTGTCCAGGATCCTGTCTCGCCATCTCAGCCTCAGTATTCTGCGGAGGCAGCTGAGATGGAATTGATTCAAATTCTTGGCTTGGTTCGAGTAGACGGTTCAGGTCTCTGCTCCGTAAAGGAGTTTCATCAAGACGACGGCCTTGTACATCTTCAGTTTGGTGTTCAGGTGAATACCTTGGCGATACCACACGGAGGCATGCAGCCGGAAGAACGCCTGACTAGCTTTGGAGATCCATTGGACAACGTCGTCATCGATGCTCGTGTTGCGTGACAGATTGCTTCCTAGTGCAAGTGAACCAGTGCCTGGGCTCTGACATACAGTCACCGCGCCCGCCTCCACTGCCCTCACTGCTCCCGCACATTAAGACCGAATGGGCATATTAGGACACATGCGTCTCTACGACAACCTGCGGTACACCACCGGAGGCTAAGCCACATCAGCGCACACCATCTACACTAATACATAGACAACACCCTTACAATCATCATAATGTACCATATAAAATCACGGTTTCCTAAATATCGTAGCTTGGAAGGCTGCCAATCTGACGCTTCAACCAGACCACGCCTCAGGCCCAGTGTATGTGCTTTGTTTGTCGAGTGGCTGACCAGTGAACTGGGAGTCAGACGGCGATGGCTCCTCCATATTCCCTGAAAAAGTAAATCCTGGTGTGTGCGTTATGGGGGCCAGGTCGTGCTGTGGCGCGCGAAGACGGGTATGCTGACCCGTCAGCCGATGCGCCCACTCCCATCTCAGAAAACTGACTGGCTCGGATGGTGGTTTGATTGTGGGGTGGGGAAGTGAGGTCAACAGCTCAGCACATTTTCCTCAATATAAACAATCTGACGTGCTTGAATCTATCACGGTGCTTTAAAACCAGGGCTTGAAGGTTGTGACGGGATAACTCGAACCGTGTGATCAGCTGATCGTGTTTTGTGGAGTGGCTGACTGGCGGACTGAGAATCGAGCTGCAATGGCTCCTTCTGAATGCGGCCTTTTATGGCACTCCCACTCCGTGGGATCATCAGGTCTGCGTCAGTGGTGGACTCTGCCAGCCACCTGCCCTTCCCATTCCTGTCCCTCTTGACTCTGTCTCGACTACCGGGCTCAGGTGGGGGAGGAGGAGAGTGCGTAGCCGCAGCGCATGGGTAGATCACTTAAACTGATTAACGCGCAGTCACTGTCCCTGCACCACCTGGTGGGGATCATACGGTGGACCTCGTCGAAATCGATGTTCGAACTGTCACACACATGGCAGTTCGACTGTCGATTTCGACGAGGTCCACCGTATGCTCCACACTAGGTGGTGCAGGGACGGTGACTTGCGCGTGAATTAGTTTTAAGTGATAGTAGACTTGCGCTGCAGCTACCGCACTCTCCCTTCCTCCCCCACCTGAGCCCGGTGTCAAGACAGAGTCAAGAAGACCGGAGATGGGAGAGGGCGCAGGTGGCTGGCACGGCCAGATCCGCCCCTGGGTGTACTCACCACACCTGACTACGGATCCCACGTGAGCAGGGGTCCAGCTGTCCAGTGCCAGCGCCACTCATCATAGAAACACACATTGGGCTGACCACGCGTCCGAGTTATCCCGTCAGTCAACCACCTGCCACGGCTTAGCGCACCGTGATAGTTTCAAGCGCGTCAGATTGTTTATAGTGAAAGTGCGCTGGAGCTGTCGACTATCTCCTCCACCCCCACAGTCGAGACTACTGTCCGAGCCAGTCAGTTGCCTGATGTGGGAGTGGGCGCATTGGCTGACGGATCGGCGTACCCGTCTTCACGCGCCACAGCACGATCTGGCCCCTATAATGCACACACCAGGATTCACAAACTCAGGGGATATGGAGCAGCCATCGCCGTCTGACTCCCAGTCCACTAGTCAGTCACTCGACACACACAGCACATACACTGAGCCGACGGCGTGGTCTGGTGAAAGCGTCAGATTGGCAGCCTTCCCAGCCACGGTTTCTAGGAAACCATGATATACTCTGGTAAATGGTGATTGTGAGGGTGTTGTCGATGCATTGCTGTAGGTAGTGTGTGCTGATGTAGCTTAGCCTCCGGTGGTTTACCGGAGGTTGTCGTGGAGGCGCATGTGTCCTAATAGGCCCATGCGGTGTGTAAATGTGCGGGAGCAGTGAGGACAGTGAAGGCGGGCGCGTCGACTGTATGTCGGAGCCCCAGGCACTGGTTCACCAGCCTCCGTGCGATGGATTCGCAGGTGACCGACCAGACCAATGCGTGAGTTGAAGTTGCGGGCGCAGTGTCGGCAGGAGAAATCGGTAGAGGCTGGGGCGATGTCATTCATGGTAGTGGGGGTGGCAGGGGCGCTAAGAATGGCAGGAGCGGAGGGTGTGCATGGTGTATCGGTGTTGTCGGCCTTGTGGTAAATTCCGCTTTCATGGATGCGCATGTGACCGAATAGGCCCATGCGATGAGTGAATGCGTGAGGACAGTGAGGGCAGTGGAGGCGACGATCTCTGCTGTGTGATGGTGCTCCAGGCACTGGCTCACCGGTCTCTGTACGATGTATTCGCAAGTTACCGACCAGGCCGATGCGTGAGATGAATGTGCGGTCGAATTGAGTACAGTTTAGGAGAGATTCCTCTTCGCTGATGGTGGTGGTGGAGGAAGTGAAGGCGAAGGCGGTGGTTGTTGCGGTGGTGGGGCTAACAGGCGATGAGTAGATGGATGTGGTCTCTATGATGGTGGGAATAATGGAATTGTTGTCAGGAGTGAGGGTGGGGGAGTCAGAATGAGGGTTGGCAGAATTTGACGTAGAAATTGGAATTGTCGGATTGTTGGTGCATTGCGTCCGAAGATGTCCAACAAGGCCGATTCGCGCGCGGAAGATGCGTTGACAGCGCGGGCATGTTGGCAGGGCCTGGGCATTGGTGGTGTTGGTCCGGGGCACTGGTGACTTTCGTGCCGCTCTATTGGCCTTGGCGGTGGCGATCCGGTTGGCCTCATAGATTGCTGAACCAGTCTTCACTGATCTTCTCCATGCCGGTCTATCCTGGGCGAGGTCCTCCCAGGTCACCGAGTTGATTTGCAGTTGCTTCAGCGATTTCTTCAAAGTGTCCTTGTAGCGTCGTTTTGACCTCCCTGCCGACGAGAACCCGTAGCGACATCACCGTAGAAAAGGCGTTTGGGTAGTCGCTCGTCGTCCATTCTTACCAGGTGGCCGCTCCATCGCAGTTGCACTTGCCTCAGCATGGCATGGATGCTGAGGATTCCGGTCCGCTCCAGGACTTCTGTGTCCAGGATCCTGTTTCGCCATCTCAGCCTCAGTATTCTGCGGAGGCAGCTGAGATGAAAGTGATTCAGCTTCCTGGCTTGGTTCGAGTAGATGGTCCAGGTTTCCGCTCCGTAAAGGAGTGTCGACAAGACGACGGCCTTGTACATCTTCAGTTTGGTGTTCAGGTGAATACCGTGGCGAATCCACACGGAGGCCTGCAGCCAGCCGAAAGCCTGACTAGCTTTGGAGATCCGTTGGGCAACCTCGTCATCGATTCTCGTGTTGCGCAATATCGTGCTTCCTAGATAAGCAAAGCTTTCCACGTTTTTGAGTTGAGCACCGTTGACATTGATTCGGGGAGCATTGTATTCCGCGCTGGGTGGCGGCCGGTGCATGACAACCGTTTTGGCTGTACTGATTGTTAATCCAAAATCGAGGCAGCCTTCGGCGAAGAGGTCCATGTTCCTTTGCATGTCCTCCTCCGTCACGGTGTTAAGGGCGCAGTCGTCCGCGAAGAGCAAGTCATGGGCTGTAGTCGTAGACACGCGCGTTGGAGCCTGCATACGCCGACTGTTGAGAAGGTGCCCATCAGTTCTGTAGATGATGCGGATACCAGGCTGCTCATCACGATAGGCGTCCATCAGCATAGCCGAGAACATGAGACTGAAAAGGGTGGGGGCCAGTACGCAGCCCTGCTTCACTCCGTTGGTCACTGCGAATGCTTCGGATACCGTCCCGTTGTCAGTGACGCACGCCGTCATCCCGTCATGAAGCAGGCGCACCATGTGCATGAACCGCTCAGGAAAACCAAATTTCTGAATGACTTTCCACAGTCCGTCATGATTCACCATGTCAAAGGCTTTCGTTAGATCCACGAAGGTAGTGCATAGGTGAGTTCGCATCTCCTGACACTTCTCTTGTAGCTGGCGGGCTGCAAAGATCATATCGGTTGTTCCGCGGTGTCGGCGGAAGCCACATTGGCTTTCTGGGAGCAGGCCCTGCTCTAGGTGACCGTTAAGACGATTGAGAAGGATACGAGCGAAGATCTTCCCGGCGATGTTGAGCAACGAGATGCCTCTGTGATTATCACAGAGTTGCCGGTTCCCCTTCCGTTTGTAGAGATGGACGATGGTCGCGTCTTTGAAATCCTGAGGAACTTGTCCTTGGCGCCACGTCTCCTGGAAGAGTGTTATTAGTTCTGCCATCAGCCGGGGCCCACCGTGCTTGTAGAATTCTGGCGGGATTGCGTCAAAACCCAGTGCTTTACCGCTAGAAATCTGATGCACGGCCCGGATGGTTTCTGGTAAGGAAGGCGGCAGATCCAGGTCATTGTTCGTGTCCACTTGAGGGAGCCGGTCAATGGCAGCAACGGAGATGGCTGATGAGCAATTGAGGACATTTCTGAAGTGCTTGGCCCAGCGCTTCAGAATTTGCGATTTCTCTGTCAGCAGTGTTGTGCCGTCAGAGCTGAGCAGCGGTGCGGACCCCTTGATACACGGGCCGTAGATAACCTTGATGGCTTTGACAAAGTTTAATTTCATTGCGGTCCGCATAACCCTGGATTTCCTCAGCCTTTCGGATCATCCAGGCATCCTGCATCTCCCGCAGTCGTTGTTGTACAAGGCGCCGGCATCTGAAGAAGGCTGCTTTGATGGCGTCAGTCCGAAGGTCCATGTAGGCTTTGTGTAGTTCATTCTTCTCCGCGAGTAAGTTGCTGATGTCGGCGTCATTGTCGTCAAACTAGTCCTGGTGTCGACGGCGTGCGCGTCCGAGAACATCGAGGGCGGTGGACTGGATAACATTTCGCAGTTGACACCATCGTGTCTCCACGGTAGCGTTATCATCTGGAGCATGCAGGTCCTCCAGTTTCTCGGTTATTTGGTTGCTCAAATCAAAACAGTGAGCAAGCAAATTTAATAAAAGAGTATTTAACTTACATGGCGGCCTCTTACCTTGGGGCCTTCGTCGGGGTTGCAGTCGGAGCCTCATCTGAGAGATGACGAGGCGGTGATCTGTCCAACCATCGGCATCGCGGATCGCCTTGGTTACCAGCACGTCCTGTCGATCTCGCCTACGGACGAGAACATAGTCCAGCAGATGCCAGTGCCGCGACCGAGGGTGCATCCACGTGGCCTTCTCCCGCGTCGGAATGCGGAAGAAGGTGTTGGTCAGCAGGAGACGGTGTTCCGCACACGTGCGCAGAAGAAGGAGGCCGTTATCGTTCCAGCTACCGAGACCGTGGTCACCCAGCACTCCATGCTAGGCAGCATGGTCCGTACCGACGCGGGCATTGAAGTCACCAAGGATAATTAACTTGTCCTCTTTCGGTACAGTCGCCAGCAAGGCGTGCAGGTCCTCGTAGAATTTGTCCTTCGCCGCATCAGAGCTTGTCATTGGGGGAGCGTAGGCGCTGATGATGGTGGCTAACTGGTCTCCCCGAAGAGGCAGCCGGAGGCTAATCAGGCGATCATTGATACCGTGCGGCAGACAGGGCAGACGTCCCACGATGTCGTTACGGATGGCAAAGTCAACACCAGCGTCGAGTCGCTCTGCCTTTGGCCGACCGCTCCAGAAGAAGGTGTAGCCGGCCCCCACCTCCTTCAGCTGACCCTGCTCAGAGAATCAGGTCTCGCTGAGAGCAGCAATGTCCACCTTGTAGCGCGCCATTTCCCGAGCGACTAGCGCCGTCCTCCGTTCCGGCCGGTTGCTCCTAGGATTGTCTAAACGGGAACGAACATTCCAGGCTGCTAGTGTGAGTGGACTCACCCGAGCAGCCTGGAGAGTATGGCGAGGGGGATGGGAACGGGGGGTATTGTTGTTTGTTTGAGTTTTACGACCGCATAGTTTGCGATCTGCGAGCCGCGGTCGGCTGCAGAAGGCGTGAGACCCAGCACTTTTTTAGGGCACATTTTCTAGCCCCTTCCTCCGCGAGGAGGCAAGCAGTGCTTTCCCTAAATAGGGCTGCTTGGACATCCCAGATGGCTGCCGAACTCCACTATGGGTCACGGATTTTGTTTTTAGTGGGAGAACGACCCGAGTTAGTCTGGGCCGCCTACGGGGTTGCTGTGGCCCCCCACTGTAGGAATTTTTAGAGGGGGGGAGGTGGGAAGTTCGGGGAGTCAGACATACCGGGTGTGGAGGCACACACAACACCGGAGACCCTCACCTGGTTTAGCCCGCCGGTCGTGACGGTTGCCCGGGGTGTGGCCGCTGGGAAGAACCCAACTTCGAGGAGCCACAGGTGAGAGTTGGGTACCAGTTAGAGGCGGCCACAGGAGCATTCACCACCTGTACGAGACAAATGGAGCGACCAAATGCAAGCTGTGTGGTGCTGCCCCTAACTAGTACCCCTACACCCCTGTCACACGACAGTTCGACCGTCGTAGTCCGACGATGTTCACCGTATGCTCATGGGAAAGTTGAGCAGGGACGGTGACTTGCGCGTGAATTTAGTTTTAAGTGATAGTAGCCTTGCGCTGCAGCTACCGCACTCTCTCCTCCTCCCCCACCTGAGCCCGGTGTCAAGACAGAGTCAAGAAGACCGGAGGCGGGAGAGGACGCAGGTGGCTGGCGCGGCTGGGTCCCCTATGTCCTAGCCGCCCTTAGGTGTGCCACCACACCTCCGTGTTCGGCATTTGTTATGGGAGTGCAACCCGAATAACGCCTGCCGTGCCCTAATGTGGCCCCCGTGTTGGTCCAACGTATCTACCACGTGGCCCGTTTAGGGGGCACAACACACACACACACACACACGACAGTTCGACCGTCGTAGTCCGACGATGTCCACCGTTTGCTCCATGGGAATGTGGAGCAGGGACGGTGACTTGCGCGTGAATTAGTTTTAAGTGATAGTAGCCTTGCGCTGCAGCTACCGCACTCTCTCTTCCTCCCCACCTGAGCCCGGTGTCAAGACAGAGTCAAAGAAGACCGGAGATGGGAGAGGGCGCAGGTGGCTGGCGCGGCCGCAGCCGCCCCTGGGCGTGCGACCACACCTGGCTCGGATCCCACGGAGTGGGAGTGCCATAAAGGCTACATTAAGAAGGAGCCATTGCAACCTGACTCTCAGTCCGCCAGTCAGCCACTCCACACACACCCACACACACACACACACATATATATATATATATATATATATATCACAGTTTGCCTCCTAATAGGCTATTGCTTTTGTGTAAAGTATGATTGGGACATCTATGGAAACGTATTTGCTCAGAACATTGATGATACTTAATTTGTGCGCTTAAACAAATCGGAACTGCTTTTAATGACCGTAAACATTATTTTATGCAGTCTACCTTTTTAAATAATATATTTTTGACATGAAAATTCTGTGAATGTCTCTGAGCCAATGAGGAGTAGCCACGGCATGCCATCTGACTAAACAGTTGAAAGGGGACGTATTTGAATAGCAAAATGTGCAGTAGGTATCAGGGATGAATTCTTAGGACTCAGCTTACTTAAAATGGTGTTGGACATGTGCTCATTGGGAAACTAAGACAGGTTAAGCCCTCGCTAGCTTCGGGAAGGAGTACGAGTTCACTTCGTTTGACAAGCAAGTCTGAAAGGAAATGATGCGCACAGGCGTGCACGTGTTTCAGGGAAGGGATGTCGGGGCCGAACATGTTAAATTTAGCCTTAGACTAATAATTCCCTTCCTTACCGTTAGTTTCTGATTAATTTTATTGTCATTATTATCAGTACTGTCAGTAGAAGTGCTCTAACTATAATTCCTGCAAATTTTATTACTACCGCTGCTGTGACTGTTACTCCTAATAGTTTTACTAAAGCCATCATGAGGGTCATTATTACTATAAGCGTTACGATACTTAATTATACCACGATGATTATTGAGAAGGAGAAGTCACGGTGGCTGATATGCTAACTTTAGTCACCTGACATTTCGGATTCCCGTTCGAACCCATCTTCAGAGGCAGCATCACATAATGGTAATTCTTAGACCATAACTTGCAGTATTAATAGCGTGTGGTCGCTATACGGCTGTATACCAGTGACAATTAACGGTTTCCCATTTATTTAGAATGATGGGCATCTGGTGGACTAATTGCTTGCTAACCGGCATGCGGGTCATTATTCGTTAAAATTTCCTAACGCGTTTTGGAATTTGGCTCGATAGTTGCTCGGCCACCTGACTCACCGCCATGGGCGGAGGGATATGTGTTCGCCTGCTCGCTCCGCGATTGCTTTGGCCAAAATGAGTCTCAGCACCGAATTTGGGTTGGGGAGGTCATTGCACTTGTTAGTAGACTGGGGGCCCGTAAACCATGAGTCGAGCAATGTGCGGCTCATGCGTTTGGCAACTCTCATGGGAATTTCGACTACAGCGAACTTGCACGTGTGGTCGCGGAATGATCTGCGACTTGACAATTGGCGTTATTTCTCCTCACTGCTGCCACTTGTTCTGAAATTCACCTCCAGAGAAATCTTCCAAGTTCTCCGACGTAGTTGCTTCACCCATAACTGCTCCAGATCCGATAAATGATTCCAGATGTTTCTTTCCGTGGAAGTGGATTTTTTGGTCTCATAACCAGAAGCCTGCTAGTTAACACCAATCAGTGCGCGGCTCCAACTCAAAGTGGTGCGCGAAGGCGGCTGATGGCCTCCGAGGCATTTTTGACGTATGGAATTGCTCACCAACACTTAGATTCAGCGCCGTTTGTCGCCCCTTTCGTTTGCGTGGACACTCGCTTGACAAGTGTTGCGATTATCTATTTTTTTGAAACCCCTTCGAACTGGAATCCGAGACGTCAGGCTAATAAAATTCTTATCCTAGCGATCGCATCTACATCTTCTGAATTACTTCCTGGGACCTACATTTTTCGCTTGTATCGGCACGAGGGTTATTTTCAAAATATGTTCGATTGAATACTTGCCATCAAAACAGAGGGTAGAGGGTGTTTTCCCGACTAATCACCAGACTGAAAACCCAAAAGTATAGAAAACGTTCAACAATCTGACTAGAAGTTACCACCTTAGAGAAAAATATGCTTCATCAATTTATAGAAGTACATCGCAAAGACCACAAAGCCCCACTATTAATTCAATTTAGAACTGATTCTCAAATTGGTTGGCTCAAAGCACCGCTTTACTCCCCTAACCTTTTCTTATGTGCTAATTGGCTAAAAATATCGATATTGGATTTGAAGAAGCTTATACGGAGAGATACTGATTTTACGGCCAAAGGTCGAGAGGCAATTGTTAAAACGATTTCTTGTGATTAAATAAGCCTACTGCTTCTTATTGCATTTGTTAAACGAATCCATTAACCATGATATGAATAGTTTTGCCATAGCCGCTGTCATTTTGATTAACTACTGCGATGTTCGATGGGCTCACTAATTTCAGTCGGTAAGTTAATTTTATTATTATCCATCTTGATACAACTAATAATTATTCCGTGACTAGCATCGTTGCTGCGTTCACCAGTTCTCTAATCAGGTGTACATTGGCGGCAAAGCCAAGGGAGACTGGAATGACTATTTCTGGCTCATTGGCCGACATCAACCAGTCATCCCCAATACCAGGTGGTGCACCACCCGAGGCTCGAACCCATGACCCGTTGATCAGAAGTTCAATGCACTAACCATTGAGCCACGGGCCCATTGTTTCGTAGGTGGTCCTCGAGAGTGAGCCCCGATGCAAAACGAGACCAGCAAGTTTCCTTAGAGATCATTGAGCAATTTGAAGCATTTTCTCCCGGCTATGAATTTAAAGCAGGCGTAAACAGCAGGATTTATTGGTACCAAGAAATTTCGCGACGGCTTATCAACTGCAACCCGTCTTTGCATAACACAAGTAACGAATGAAAATGGACAGCAGTTAGAATTAACAGAAAAAATCAATACATAACAGCAAGGTCCAATGGACAACGTAAATAACTTCAAAAAAGAAAATGTGAGGGAGAAGCTTATACAACTAAAACCATGAAGTATCTAGGGTGAAAATCACCAGGGCAATTGTAGATTGATCACGTGGTCTAGTTGCTTACAAAGATTGGTTTTCTCCCTCCGTATGTACGCTGCTTCCAAGTAGCGCAATGTCCGAGTTGTTCGTGCCCGAACAAGTACTCGGAAAGCTGTTTTGAGGTCTACATAATGACCACTGTCTAGTATATATTTAGTAATCGAAGAACGTGGTACTTTATTTTCTTGTTTAAACAACCAATTAGGTAAATGTTCAGCGGCTCTGGTTGCTAATTGCCTTTGCGTTCGCCCAATGTACTTGCATCCACAAGTGCACGTGAATTCATAAACACAATTTGGGGTGGCGTGCAACGGCAAGGCATCCTTTGGATGGTTGATTGGCAGGCTTCTAGTACGATTGATAAAGAAGAGCTGAGCTGCATTGTATGTTCTTCCAATGGTGCAGCATAATCGTCGCTTGATAGTATTAGAAATATTGTCACCCTTAAAGGGTAAGTATATGCTAACGGGCTTTTTTTGGAACTAAAGTTATTTACGTTGTCCATTGGACCTTGCTGTTATGTATTTATTTTCTGTTAATTCAAACTGCTGTCCATTTTCATTCGTTACTTATGTTATGCAAAGACGGGTTGCAGTTGATAAGCCGTCGCGAAATTTCTTGGTACCAATAAATCCTGCTGTTTACGCCTGCTTTAAGATCATTGAGCGTTTGGTCAGGGAAATTTCTCTAGTCCTTGCCGTTGTTAACATCGTCCTATGCATGCCAACCTAATAACAACCAGTTTTACATACATTTGCCAATAGTAGTCCAATTGGTATTCATTTATTACTACATCTTTATTTTCTCCATAACTGTCACTACAACAACAACTTTGGTTAGTAACACTGCTGTGATCACAACCGCTACTGGTATTAACAGTTCTCCTACAGCAAGCAATAATACTATTACTGCAAGTGGCGCTTCAACTGAATTCGGTAGTGTGACACATAACACGTTCTCTCGCTATTCAGGGAGTCACCTGTCTCTATAAAATTGACGGTCTCAAAAATAAGATTTGTTTGTGCTCTCATGTCCAAGCCTTTGACACCCAGATAGTAAATAATGCAAACTCCAGTGCATGCACATTCTAACCACCGATTCTGTTTGGCCAAAATTTTTTCTGAAAAAATTTATACAGAGTTTGCCTGTAGATGAGCAGTTCCGGAATCAACCCTTCTAGCTATTATGGCAATCATGGATGATATAAATGCATGAGTACAATCGAAGCGTAGTTTGCACGTATAGCTGACGGACTTTCTATTTCGATGCCCGCTGTTTGGGCTGTTTTCAACCAGCCTCTCTGACCGTGGTGCATAGAAGTGCTTGCATTGAACGCTGGACTTTTTCACAATTCCTTAGTGTTTCAACAAATCAGAAGCTGCCTTCGCGAGGCGGTTAGTTCAAAACACGTTGCGGTCTCTATTTGTCAGCATTGAGTCAGCAGTTGCGTAGGTGTATAAAGTATGACGCATCACAAAGGTGTGACTGCATTCCGCACTGACAGGGATGCATGAACTCCACAATCTGTGCTGGCATTTCTTTGATGCATTAATGCATATAATTCCCCTGGATGCGCCACGGGGCCTCCAGAGGGGAAATTTCCAGGGGTGCATTAAACCAACAAAGAACTAATCGATAGATTTCCCCCTAAAGAAAATGTAAACTTTTGCTGTAGCAAGTCTGGCCAAAGCATTTTCTCGGCATACTATGTTTAGCATTTAAATGGCACGCTATGCGGTAGTTATGCTTTGAGAACAGTTGGAGTATTAATGCAAGGTGATATCTGAATGTAATATCTTCACAAGATATCAAGATTTGGTATGACTTACGTTCAATATATACGTAATCATTTCTTCAAAATTTGTATGAAAGACTTGGAATATTTGGCTTGGGACAGGGCCGTTCAAAGACGATATAATTAAATATGTGAACCTTTATATTATGTGCAACTGAAGTCTGTGGCATAACCCTTTAATTTCTAGTTCTACCCAGTAAAAAAAACTAGAATTGCATTTATATGTTTTCATGGTTTTATGCGATGACTTCTGTTCTTTGTATATAAGATTACTATTTATCCTGTCTATATAATTTTATTTCATATATTATTGCATCAATTAAATACATTAACATTAATTATGAAAATCAGTATTGACAGCAGGAAGAATATATTTACTGCTTCGAGCACCGAAAAACCGCGGTTACTCTAGATCTAGAGCTCAAAACAAAACGGAAATTCAAATTTGCTTACTTAAATCAGGATTTACCTTTTTAAGTGCTACTGTGGCTAGATAACGTGTTCACAAAACCTTTAAAAAGTTGGAATATTTTGGTCCGAAATATACGGTTCAAAGACCTTTATGAGCCATTTTACACTTGCGTGCTTATTCTTCTATTCACAATTTCATCGACCCTTCTATGAGATATTTTCACTCGTTTTAGGTTTATCAAGTTATTTTTTCTATGGAGCACGATTTTCTTTTATGGCAACTTGCTTTCAGTACCAGTTTGCATAAAGTCAATTTTTATTCACAAAAATAACTGAGAGCAAGAGCGAATGTATGATTAGAAAATCGGTAATATCCAATAAAATGACTTTTAGGAAAGGTCTTATGACAAAGTGACCTTGCACTTAATGCCAGGGGTTATCGATGAGGCTACAACTACAGCTAGAAGAATTTGGTTTCTGATTAAGTTTACCGCGTTGGACAAGTGGATAGGTACCCCGTGGAATGTAGTGCAATATGAGCTGTAGTTTGGACTTGGTTACTTATTTTCGTGTCCACCCGGAAGTATATTTGTTCACACTCTGGATTAAAATCTAAAGGGGCTTCAGCAGTCCTAAAAAGGCAATGCAAGGCGTAACTTACACAGGAAATGCATTTTTCGAGTGAGATCATCAGTTACGGCTGAAAGCCTTCGCAGGGGAAAGATGGCATCCTACGGAGTTATCAAAGCACATTAGTCGATTACTGAAAAGGTCAACGTCATTACATACGTACAGCATCGCTCATAAAAAGGTAAAATCATCTAGTTCTGTGACAAGTTGGGAGGTACTTTTCAAAGTAGATTTGTAGGGAGGGTTGGATAAATTTAGTGCAATGCCACGAGAAAGAATGGGCGCAAAATGTTTTTTTAGAGTTGCATTCGTGTCAAAACAGCAGTTGATTTTGAATGGGGTCCAGCATCTTATGGAGTTCACATGTAAAATATGAAATAACTAAATAGACAGCTGGCATTCCGAGTGGTGCAAGAGGTATCTGATTTCACTCTAATAAATAATATCTTTGTATCCAGAGCAGCAACTTCCTGCACGTTTTTCTGTCGATGGTACTGAGCCTGCAAGAACTGACGATCACGTTTTTGTAAGCCTTTCACCTAAAGGGGTACAGTTGCTATCGAAGGAATTTGTTATACTCTGCGTGTGCTGACTTCCATATGAACGTATTCCTACTAAAAAGCTCCCAAGAGGCCGATAGAATAGCCGGAGGTCACCAAAGGTAGCCTTATAATACATGAGAACTTTCTGATCTGTATTTGTTTGCGTATTTGAACATAAGTAAATTTGCTGTAATACATATAAGCATAAGTCAAGGTTTTAAATTCATCTTTGGCTGATCCATCTGGGTTCTCCGCTGGGAATGATTCGAACCACCGAAGACCACCACACTTCAAGAACCTCGATAATTAAGGGCTTTTTAGGATTATTTGGAATAGGCAATTTACGTTGTAAGGATAGCTAATTCACAACTTTTACAAAGGTTTATCGAGTTAAGGCTTCATATTTCCTGACCAAAATATCGGAGTACAAAGGGATTCTAATTTTAAATACAATGCGTGCGTAGGAGTCGCAAACTACAAGTCGCAAGTCACACGCTTAAGATTTACGTGCAGCTATTTGTCGTGATTACAGGACTGGCTAAGGGATTTCTCGTGATGCTTTGGAGCAAGGGGACTCCCACCAACACAGGCATTTAGGCCGTACCCAGCAATCTTGACGGAGGCCTGTAATGCAGTGCTACATGCTTGCTTAGCATTTTCCTTTGGTTTAAGTCTCGGACATACCGCCCAACAGTACTGCAACATAGCTGGCCGATGACAATAAGCCGGAAAACGTCATTCCAGCGGCCAATTTCGCGGGACTTAATCTTAGACTTTTTATGTCTCGATAGCCTATTAACGCATCAAATCGGCGAAGGATTCCGCCAAACATTAATATCAGCTACACTGTACAACACAGAGACACTTTGAATTTCAGCTAGTAAATCAGAAAATATATAAGCTAGAGCATTGTTTTAACCTGAAGTAATATGACCTATCAAATACTTAAATTAATGCACTTGGTTCTCCTTTTTCAAAAATAAAAAAATAAAATTTTCTATATAATAACATACGGATGATACTTGATAACAACCAAACGGGATGTTCTTATTTTAGTAAAATTTTCTGTTACGTAAGTATGTGTTGTTAAAAGATCCTCAACAGTACACTAAACTGCTTCACACTCTTGCATGAATTGACTCCAGGATATTCTTCCTGCATTAGACACTGATACTAATAAAACTTTTGCCCCTTTTCGAAGTTATATATGCATATTTTTATCAATGTCTTATAAAATGTAGCAACTATGATAATGGAAAAAAAAAAATAAGATTTTAAGCACATAAGTTCGTAAATCCACATACCAAATATCTAATTAAATCAAAATGGAAAATTGGTGGACTGCTGTTTAACTGCACTTTGCCTTAAGTTCTTATTTTGGGACCCCTATTTAGGCTTACTTCATTCACTTCAATTGTAATTAATTTGTACAGTAGTATCTAAACCTGTTAGCTTAAATTATGCATGGAGATGGAAGTAGTTAGCAATACCGATTAAGATTGAATGTAAGACAAGTTACGTTGTGGACGGAAAATGCCTTTTTATTGGAAATATTTTTAAATGAATATTGAATTTGCAATTTGAAAATCGCCCCAAAAGTAATATATATATTACGGATAAAATTTTATTTTGCAGCTATTCAATCAGATTTCCTATAATTGGCATAAAATGTTCTATGTGACATGCATGGTCCTAGAAAATACCGTATTCTTCACTTTTTACTGAAAGTGAACAAATATTTTGACTTCGAAAAAACAATATGACAATAACTTCTGAGAATTTACATAATTTCTCAAGAAGACAAATTTAAAAAATGCCAATAGAAAGAACTTCTAACACAGATATTGCAACATGTTTAAGCAGCATGCAGTGTATTCTTAGCTGATATGAAGAGACGGTGCATAGGCAGATGAACAACGCCGTAAAAGACAAGGTGTTTGGAATGACCAATTCTGAATTATTAGCCGTCATCAGACAATCATACCCAACCCAGGTGGTGCACGACCTAAGGCTCGCACCCGTGTCCTCTTGATCATATGTTCATGGCTTTAACCCTTGAGCTCGTTTTCTTGACGGTTTAGATCGGGAATATTGACATTCGTTGGTGAACACTGACGCTTTCTACAGAAACTTACTCACCTGCTCTGCATCGGGGCTCACACTCGAGCCCCCCCAGTAGCTACACAGCATCTACCATCATATGCTCAACAGCTAGAGCGTCGGACTTCTGATCAACATTAGAAATGACCACTTCGGTTTCTCTTGTCTTTGCTGGTAATATTCTCTGCATATGATACTGTCACTGTGCGACTCGAGAGTGCTCTCCAAGGCAGAACGGAACGAGTGAGTCCCAAAAGCGATCGGTGAGCGTTCATCGACGAATGAGACGCATAGTTTGCAGTTTATAAATATTGGTCATGAAAGGAACTACGGTTTTTTTAAAAATGACTTCTGTGGTATAGTACCCGAAAAAATGACTGCCAATTCGTTTGAAACACAACTTCGTAAAAGGTGAATAAAATAAATGCAGCTTTTGGGTAAACTCTGTGGGAAACGATGAGTAATACAAAGCATTGGAAACCCGTGGAAAACCATGCGCTTTTTGCCCAGTTATTTTGACAAGTCTCGGGTTTTTTCGTTTCTGCGCACAAAGAGGATGTAACATTTCAAAACAAGTTGCATCAAAAACTAGAATTGCATACTAGTAAGACATTTTAACTCACGTACCGGGAAAGCAGAGCAGAGTGTACAGTTTCGATAGATACAAATACTCTGGCCTATGCCTGTAGGGCCACCATTAAAATTCTTTACGATAAGGACGCATGAACATGTTTCATTTCGCAAACAATTGTCAGGTAACCATTCCCTGCAAAGTACATCCATAGGCCCAACGTATTTGCCGCATAATTTGCCTTGCTCTTATAGTGATCTCTTCTGTTAAATGAAAAATGGCTTCGAAAAACGTTATCTACTGCTATTCAAGCAGGTAAAGTGCTACTTTATTGATTATTGCATACTCGAAACCTCTTGGACTCCACAGTAACGCCTAGCCCTAACTTTATTCTTTGAGGTTGCACAAATTTCTCCATTTATATTAACAGTTTGAGTATGGTCTAAAGTTTCTGAATTGATCGGGCATATCTTAAGATAGTTCAAAAAATCGGTTTAATAAATGATCCATAGGTTTAACCGAATCCTGTACAAGTCGATCAGATAGGTAAACCATGAATAGCGAATGGGTCGATCAATTTTTTACCACGTACCAACTCACTTCTGCTAGAAAGTTTCGTTTCAATCCTGTTTCACATGCGGAATTTTGTGATTTGGAACATCACCTTGCTAGAATGATGTAATCGTAAGACGGAAATAAAGAACATCTGCATCCCTGCGATTGAACTTTTAGTGCCATCTGCTGCCACGTAAAAAATCGTAAGGAAATACCATGCATGACTTCCTGAGAGTACAATAGATTTTCACGTTGGCCAGGTCTCCCGTGTCGCTAGCCCTTTTTTCCTTCTCCTTTATCTAAATGTAAGTAATTAGGCCTGTCCACTTCGTCCCCTGCAGGGAATGCTTAGGTGTTAGGAAGTAACAATTCGACAATGAACACTGCAAATTATAATCTTTGTGTTATCTTTTGGCTGCGATCTTGTCGGTCACATGGTTTTCTCTCATGCAATGCTTTCACTTCATGACATGTTTGTGAGCGTTCGGGCAAGGTAGTGTCCGAATGTCGACACGTACTTGGCTAATTTTGCTCCAGATTTTTGAGTGCTGTGGAGAGAAAGCTGGAAGCAGTGCTTTGTAGGCGGAGATTATAGAACCTCCAAATCAAGATTCCACTCGAAGCATATATCCGACAACCGACACATGTAGTGTCTGCTGCATAGGCTTATATTTATCTTCAAAAAGTAACAGTAAGTTTCCTTTCTAGGAGACTGCCTTTACCGACCTGTAATCTAGTCATAAAGATACTTGTGTAATTTCATGCACTGGGCGCTCTTGTTCAACCTGCCGACAACAAAGGAGAAATCGGCTGTCGAAGCGGAGTTCTGCAGGGAAGATTCCTCAAAATAGTATCAGAGAAATCTACGTTTTATGGGGAGAGGGATGGGCTCAGGTACAAAGAGGACTATCATCCACCACCCACTAGGTTGAATGACACGTAGATGTGTAGTTTCAGTTTATTCTCGCATACCTGCCCAAGTAAATGTGTGAGGACTGTAGAGGAAAGATTCAGCCGGTTTCTCAAGGCAGCTAAGCAGTCCTGAGGAGTGTGTGCTGGAAGTAAATGTGAAATCAAGTGCTAAACCTCGTGTGCGATTAACACCCGCGTTGTCCCACGGCATAAGTCGTGAGAAGAAAATATTATTTTCGAAAACAACTCACGGCCTCAAAGCAGGTAAGGATCAAGGGAAAGAGCACATTTTGTTTTCCGGCAAGGATTATGGGAGCTGGAAATGCACCGTTATCCGTGGTATTGAAACGTTCACCGATCGCATTACGAGCCACGCTCATCACCTTGTGTCTTTGGGTTTCTTGCAAAGCTTGAGCAAGAGCCCTCCCTCTTCACCCTCTCTTCTCCCTCTACCCCCCCTCTCTTTCCCTCCCACTTCCCCTCCCCTTCCATTCCCCTTCCCCTCACCCTACTGCATATCTTCCCTCCTCACCGACGGTTGAAAAGTCCTACAGTGAAGGTGACATTTGACCACGTGGGTGGTCTTGGTTAATCTGGTCGTTCTTTAATTGAACCAACCCGTTAACCATCTCTTGAGCCCCGCGAGCAGCCTCAGGATATAAGAAGACGAGTATGCTATGTAATGCGATAGTGAGCATCCAACTACCATTAATTATGATGTTTTCCAGCTCATACAGTCCCTTAGCGATAAAAACTGATACATTTCCCTTGGTCCTTACCTACTTTCATCACGGAATCCATCAAGGGTTCTGGTGGCTAGAAAATTATCGTAATCAATGGTAGTGGGGCGCTCACCGATCGCGTTACGGGTCATACTCGTCCCGATTGTGCCTTTGGGCTCTCCCTCGCTCTGGAGTCCCACGAGCAGCCGCACAGTGGCTAGTATCACAAACAGAATAGATTCTTGCTTAGGAAGGCTACAGTCTATTTCTTGATCGAACTAGGCGTGGCAGCTTCCGATGCCGGCTAAGTACATTGGACGTAAATCGAATGAGGGATAAAAGTTTGGAGTGCATTCAAAATATTTCAACATAATGGGCACGGAGGGTGAAAATTCCAAATGGAATCTGCCGGATCTTGGAAGCTGAAGGACGTACATAAAGCGTAAGAGAGACTGCCTTCCATAAGTAGAATAAAAAGTTACTACCGGTGGCTAAAACTGTACAAGAACGAATCGGAAACTGTAATAGTAGGTGTTGTGCAACAGTCATCCAGATTTTATGGGCTTCAACCTCTGCCTTTTGAAATTCAATATCTTTTTGGAACGCATCAGCAGCTGTTATAAACGAAGTGCTATCTCAAGAACTGTGAACGAAAACTCTGAAATGTATTTGTATTCGAAAGAATGCCTTAAGTAGGATTGTAATATAAATCATTGTGCGGCTTAAACTCGAGCTTTATCAGTCACCTCACAACGAACGCTTTTTGTAGAGTTTCTTTCCGACCGCCTATAAAACCTGCACCCTATCAAAATG
The DNA here is from genome assembly GCA_017591395.1 of Schistocephalus solidus. Taxonomy (NCBI): domain Eukaryota; kingdom Metazoa; phylum Platyhelminthes; class Cestoda; order Diphyllobothriidea; family Diphyllobothriidae; genus Schistocephalus; species Schistocephalus solidus. The sequence continues at coordinate 69,491 of WEDG01000670.1, read as the reverse complement.
AATATTTAATTAGAAAGGATGTTTCTTACTGATTTTTAATGCCCTCTTTAACTTAAATTAACTTGATAAAATATTCCTTCTTCTACTCATTCAAAAGAAAATTATGTTTGATACAATTTGCTTATTGGAAGCAAGGTTTTGGACAATTTTCCAATGGCCACATAATTTTGAACCTAACCCACCGTTACATTTGCATTCCAGGTATTCAAAACGACATTCTGTGAACATCCCGTCTAAAGAAATTTACAGATTTGTCCACGCTGTCAAGTAGACGTCATATAGTTCTCATACAATTTTGGAAGTAGATATGGACATGATTTTATACTTTAAAAGCAGCATTAATAAATGGGGAGAAACAAGGCTTTATGAATGGAAACTCCACGGTATTAAAATAACTCATCATTAGAAACTTTGGTAGGGATGCCTTGTATTGCCGTCTAAACAGGGCAGGAGCATAGGAACCGCCCAGCTTAACTAAACTAGGCAGTCTGCGATAAATTTCAGGAAGGGTTAATGTTTCCGTATCTTAAAACAAAACTATCACTTTAGCCTTAACCCTATCCCTAAACTAAACCTAAACCTTACAAGTACCATGATAATAACCTTAACGCTTAGCCTATGCTTAAATCTAATCCCAACCCTGACCTTAATATCAAACTAAAACCTAACCCAAAACTTAACCTTTACTCTCACCTAAATCTTAAACGTTATTTCCTTGAAATTTAGCGCAAAGCCACATGTTTTGTGGACGTTTCCTTTTCCCGTGTCCTGTTTAGGCGGCCATGCAAAACATCATCATCAAATTTTTTTAAAACCGAAGGTTATCCTTGTTAAAGTAAAAATATTATATAAAAAGTAATGTGCCATCAAATAATTACGAACAAGAATATTTTCGAGCATGTAATCTATAAACAGCCTTCGAATTTATAAAGGCATCGAACATGAGTGAGGAAAATTTATAATGATTGAGAAGTCATTTTTCAGAAGTTAATTTTTCGAGACAGTCGAAACAAAGCCCATTCGAAAGCTGGAATCCTGATATAACTGAAATATCTTGGTATTAACCTACGTTGTATGTACTATTAAAACTCTACATAAATGATTTTTTCGAATCGACCACAAATTTTAGCATTTTGGCTGACATTAAATGCAATAGCAAATCTACTTTATGCGGGGAATTGTCCCCATTTGTCCTTATTTTCTTAAAGAATGAGCCAGGTGCGGATTGGTGGAAAGCGAGGTCCCGTTGATGGCGAGCACCGTTGTAATGCTGTTGGTGATGCTAAGTCAGCGAAGGAGCCCTCCAAGGACACATCTTATCCTTCCGGCACGATGTAGGTAGGTAATATTCAGAAGTGTCGTGTATCGTGTCGTGGGGTCGATTTTACTGGCTCTGCCCCCTCGTATGCACCAGTCTATTGTTCTAGATGATCAGTCGTCTAACCTTGAGTTCGAGCACAGTGGTTCGCAGAGTTACACTTCCTCATGTACTCGCGCGCTACTGTCTAATTAATGAACCTTCTGACGGGTTTTCTTAATCTCCTGGTCAACTTCATAGATGTACCATGAACATAAGTTCAGGCATGTCCACAAGAGCCTTGGCTTCGTTCGGACATCCACCTATCACTTTAGGATAAGACTCTTGAAGGGAATTACAACGCTGCGCGAGCTAGCGAACTATAACTACACAATAGTACTTAACTGCCGCGTAAGCTCACCATATTTGCTAGTATCAAAAGAATCTGCTCGGGGCTACGCAGATGCGCACTTCATCAAGCCAAGTATTTGTGATTTTTTAATCTTCTGCCTACGATTATCCTGCAAGTTCGGATAAATTCCTTCACCTTCAGGATATGTGAACATTGCGGTCTTTCTTAGCCTGATTCCAGAGGATCTTTCCGTGATTTCTGCCGTTGACACAATATTGCAGCTTTGCAACGACTTATGGAAGATTGTAACCAGTTAACACTTATTCGTCGTTAAAATACTTAAATGAAGCAATTTCTGCAATGCTATCGAGCACGAAATTAGGCATGCGATTTTCATTATAATATGACCTTCTCCGATTTCCGCTATGACTAAAGCGTACGTAATCACGGCCTTTTATGATCTGTCGTTAGCCCTACGTTTTTCGTCGTGTCCCACGGTTAACTTGGCTCCTGACACCCAAATTTTGTAATAAACACACATCTGCCCTCAAAGCCACCATTCTTGCTGATTCTCGGCTACTTTTTAAGCAGTACCCGGGGAACCTCTTGTTTCAGCACTTTGCAGTTAAAGCTGAAGTGACTATTATTTATAGATGGATATCGAATATTTAAAATTGCAAAGATGGCTGATAATGGTGGAATGAAGTTCGTAATAAGGTTTATGAAGGGTAAGACTAATATTTGTCCCAATGCCGTAGGCATATTCATAGTTTCGAAGGAAAATGAAACCATATATGGACGTTGTACCGGCGTTTCGGTCCGTAATGACTTATTCATCGTTTCTGACCAATAAAATAACCCCTGCGTCGAAATTGGCATTAGGGAATTAATCTGCGCTTAGCAACTGAAACACACCAATGATGGTCCTCTTTATTTATCGCGTCACCTAAGGCATGGGGATTTTTTCCAGGAGGGGACGTCTAATTTTTATTCCTAGTTTCAAGCAGTGCATTGATAAAAAGTGTGGTTATATTTTGAGATAAAGAGATAAATATTATTAAAATTTTTGTGCCTCTTATTGACTAACATGACTACGTAACCCCCTGGATGGAAGCAGTAGCGCACCAGAGGAAGGACTAGAAAGATTCGCATGGCCAGTCCATGCCTCAGAAATTTGACTTCGAAATGCTGTATTAAGTCATATTTTTGGTTAGGCATTTTATCAGACTTACTGGGACCCGATAACCACTTTGGGAATTTACTTCGTTTACCATCTCATTCCATTGTCTAACTCGCTACCGAGTTAAGACTATGCAAACCGGGAGACTGCAGTATCGTTCAAGGATGGGACCACTCTTTCCCCTTTCAAGGGCAACGTATTACTCAAAGGAAGTGATATGAATTGCTTCGACGGCCCTGCTCCGGAAAGGAAAAACGAGTAGGTATGCCCTCACCTAATAGAACTAGTCTTGCGTGAAATTAAAAAGGTAAATATTTCCATATCTTAACCATACCACTAACTTCATCCCTGTCATTAATCTCAATCCTAATCTATACCCTAATTTCCCGTTAATTGAGCACAAAGCCGCCTGTGTAAAGGCGGTTTCTGCTCCAAATTACTACCTTAAAAATACACGCCGGGGGCGGATAGCAAATAGTCAATAGTAAAAGAACTGTGGGATTGAAGAAAAACTGACCCAAATTGTTTCTACACGCTTCCAATTATAAAAGAATGTTCGAGTGTTATTGGGGTATTTTAGGCATGACACATAGTCGACTGTCAATCAACCAGGATGTAAGAGCGTTGATGAGTGCACTGAAACTCACATCCTCTCGGGCATCCGTAGTCCAAATAGAAACGTTTGCCTACATCGTATTTGAGTAGTCAAGCTAATTTATAAAGAGCGACAGACTGAACTTCGAATGAGGATCTTCCCGGCCACCTGCGTAAATATCGACAGCAGAGAAAAACAAAAATGCATCGCCAAGTATATTCAATTACTATTTTTGTTTACATAGAGGCACTAAGTATTATCAGTAACCCTTGACTGCAAAGGCATTTAAAGTAGGTTGTGCGTAAGTAAATTATTCCTGTACGCAAACGTTAAAGGTCTCGAAGGTAATTCATAATATCATGGCAACTCAGATTATATATGCCCGATAGCACCCTCCATTATTGCGTGTTTTTATGTTTTAAAAATTACTTTGATTTTACTTTGCAAAATACAATTGCTGAGTGCTTTTTAAATTGTTAGGAAAAGGCATTCCAACACTCCCAAGTCCCACGATATTGGTCCCATGCGCTTTCAGCAAAATCTTATATATGCCTAGTAATTACGCATAGGTATAGCCCTATGAATATTTCAATGGTCTTCCAAAAGCTAAGCGATTCAGCTCAAAATACCTTCTTCTCCTAAATTACCACTCATATGAATAGCCACTTTCACAAAAACCATTATAATGATTTAAGGGGTTTTGACTGATTTGAATAATTCATTTGACTCAAGAGGGAAAAATTTGGCGGTTTCGGTTTTTTTTCGAACTCACAACAACAAGGGCAAGGTTTTAGTACAGCCAACACTCTACCCACTTGAGCTACGAGGACCCACCGTGATTGAATCACGGCTTCCTGTGGGACCTCGTAGCTCAAGTGGCCAGAGCGTTGGCTGTACTAAAGCCATCCCCGGCTTTGTGGGTTTGAATCCAACCCAGAGTTCATTTGAACTTGCATTTAGGCCTTTAAACCAAGAGCTATATGCTTTTCGCGCAAATGAAGTGATACATTCCTTTGTAGCCTGAACAGAAGTTCATTTAGAGCTGATAAAACCTTTACGGAAATGCACCACATTTTATGCAACAGAAGAAGCGTTAATTGGCAGATATTGTGGATATAATGGATAGATGCGATTCTCTCTGAATTGACAAGTTACACAATTTTCAAACCAAAGGCTGAGTTTCCTTCAAGGATAAAGTTTTGAGACGGTGAAATATTTTTTCCAAATGAACGCCAAAAATGTTTTTGCATGTTTTCTATAACCTATATTTAAATTTATATGGGCATCGAAAATCAATGTAAAAAAGCCATAGGCTCTACAATGTCATTTAAAGGTAGTGTATCTGGTGTATCTCATGAATTTTTTTCGATTAAAAAGGATAACTTAGCTAGTATTGTAATATTTATCATGTTGCAGCCATATATCATTCATGCGAGGATGTCATTTTTTAATACTTGTCTTTTGGCCACATGCATGACTAACCTCGGCAACAATACCTATTTAAGTAGCACGAACTCTCCCCTTTGATTTTAAATGCCCCTTTAAATCCAAATATGCATTAGAGAAGACATACTTCCTATGATACTGATTCGCTAGCAAATAACCCGTCCTGTGGGACCCACACGCTGAACTAAGTAACATTTTCATTCTTAAATTTTTCTTCTACAAATATCACAAAAACACCTGAGACAAAAACCATAATTTATGAATTTATTGTTATCGATAATTGGCGAATGGAGACTGAAAAGGCCCTGACCCTGTGTGTAAATATTTAACCCCGGTTCGATTGGAAAATTGGGCTTATTTTCCTACCTGCTAAGCACTCTAACACATACCTTTTACATCTGTTTGTAAAATCCTTAAACGCTGTCGCTACAACATACGATCTCGACAAAAATCTCTCTTCTTCTCATTGGCATTGTGTGACCGCTGGTTGCAGGAAAACGTGAGTAATTTCACATGGTTTTTTAACAGGATATTAGAACTTATGTGGTGATAAATCACTATTTGCTTAACAATCGCATTCCCACGTTTTTTGACCGCTTTCCGAGGTCTTCCAAGTCGTGGCGTCCTGTGAGTTTAGGTTTGCCTCTGGTAAACTGTTGCAAGCCTTTGAAGTCTGCATTACTTTCTAAGCTGAAAGGAAGCCACTATTTATTGCCAAAAACTTAATCACAGTAAATTCTTTTTTTTTCTAAATAAATGGTGAAAATTGTGTTGCATGTGATGCTACATATAGGCAATTGAGTCCTTTTTCGACTTTTAAAGCAGAAGAACTTTCAGAGCATACGCTTTTTGAAACATATGCTAGGTGCCATTAATTCTGCCGCAACGTCTGCATCTCCATCTCTGGTTTATTATCTTTGATGTAAAAGATCTTCGCGAAGGACGGAAGTTCTTTTAATAAATGTTCCATTATTTAAACTACCTTTTAAAAACGTCAAAATGTTCTGTTTATAAAACAGAACAAATATCTACACACTTAATTAGACTGATGCAAGGAGAGAAAGCTCAAGGAACACTTTTACTGTGCAAACCGACCACAAGCAAGTTCTACGTTTTCCCTTACTACTCTGCAAATAGAATTTACAACCTCTAAAAGACCGACCGCTCGGGCATCAAGAGCTCGCTTCCCATCACGTGAACCAAAGCTCCGTTTGAATTTTGAAATAAGACTCAAAACATTTTCTGTAATTTTAGAGCAGGAATAAACGCAAAACACGGAAAGCGGAAGGTAGTTTTTAAATTAGGATGCAGTATTACCTAACTTCGATTGCCATCTAAAAAACGCAGGGCTGTCGGCCCCAGTATCACCTAAAAAAATTAAATAGTATGGATCTGCTTTTAAATCGACAGGTCAAAATAAAAGTTGACTATTCATGTCCCCTATGCATAAAACTTGGAAAATAATCTTTTTTTCTGCCAACATACTGGAGAAAAAAAACTTACAGGACGCCTCCTTTAGATAAAATGGAACAATGGAATCTTCACAAGCATCAGAAATTGGCGGAAACACAAGGCATATGCAGTTTGTTTTGGACGCCTTATTCTCACTATCTGCTAGAAATGTATTAAATGATGAATCTTGTCACCTATTGAGCGCTATTCTACCTTGAAGGTATATATTATATTCGAGAGTATTTTTGATCATTTCAGGCGAAAACTCCAGCCAGTAAACCCTTCCCTGGAGATGGTCTAACGGTCTAAACTCCCTCCCCTCGATTAGCCAACAGAGAAGGGCAACCTCCTGAGGCCGCTTAGTTTATTTTTGTTTGGCTGCTGAAAAGTGTAAAGTCTCGAGGCAAAATCCGCTTCTACAATGCGAATTAAAAACTAGGGATTACCCTCAAAAGCCAGGCCCTGCAAGGGGCGAGAAGTCTAGCTGAAAGCACCAGAGTTCAAGCACCTCATATGATGCCTCCCAGCTAGTCAAAATGTGCACCTCGGAAACGTGTGACATTTCTTGTGATAAATTTTATTCCTTTTGAAAAAAAGCATCAATGCCCTGGAGCATTCAAACCAGAGAAGGAAGCAGTTTCATTCTGAGGGAGGATCACGTATTGGAGAGGGGTTTGTAGTCGAGCACCATGGTTGACCTGCGTTGGGTAGAGGACAACATGAGTAAGTCTGTGTCCTATCGAAGGAACTTCGTAATGAGCTGAGTGTAGAGCCTTGCAAGTGGGCTTTTTACTGCCGCGTTTGCCTCCAGCCTAAGAACGATCAGCAAATGGTTTCCTATTTAGCGAGCAGCATTTCGATAGCGAGTCTATCCCACTCCTGAATACATCGATATTCTTCCCAAAGAAGTATCATCTTTCCAGATTATTGGAGTTACTCCATCATCGAATCTCTCATTCTCCCTTTTTACTGAAAAACTGATTTACGAAAATTCGTAAATTTATTTATTGCGTTCGTCGGTTGCATTCGTATCATATACCTCAGCCCAGAATCGAGAAATTTATCGATACCTCTACATTCCCTGTCTTGCTTTATTGGTTTGCTGTTTTTTGCTTAAAAACAATGTACTCATCTTAAAAGGTGGTCCTTAAACGCTCTTTTTCGTTGCCGGTCTGCCTTATGGTTTTGAAGTTTATATAATAATACGACGACATTTCACAATGGTCAGGCAAATTGACGATTCAATTCTGGATCCAATTCTTGATGAAGTTATCCTTTTAATTGATGATGATTTCATCGTTTTGAGGTCTCTCAGTGACTCTCTGTATATCTTTTATCGTAGATCGGCATAGAAACGTTCCGTATTACCAATTTCGGCAAGATACCTTGCATGTAAAGATACTAAAATACAGAATAGGAGACTTGAACTGTGTGCATAACAGTTATGCATTTTGGATGTAAAACAGTTTACTTTCAAACAATCTGTTCGTTTGTAGTATGGCCACAGTGAATGGACGATTATTTTGTTGAAAATTTCGTAAAGCTATTTTCAAAACAAAGCATCGTTACCCTCTCTCTCGCTCTGTCAATCTCAAGACGATGTGGATGGGGAGACTGTCGTATTTTGTGTTACAGCCTACCCTCTGAGAGAAGACCATGAGTTATGTTTTCAACTGACTCTGAGCCTCACAAAAGTGGCCGTATCGAAAACCACTAGTCCAAGTACACAGTACCATGTCTTCCGTTGAAGAACTGGGGGATTGATATGGGCAGCTGGATGGGGATGCCATATTTGAGGGTAAACTGTGAGTTAAATCCTTCGTCAACGCGCCCACGATTCTTTCTAGCTCGAGGGACAAAAGACACCTTTCTAAAAGTAGCTATTTCCTCTCATCATTTACGGATATGCTTCATCCTAAGCAAGGGCCAAAACAGTGCTCGATATGTTTGTAATCGAAATTCTAAAAGTACTCCACCGGCCTCCTATAAGCTTCACATCATGTAGTCATCTGATATTCGGAGGCATCTTGGTTTACCGGACAAATTTGTTAAAAGTATCCATTCCCTAAATATGACTTTGTACTTCGTTTTGGCTCTCATTTCATTTGTAATATTTGACTCTATGGACGTTCTTTTAAAATTGTGCTGTCAATTGCAGTGGAGATTCCATCAACTCAGCGTCATAAATTGCCTATAGTAGATCAGCTCTCTCAAGAAATGTCAACCGAAATTCGGAAATGTGTTTTAAGGTGAAAAAATGACTTCGGTTGACTTGTCATATTAAATATTGCGAAGCATAAACTCGAGATATATCGGTCACGTCACCATGCTCGCTTTTCAACCAGTTTCTTTCCGACGGTCTGTAAAATAATGACTGTCAAATTAAAATGATTATTTCTCTTTTATTTTCGATGTCCTAATAAAATCAAATTCACTGGATAGAAAAGCATGCACTACGATATCATTTCTTCTACTTAAATGATAGAAAACTACGTCTTCTTCAAATTTTGTACTTGACGTATGTGCATCTTTCGGCTTTTAAACCCTTTTCCAACTGCCAAATAATTTTGAACCTGACCTGCCACTACACTTGCACTGCATACATTCCGTTTCAGAAAATACACGCTTTTGTATGCTATTAGAAAGAGTTCACATAGTACCCATACAATTTTTCAATGGATATTAGCAATATTTTATACTATATAAGTAGCATTGATAAAGGGAGAGTTACGGTGCTTTATAAATGGACATCTCACTGCCTCAAAGCATCTAATAATTACAACGAACCACTAAGATAGAATGTTTTCTGTATACGGTCTTAAATCCTGTAATGTACCGCAGAGAAGGATGGCCATGCATTTTTGCATCAGTGAATTACGTAGGTGACTTGAAGTTCGAGGGTTCGATCAGAAAATTACGCTTTCAGAATCCTCGAGCGAAAAGAAAAACATCTAAATGGATAATAAGGATAAACTTTAGCTTTTAGAGCAGGCTTTTATGGATATAATAGGGTTTACCCAAGTTTTGCCAAAGTAAAAATGAGCTGAATGAACGACGTATCTCAATTTTATGGGGGTTTAAGGGCGGAATATCTTCTAGGGGGCATTAGAGGCACCAGACTTTATTTGCCAAAATAATTCACGTTACATGTTCTTCTAGCCGTTTGCTGGAATTTCCGCGTACTACATTAGCTATTATTAAATATTTTTTATAAATAATCATTTGAAAACTCCGTTTGTTTCCGAATTCAAGGTATCGCAATGGAATAAGCATAAATAGATGGATTCAACAAGTTAACAATAAGTAAGTAGAAGGTAGTATCTGGATATGATGGGGTTTAAGAACCCAAAATTTGCTCGGCGCCCTTTAAGTCACCAGAGCAGATAAGCAAGCATGATGTACGATTTCCTGAGGTCAGTTCAGTTAGTTTACTATGTGATATAAATACGCTACTTTCCCAGATCTTATTGAATGAAATCAAGCAGGGATCACGATGGACGACTCTTTTAAGTCCGAAGTGGTTATGTGCTTCCACTCCACAGGATAGGAAAGCCAATCCATTCCCCCATAATAAAGGCGGTACTGCGCTAAATTTTGAGCAGTGTCTATTCCCTCCTAACTCCAAAAATAACCCTGGCACTACACTTTTCCCTAACCTTAACCCGAACAGTGTTATGAACCTTACACCTATGTATACCCTGAACGCTAATCCCAATTTTCCCTTAATTTAGCGCCCACCCACCTGCATTACGGGTTGTTCCTATGCACCCGCCTTGCCGAGAAGCTATGTAAACGGTCCCTACTCTCTTTTTCAGTTCAGAGTTATTTTCAACTCTTTGATTTGAGAACTTAATTCAATGTTTCCCTTCCCGCAGACTTTACTTCAGTTTTCGTCTATAAATTCTGCTAAAACTGTTAAATTCTATTAGATAACGCAATCAGTACTAAAAACCCCATTTAGGAGGTAGGAGACCCATTGAGAAGTCAAAACCCTCGCAGCTGCCTCAGCAAGCCACATAAAGTCGAACAAATATCTCACTACGGCTATACTTCATACCCGTTTTGGGCGTACAAAGTTGTAAATGTCAGTTTGGGTACGGTATTCCTGCCTTAAGTATGAAAATTAATTACTGTTTTTGTACTTAGCATCCCCTATAACAGCCTAAATGAATTTGCGCAAGTGTCAAGCTAGCTTATAGAGGTCTTCAAACACCAACATGAAGACCATGTCAGAAGAGAAGATTCTAAGTGGGGCCCTCGTAAACAATTAGGTTAAGCAGGAGGCAGCACTTCAAATCTCATTTTACAGAGTGCTGTGTGACCGCCACATAACGACTACAAATTGCACCAAGCGTTACAAAATGCGTTAGATAAGCTGTGACATAAATGTGGGCCACGCTGTAATAACGTCAGTCATTTAATTTAGAGTTACGCACACACACACACACACACACACACACACACACACACACACACACACACACACGACGACAGTTCGACCGTCGTAGTCCGACGATGTCCACCGTATGCTCCATGGGAAAGTGGAGCAGGGACGGTGACTTGCGCGTGATTTAGTTTAAAGTGATAGTAGACTTGCGCTGCATCTACCGCACTCTCTCCTCCTCCCCCACCTGAGCCCGGTGTCAAGACAGAGTCAAGAAGACCGGAGGCGGGAGAGGACGCAGGTGGCTGGCGCGGCTGGGTCCCCTAAGTCCTAGCCGCCCCTAGGCGTGCCACCACACCTCCATGTTCGGCATTTGTTATGGGAGCGCAACCCGAATAACGCATGCCGTGCCCTAATGTGGCCCCCGTGTTGGTCCAACGCATCTACCACGTGGCCCGTTTAGGGGGCACACACACACACACGGCAGTTCGACCGTCGATTTCGACGAGGTCCACCGTATGCTCCACACCAGGTGGTGCAGGGACGGTGACTTGCGCGTGAATTAGTTTTAAGTGATAGTAGCCTTGCGCTGCAGCTACCGCACTCTCTCCTCCTCCCCCACCTGAGCCCGGTGTCAAGACAGAGTCAAGAAGACCGGAGATGGGAGAGGGCGCAGGTGGCTGGCGCGGCCGGAGCCGCCCCTGGGCGTGCCACCACACCTGGCTCGGATCCCACGGAGTGGGAGTGCCATAAAGGCCACATTAAGAAGGAGCCATTGCAACCTGACTCTCAGTCCGCCAGTCAGCCACTCCACACAAAACACACATTGGGCTGACCACGCGGTCCGAGTTATCCCGTCAGTTGGCAACCTTCCAAGCCACGGCTTTTAGCGCACCGTGATAGTTTCAAGCGCGTCAGATTGTTTATAGTGAGGAAAATGCGCTGAGCTGTCGACCTCACTCTCTCCCCCACCCCCACAATCAGACCACTGTCCGAGCCGGTCAGTTGTCTGATGCGGAAGCGGGCGCAGCTGCTAGTGACCTCGCCTACGTGTACTACGTACACGACCTGGCCCCCCAAACACAAGCACCAGGATTTCACACAACAGGGGGTTGAACGGCTTACATCTCACATGTGTGAGATAGCCAGAGGTCACGTTAAGAAGGAGCCATCGCAGCCTGACTCTCAGACCACCAGTCAGCCACTCCACACAACACACATTGGACTAACTGCGAGGTCTGAGTGTAATTGTCAGTTGGCAACCTTCCAACCGCGGCATTCAACGTTACCGCACTCTCTTCTCCTCCCCCACCTGAGCCCGGTCTCATGACACAGTCAAGAAGACCGGAGATGGGAGAGGGCACAGGTGGCTGGCGCGGCCGGAGCCGCCCCTGGGCGTGCCACCACACCTGGCTCGGATCCCACAGAGTGGGGGTGCCATAAAGACCACATTAAGAAGGAGCCATTGCAGCCTGACTCTCAGTCCGCTAGTCAGCCACTCCACACAAAACACACATTGGGCTGACCACGCGGTCCGAGTTATCCCGTCAGTTGGCAACCTTCCAAGCCACGGCTTTTAGCGCACCGTGATAGTTTCAAGCGCGTCAGATTGTTTATAGTGAGGAATATGCGCTGAGCTGTCGACCTCACTCTCTCCCCCACCCCCACAGTCAGACTACTGTCCGAGCCGGTCAGTTGCCTGATGTGGGAGTGGGCGCATTGGCTGACGGATCGGCGTATCCGTCTTCGCGCGCCACAGCACGACCTGGCCCCCATAACGCACACGCCAGGATTCACTAACTCAGGGGATATGGAGGAGCCATCGCCGTCTGACTCCCAGTCCACTGGTCAGCCACTCGACACACACAACACATACACTGAGCCGACGTCGTGGTCTGGTGTAAGCGTCAGATTGGCAGCCTTCCCAGCCACGGTTTCTAGGAAACCGTGATATACTCAGGTACATGGTGATTGTGAAGGTGTGGTCGATGTATTGGTGAAGATAGTGTGTTCATATGTAGCTTAGCCTCCGGTGGTTTACCGCAGGTTTTTTGAATGCGCATGTGACCGAAAAGGCCCATGCGATGAGTGAATGCACGAGGACAGTGAGGGCAGTGGAGGCGGCGATCTCTGCTGTGTGTTGGAGCTCCAGGCACTGGTTCACCAGTCTCTGTACGATGGATTCGCAAGTGACCGACCAGGCCAATGCGTGAGGTGAATGTGCGGTTGCAATGAGGACAGTTTAGGAGGGAGTCCCCATCGCTGATGGTGGTAGTGGTGGTGACAGCGGTGGTTGTGGGGGTAACACGTGCTGAGCATTGTGATGCGGTCTCGATGATGGTGGGACTAGTGGAATTGATGCCAGGGGTGAGGGTGGAGGAGTCCGAAGGAGGGTTGACAGAAGTAGACGTAGAATTTTGAATTGTCGGATTGTTGATGCATTGCTTCCGAAGATGTCCGACTAGGCCGATTCGCGCGCGGAAGGTGCGGTGACAGCGCGGGCATGTTGGAAGGGCCTGGGCATTGGCGATGTTGATCCGGGGCGCTGGTGACTTTCGTGCCGCTCTTTTGGTCTTGGCAGCGGCGATCCTGTTGGCTTCGTAGATTGCTGCCCCTGTCTTCACTGTTCTCCTCCAAGCCGATCGATTTCGGGCAAGGTCCTCCCAGGACTCCGGATTGATCTGCAATTGCTTCAGGGAGGTCTTCAGAGTGTCTTTGTAGCGTCGTACTTGACCCCCTTGTCGACGAGAACCCATGGCGAGATCTCCATAGAAGAGTCGTTTGGGTAGCCTTTCGTCATCCATCCGCACAAGGTGACCGCTCCAGCGCAGTTGCAGTTGTTTCAACTGAGCGAAAATGCTGAGAATGCCTGTTCGTTCCAGCACTTCCGTGTCCGGTATCCTGTCTTGCCAACTCAGCTTTAGTATTCTGCGGAGACAGCTGAGGTGGAAGTGGTTGAGCTTTCGTGCCTGCTTTTGGTAGATTGTCCACGTCTCCGCTCCATACAGCAGCGTTGGCAATATGACAGCTTTGTACATCTTGAGTTTGGTTCTGAGGTGGAGACCATGTCGATTCCAGACCACATTTTGCATGCGTCCAAAGGCTTGGCTGGCTTTAGCGATCCGATGGGCGATCTCATCGTCGACTTTGGTGCTGCGTGAGAGATTGCTGCCTAGATACGTGAAGGTATCTACAGATTTAAGTTGGGCGCCATTGACATTGATGTGAGCTGCGGTGTATAGAGTGTTTGGCGACGGTTGATGCATCACAACCGTTTTCTCAGTGTTGATGCGAAGTCCGAAGTTGTCACAGGCGGCAGCGAAGAGGTCCATGCTCCTTTGCATTTCCTCTTCTGTCGTTGTATTGAGTGCGCAGTCATCAGCGAATAGAAGTTCATGGATAGTCGCTGTGGAGACACGCGAGCGGAAGTGCATTCGTCGTTGGTTGAGGAGTCGGCCGTCCATCCGGTAGGCGATGCGGATCCCGGGGCGTTCGTCACGGTAGGCATCCATTAACATGGCAGAGAACATGAGGCTGAACAGGGTGGGAGCCAATACGCAGCCCTGCTTCACTCCGTTGGTCACTGCGAATGCTTCAGATACTGTCCCGTTGTCAGTAACGCGCGCCATCATCCCGTCGTGAAGCTGACGTACCATATGCGTGAACCGTTCAGGACAGCCGAATTTCTGCATGATTTTCCACAGCCCGTCGCGATTCACCGTGTCAAAGGCTTTCGTCAGGTCCACAAAGGTAGTGTAGAGGTGAGTCCGCATCTCTTGGCACTTCTCTTGCAGCTGGCGAGCAGCGAAGATCATGTCGATTGTTCCTCTGTGTCGTCGGAAGCCGCATTGACTTTCCGGGAGCAGTCCTTGCTCCAGGTGAGCGTTCAAGCGGTTGAGGAGAATGCGGGCGAAGATCTTTCCAGCGATGTTCAGTAGCGAAATTCCTCGGTGGTTGTCGCAAAGTTGGCGGTTTCCTTTCTTCTTGTATAGGTGGACAATGGTGGCGTCTTTGAAATCCTGAGGGACTTGTCCTTTGTGCCACATCTCCTGGAAGAGCACTGTGAGTCGATTCATCAGCTGGGGTCCACCATGCTTGTAAATCTCAGCAGGGATCTTGTCCGAGCCAGGTGCTTTCCCGCTGGAGAGTTGCTGCACTGCTCTGATGGTTTCTTGGAGAGAGGGCGGGAGATCAAGGTTGGCGTTGATTTCCACTTCAGGCAGGCGATCGATGGCGGCGTCGGAGATGGTGGAGGGCTGGTTGAGAACGCTTTGAAAGTGCTCTGCCCATCGCGTCAGGATTTGCGTCTTCTCGGTGAGCAGCGTCCTGCCGTCGGCACTGAGAAGAGGGGCGGCTCCTTTGACTGGAGGTCCGTAGACAGCCTTGGTGGCGGCGAAGAAGTTCTTCCATTCGTTTCGGTCCGCGTACCCTTGGATTTCCTCGGCTTTGCGCGTCATCCAGGCATCCTGCATCTCCCGCAGCCGTTGCTGTACAAGGCGGCGACTTTGGTAGAAGGCTGTCTTGTTTGCAGCGGTAGGGCGAGCGATGTAGGCTTTATGTAACTGGTTCTTTTCGACGAGCAGAGCGTTGATAGCTGCGTCGTTGTCATCGAACCAGTCTTGGTGCTGACGACGTGCGCGGCCGAGGACATCCAGGGCAGTGGATTGGATGGTGTCTCTCAGCTGACACCAGCGGTTCTCCACGGAGATGTCCGCGTCGGCGACTGGAAGGTTGGCTAGACGGTTGGCCAGTTCGTTGCTGAAATGTAGATGGTGAGCAGGCACATTCAACAAAACAGTATTCAACTTACCTTGTGGTCGCTTACCTTGGGGTCTCCTGCGGGGTTGCAGACGGAGCCTCATCTTGGAGATGACGAGGCGGTGATCCGTCCATCCATCGGCATCGGGGATCGCCTTTGTCACCAACACGTCCTGTTTATCTCGCCTCCGGACGAGAACATAGTCCAAGAGGTGCCAGTGTCTCGATCGAGGATGTACCCAGGTCGCTTTTTGCCGCTTTGGGAGGCGGAAGAAGGTGTTGGTCAGAATAAGGCGGTGTTCAGCGCAGGTTCGTAGGAGAAGAAGACCGTTGTCATTGAAGCCAGCGAGACCATGGGGACCCAGCACTCCTCTCCACGAGGCACGGTCTGTGCCGACGCGGGCGTTAAAGTCACCAAGGACAATTAACTTATCCGCCTTCGGCACAGTCGCCAAGAGGGAGTGTAGATCGTCGTAGAATTTGTCCTTCGCCGCATCAGAGCTCGTCATTGGGGGAGCGTAGGCACTGATGATGGTGGCGAATTTGTCTCCCCAAAGAGGCAGGCGGAGGCTCATAAGACGATCATTGATACCCTGCGGCAGACAGGGCAGACGTCCCACGATGCCGTTCCGAATGGCAAAGGCGACACCAGCGTCGCGTCGCTCTGCCTTTGGTCGGCCGCTCCAGAAGAAGGTGTAGCCGGCACCCACCTCCTCCAGCTGACCCTGTTCAGAGAATCGGGTCTCGCTGAGAGCAGCAATGTCAACCTTGTAGCGCGCCAGTTCCCGAGCGACTAGCGCCGTCCTCCGTTCCGGCCGGTTGCTCCTCCGATTGTCTAAAAGGGAACGAACATTCCAGGCTGCTAGTGTGAGCGGACTCACCCGAGCAGCCCGGAGGGTACCCCGAAGGGTACGGATGAGGGGATTGGGAGAGGAGTTGTTGTTGATATTGTTTAGAGTTTTTCGACCGCATTTAATTGCAGTCTGCTAGCCACGGTCTGCTGCAGCTGTCGTGAGACCCAGCATTTGTTTAGGGCACCTTTTCTAGCCCCCTCCCCCGCGAGGGGGTAAGCAGTGCTATCCCTAAATAGGGCTGCTTAGTCACCCAGGCGGCTACCGAACTCCACTATGGGTCACGATTTGGGTTAGTGAGAGAACGACCGATTCGCCTGGGCCGCCTACGTGATTGCATGTCGCCCTCGCCGTAGGACTTTTCGACCGTGGGGAAGGAGGGAAGAGTGAGGATAGAGGGAGAAGAAGATGGGTAGAAGCAAGAGTAAGGAGAGGAGGATAGAGGAGGGAGAGGGGAGTGGGGTGGGAAGAGGAGAGGAGGAAGGGCAGGGAGGACGGGAGAGGACAAGAACAGGGAGAAAGGAGCAGACGTACCGGGTGTGAAGACACACACAACACCGGAGACCCTCACCTGGTTTAGCCCGCCGGTCGTGGCGGTTGCCCGGGGTGTGGCCGCTGGGAAGAACCAGCTTCGAGGAGCCACAGGTGAGAGCTGGGTACCAGTTAGAGACGGCCACAGGAGCATTCACCACCTGTACGAGACAAATGGAGCGACCAAATGCTATCTGTGTAGTGCTGCCCCTAACTAGTACCCCCTACACCCCACACACACACACACACACACACACACACACACGACAGTTCGACCGTCGTAGTCCGACGATGTCCACCGTATGCTCCATGGGAAAGTGGAGCAGGGACGGTGACTTGCGCGTGATTTAGTTTAAAGTGATAGTAGACTTGCGCTGCATCTACCGCACTCTCTCCTCCTCCCCCACCTGAGCCCGGTGTCAAGACAGAGTCAAGAAGACCGGAGGCGGGAGAGGACGCAGGTGGCTGGCGCGGCTGGGTCCCCTAAGTCCTAGCCGCCCCTAGGCGTGCCACCACACCTCCATGTTCGGCATTTGTTATGGGAGCGCAACCCGAATAACGCATGCCGTGCCCTAATGTGGCCCCCGTGTTGGTCCAACGCATCTACCACGTGGCCCGTTTAGGGGGCAACACACACACACACGACAGTTCGACCGTCGATTTCGACGAGGTCCACCGTATGCTCCACACCAGGTGGTGCAGGGACGGTGACTTGCGCGTGAATTAGTTTTAAGTGATAGTAGCCTTGCGCTGCAGCTACCGCACTCTCTCCTCCTCCCCCACCTGAGCCCGGTGTCAAGACAGAGTCAAGAAGACCGGAGATGGGAGAGGGCGCAGGTGGCTGGCGCGGCCGGAGCCGCCCCTGGGCGTGCCACCACACCTGGCTCGGATCCCACGGAGTGGGAGTGCCATAAAGGCCACATTAAGAAGGAGCCATTGCAACCTGACTCTCAGTCCGCCAGTCAGCCACTCCACACAAAACACACATTGGGCTGACCACGCGGTCCGAGTTATCCCGTCAGTTGGCAACCTTCCAAGCCACGGCTTTTAGCGCACCGTGATAGTTTCAAGCGCGTCAGATTGTTTATAGTGAGGAAAATGCGCTGAGCTCTCGACCTCACTCTCTCCTCCTCCCCACACTCAGACCAGTGTCAGAGCCAGAGTCAAGAAGACTGATGCGGAGAGGGCGCAGCTGCTGGTGACTGGCTACGTACTACGTACACGACCTGGGCCCCCAAAACACAAGCACCAGGATTTCACACAACAGGGGTTGAACGGCTTACATCTCACATGTGTGAGATAGCCAGAGGTCACGTTAAGAAGGAGCCATTGCAGCCTGACTCTCAGTCCGCCAGTCAGCCACTCCACACAAAACACACATTGGGCTGACCACGCGGTCCGAGTTATCCCGTCAGTTGGCAACCTTCCAAGCCACGGCTTTTAGCGCACCGTGATAGTTTCAAGCGCGTCAGATTGTTTATAGTGAGGAATATGCGCTGAGCTGTCGACCTCACTCTCTCCCCACCCCCACAGTCAGACTACTGTCCGAGCCGGTCAGTTGCCTGATGTGGGAGTGGGCGCATTGGCTGACGGATCGGCGTACCCGTCTTCGCGCGCCACAGCACGACCTGGCCCCCATAACGCACACACCAGGATTCACAAACTCAGGGGATATGGAGCAGCCATCGCCGTCTGACTCCCAGTCCACTGGTCAGCCACTCGACACACACAGCACATACACTGAGCCGACGGCGTGGTCTGGTGGAAGCGTCAGATTGGCAGACTTCCCAGCCACGGTTTCTAGGAAACCGTGATATACTCTGGTAAATGGTGATTGTGAGGGTGTTGTCGATGTATTGGTGTAGGTAGTGTGCGCTGATGTAGCTTAGCCTCCGGTGGTTTACCGGAGGTTGTCGTGGAGGCGCATGTGTCCTAAGAGGCCCATGCGGTGTGTAAATGTGCGGGAGCAGGAGGTCAGTGAAGGCGGGCGCGTCGACTGTATGTCGGAGCCCCAGGCACTGGTTCACCAGCCTCCGTGCGATGGATTCGCAGGTGACCGACCAGGCCGATGCGTGAGTTGAAGTTGCGGGCGCAGTGTGGGCAGGAGAAATCGGTAGAGGCTGGGGCGATGTCATTCATGGTAGTGGGGGTGGCAGGGGCGCTAAGAATGGCAGGAGCGGAGGGTGTGCATGGTGTATCGGTGTTGTCGGCATTGTGGTGAATTCCGCTGTCATGGATGCGCATGTGACCGAATAGGCCCATGCGATGAGTGAATGCGCGAGGACAGTGAGGGCAGTGGAGGCGACGATCTCTGCTGTGTGATGGTGTTCCAGGCACTGGCTCACCGGTCTCTGTACGATGTATTCGCAAGTGACCGACCAGGCCGATGCGTGAGGTGAATGTGCGGTCGCATTGAGTACAGCTTAGGAGAGATTCCCCATCGCTGATGGTGGTTGTGGTGGTAGTAGTGAAGGCGAAGGCAATGGTGGTTGCGGTGGTGGGGGTAACAGGCGATGAGTAGATGGATGTGGTCTCTATGATGGTGGGAGTAATGGAATTGATGTCAGGAGTGAGGGTGGGGAGTCAGAATGAGGGTTGGCAGAATTTGACGTAGAAATTGGAATTGTCGGGATTGTTGGTGCATTGCGTCCGAAGATGTCCGACCAGGCCGATTCGCGCGCGGAAGATGCGTTGACAGCGCGGGCATGTTGGCAGGGCCTGGGCATTGGCGGTGTTGGTCCGGGGCGCTGGTGACTTTCGTGCCGCTCTTTTGGCCTTGGCGGCGGCGATCCGGTTGGCCTCGTAGATTGCTGAACCAGTCTTCACTGATCTTCTCCATGCCGGTCTATCCTGGGCGAGGTCCTCCCAGGTCGCCGAGTTGATTTGCAGTTGCTTCAGCGATTTCTTCAAAGTGTCCTTGTAGCGTCGTTTTTGACCCCCTGCCGACGAGAACCCGTAGCGACATCTCCGTAGAAAAGTCGTTTGGGTAGTCGCTCGTCGTCCATTCTTACCAAGTGGCCGCTCCATCGCAGTTGCACTTGCCTCAGCATGGCATGGATGCTGAGGATTCCGGTCCGCTCCAGGACTTCCGTGTCCGGGATCCTGTCTTGCCATCTCAGCTTCAGTATTCTGCGGAGGCAGCTGAGATGAAAGTGATTCAGCTTCCTGGCTTGGTTCGAGTAGACGGTCCAGGTTTCCGCTCCGTAAAGGAGTGTCGACAAGACGACGGCCTTGTACATCTTCAGTTTGGTGTTCAGGTGAATACCGTGGCGATTCCACACGGAGGCCTGCAGCCGGCCGAAGGCCTGACTAGCTTTGGAGATCCGTTGGGCAACCTCGTCATCGATTCTCGTGTTGCGCGAAATCGTGCTTCCTAGATAAGCGAAGGTTTCCACGTTTTGAGTTGAGCACCGTTGACATTGATTCGAGGAGCATTGTATTCCGCGCTGGGTGGCGGCTGGTGCATGACAACCGTTTTGGCTGTACTGATTGTTAATCCAAAATCGGCGCAGCCTTCGGCGAAGAGGTCCATGCTCCTTTGCATGTCCTCCTCCGTCACGGTGTTAAGGGCGCAGTCGTCCGCGAAGAGCAAGTCATGGACTGTAGTCGTAGACACGCGCGTTGGAGCCTGCATACGCCGACTGTTGAGAAGGCGCCCGTCAGTTCTGTAGGCGATGCGGATACCAGGCTGCTCATCACGGTAGGCGTCCATCAGCATAGCCGAGAACATGAGACTGAAGAGGGTGGGGGCCAGTACGCAGCCCTGCTTCACTCCGTTGGTCACTGCGAATGCTTCGGATACCGTCCCGTTGTCAGTGACGCGCGCCGTCATCCCGTCATGAAGCTGACGCACCATGTGCGTGAACCGCTCAGGACAACCAAATTTCTGCATGACTTTCCACAGTCCGTCACGATTCACCGTGTCAAAGGCTTTCGTTAGATCCACGAAGGTAGTGTATAGGTGAGTTCGCATCTCCTGACACTTCTCTTGTAGCTGGCGGGCGGCGAAGATCATATCGGTTGTTCCGCGGTGTCGGCGGAAGCCACATTGGCTTTCCGGGAGCAGGCCCTGCTCTAGATGACCGTTAAGACGATTGAGAAGGATACGGGCGAAGATCTTCCCGGCGATGTTGAGCAACGAGATGCCTCTGTGATTATCACAGAGTTGCCGGTTCCCCTTCCGTTTGTAGAGATGGACGATGGTCGCGTCTTTGAAATCCTGAGGAACTTGTCCTTGGCGCCACATCTCCTGGAAGAGTGTTGTGAGTTCTGCCATCAGCCGGGGCCCACCGTGCTTGTAGACTTCCGGTGGGATTGCGTCGGATCCCGGTGCTTTACCGCTGGAAATCTGCTGCACGGCCCGGATGGTTTCTGGTAGGGAAGGCGGCAGATCCAGGTCATTGTTCGTGTCCACTTGAGGGAGCCGGTCAATGGCAGCATCGGAGATGGCTGATGAGCAATTAAGGACACTTCTGAAGTGCTCGGCCCAGCGCTTCAGAATTTGCGATTTCTCTGTCAGCAGTGTTGTGCCGTCAGAGCTGAGCAGCGGTGCGGACCCCTTGATACACGGGCCGTAGATGGCCTTGATGGCTTTGAAAAAGTTTTTCATTTCATTGCGGTCCGCATACCCCTGGATTTCCTCAGCCTTTCGGATCATCCAGGCATCCTGCATCTCCCGCAGCCGTTGTTGTACAAGGCGCCGGCATCTGAAAAAGGCTGCTTTGGTGGCGTCAGTCCGAAGGTCCATGTAGGCTTTGTGTAGTCTATTCTTCTCCGCGAGTAAGTTGCTGATGTCGGCGTCATTGTCGTCAAACCAGTCCTGGTGTCGACGGTGTGCGCGTCCGAGTACATCGAGGGCGGTGGACTGGATGACATTTCGCAGTTGACACCATCGTGTCTCCACGGTAGCGTTATCATCTGGAGCATGCAGGTCCTCCAGTTTCTCGGTTATTTGGTTGCTGAAATCAAAACAGTGAGCAGGCAAATTTAATAAAAGAGTATTTAACTTACATGGCGGCCTCTTACCTTGGGGCCTTCGTCGGGGTTGCAGTCGGAGCCTCATCTGGGAGATGACGAGGCGGTGATCTGTCCAACCATCGGCATCGCGGATCGCCTTGGTTACCAGCACGTCCTGTCGATCTCGCCTCCGGACGAGAACATAGTCCAGCAGATGCCAGCGCCGCGACCGAGGGTGCATCCACGTGGCCTTCTCCCGCGTCGGAAGGCGGAAGAAGGTGTTGGACAGCAGGAGACGGTGTTCCGCACACGTGCGCAGAAGAAGGAGGCCGTTAGCGTTGCAGCTACCCGAGACCGTGGGGACCCAGCACTCCCCTGCCAGGCAGCGTGGTCCGTCCCGACGCGGGCATTGAAGTCACCAAGGACAATTAACTTGTCCTCTTTCGGCACAGTCGCCAGCAAGGCGTGCAGGTCCTCGTAGAATTGGTCCTTCGCCGCATCAGAGCTCGTCATTGGGGGAGCGTAGGCGCTGATGATGGTGGCGAACTGGTCTCCCCGAAGAGGCAGGCGGAGGCTCATCAGGCGATCATTGATACCCTGCGGCAGACAGGGCAGACGTCCCACGATGTCGTTACGGATGGCAAAGGCAACACCAGCGTCGCGTCGCTCTGCCTTTGGCCGGCCGCTCCAGAAGAAAGGTGTAGCTGGCCCCCCACCTCCTCCAGCTGACCCTGCTCAGAGAATCGGGTCTCGCTGAGAGCAGCAATGTCCACCTTGTAGCGCGCCAGTTCCCGAGCGACTAGCGCCGTCCTCCGTTCCGGCCGGTTGCTCCTAGGATTGTCTAAAAGGGAACGAACATTCCAGGCTGCTAGTGTGAGTGGACTCACCCGAGCAGCCTGGAGAGTATGGCGAGGGGGATGGGGACGGGGGGTATTGTTGTTTGTTTGAGTTTTACGACCGCGTAGTTTGCGATCTGCGAGCCGCGGCCGGCTGCAGAAGACGTGAGAACCAGCATTTTTTTAGGGCACATTTTCTAGCCCCTTCCTCCGCGAGGAGGCAAGCAGTGCTATCCCTAAATAGGGCTGCTCGGACATCCCAGACGGCTGCCGAACTCCACTATGGGTCACGGTTTGTTTTAGTGGAAGAACGACCCGAGTTAGTCTGGGCCGCCTACGGGGTTGCTGTCGCCCCACCGTAGGACTTTTTGAGAGGGGGAGGATGGGAAGTTCGGGAGTCAGACATACCGAGTGTGGAGGCACACACAACACCGGAGACCCTCACCTGGTTTAGCCCGCCGGTCGTGACGGTTGCCCGGGGTGTGGCCGCTGGGAAGAACCCAACTTCGAGGAGCCACAGGTGAGAGTTGGGTACCAGTTAGAGGCGGCCACAGGAGCATTCACCACCTGTACGAGACAAATGGAGCGACCAAATGCAAGCACATGACAGTTCGACCGTCGTAGTCCAACGATGTCCACCGTATGCTCCATGGGAAAGTGGAGCAGGGACGGTGACTTGCGCGTGATTTAGTTTAAAGTGATAGTAGACTTGCGCTGCATCTACCGCACTCTCTCCTCCTCCCCCACCTGAGCCCGGTGTCAAGACAGAGTCAAGAAGACCGGAGGCGGGAGAGGACGCAGGTGGCTGGCGCGGCTGGGTCCCCTAAGTCCTAGCCGCCCCTAGGCGTGCCACCACACCTCCATGTTCGGCATTTGTTAGCGGAGCGCAACCCGAATAACGCCTGCCGTGCCCTGATGTGGCCCCCCGTGTTGGTCCAACGCATCTACCACGTGGCCCGTTTAGGGGCAAAACACACACACACGACAGTTCGACCGTCGTAGTCCGATGATGTCCACCGTGTGCTCATGGGAAAGTTGAGCAGGGACGGTGACTTGCGCGTGATTTAGTTTAAAGTGATAGTAGACTTGCGCTGCATCTACCGCACTCTCTCCTCCTCCCCCACCTGAGCCCGGTGTCAAGACAGAGTCAAGAAGACCGGAGATGGGAGAGGGCGCAGGTGGCTGGCGCGGCCGGAGCCGCGCCCTGGGCGTGCCACCACACCTGGCTCGGATCCCACGGAGTGGGAGTGCCATAAGGGCCACATTAAGAAGGAGCCATTGCAACCTGACTCTCAGTCCGCCAGTCAGCCACTCCACGCAAAACACACATTGGGCTGACCACGTGGTCCGAGTTATCCCGTCAGTTGGCAACCTTCCAAGCCACGGCTTTTAGCGCACCGTGATAGTTTCAAGCGCGTCAGATTGTTTATAGTGAGAAACATGCGCTGAGCTCTCGACCTCACTCTCTCCCCTACCCCCACCATCAGACACTGTCCGAGCCGGTCAGTTGCCACACACACTCACACTAACGGATGGATCCATAAACTATTTTTTAGTGGTCCTCGAAGTCCTCTAATTGGTGTGGATAACTCATACGTCCTCCGAAACACGATACGGGAAAAGGAACGCCCGGCACGCGTAACGTCGATGGTCTTCCAATAAATTTTACGAAGGGTAAATATTTTCATTTGTTAACCCTAACAATAGCTCACTCATAAAACAAAACTGAAACCTTAACCTTAACCCTACTCCTACCCTAAACCTAACCCACAACACCAAATAGTCACCCTTGGCATAATCCTAATTTTTTTCATAACTCTGAACTTAACCCTTACCATAAACCTAATGCGTAACTTAACCCTACCATTCAACCCTAACCCTAAACATAAGCTCCCCGGAATTTGGCGAAAAGCCACATTTATTGCGGGTGGTTCATATTCCCATGTCCTGTTCGGTCGGCCATACAAGTCCTTCCCACCCGCTCATTAACTTGCTTCACACGCTCCTTCGGAATATGTCCAATACAAGTGCACAGAAGCGACGTCAGCTTTGTTTACATTTCCTCCGGAAAGAGGAGGCCGTAATCTTTCTGGGTACAGGAAACCTCAGAGCATGGAACAAATTTCTATTTTGCTCCCTTACTTATTTAAGAGACTTTGCCTCTGCGCTTCGTGATGTGAGTCAGGTTACGCTTCAATATTACACTCCGAATTCAATGCTATTCTGGAAAATGGGGAGGGCTATACAGATGGTCAAAGCGACGCTCGAATTTCAGCTCAAACTTTGAAACTTGCGTTCTGTGTGAATTAAAAACATTGGAAATGCTGTACTGTGTATTCCTCCTTCCACCTTACTTTCAGTAATTTCCTCCAGCAAATATGCTCTAGCTCAGGAGAACATTACATTGACGGTGATGCCGTTTGTGGGATTCACCTTCGGACGATTCACCTCCAAAATAACTGCAGGTATCCTGCAGATCCCTCAATTAAATACTCTAGAGTAAGTATTTTTTTCACAGCTGCGTAAGAAACCATAGGAAAAAATATTTTGCGAGAATCACTAAATATTTCTGGATGCTTCTTCTGGATGCTTATTTTCAAACGTTACAGTTCAAACCATCTCCTGATTTGAAACATATGCTCAGATGTCTAGTAGAAGATATGGAACGTTATTTTCTATATGGAATTGATTGATACCTATCGAAAGGAAGTCCAGTTTCATTAAATATTTTAAGCGACAAGTATGCAAAAATATTTATTTTCACATAATGTTTTAACTAATTATTTAAGCAAATTTTAATCTACAGAATCTTACGGAATACTCAAAATTAATCCCCTTATTTGTGCCTTCACCTTCCTAAATGCTAAATGTAACCGCATCTTTTTGATAAACCACAGTTTTTAGCCCGAAATGGTTGTATTACTTTGGAAAAGAAGACATCAGATGAGACTGTTTCTTGAAAACAATAAAGTGCCAGATGGGATTAGGAAATTTCCATGCAAGACGGGTGACCTTGTGCTCGATTACAGAAAACTTAAGGGTAAGCTTAGGGTTAAGATGCATGGTACGCTTACAGTTAAGGGCATTAGTTGATGCAGTTTTGGATTTAACTGGAACTTTGCGCATGTACGCGGGATATCACGGGGAGTTGGTATCCCTTTATCCTACCGAATGAGGTTAAGGCAAATTGATTTTCGGAATCTGTTTGAGCTGCTGTACTGCTTGATTCCATGCAGAAATATTTCCCACTTGATGTGCCAAAAAAACAGCGCATTAGCCTTCTACAGCTTGTGAGCGTTGCCTTCGTCCTTCGTCACCGTTTAGTTGTTGGTTTTGTTTTGTTTTTGTTGTTGTTGTTGGGGTCGCACTACCCGAGCGTGCGGACCACAACCATGGAGTAGCAAGCCTGCCCTTTAGTACAACTGCCGGCAGCTTGGGTTCGACGACAACCCTTCTCTTATGAGTGTCAAACCTGATTGTGTTTAAGCGGTAGATTTTATTCACAGCGAGCCCAGGAAAGATCTCTCACACTTACAGAGGCAGTTCAGACCTTTTAAAATTGACTTCTTTTTCCGTTGGAGTCCGGGGGGTCTGAAGCTGCCAGAAGACTTACCTCTGCCAATGGCGTTATTTATTTTCGGTAGAAAAACACCACCGTGGGTGTGCAGAGCCAAAGAGGACGATGCTCAAATTGGGAATGGTCCGAGACTTGAATGGTGGTTGAAAGGAAAGCTTTTTACTGCTCTGCTTCGGTGGTGTATTGCTCCATTCGGAATCATTCGTCCTTTGAGTCTATCCATAGAGAACTGGTGTTGATACCACAATCATCCAACAGCCCATTTTAGTCCTCAGCCCCCTCATTGATAGTGGTTCCATTGGTGGAATCGGTAATGGGATGAATTCCTGTGCTACCTGTATTCATTAATGAGTGCTCCCTAGCACCAATATAACACATCATTAGAAGCCCTGTTCATTGGTGGACCAAATATCTTACTTGGTAACACCGCTGTGGATTATGAATCGATCGCCTAAACGGGCAACGGGGCACATACGCGAGACCGACCGGAATGCTAGATCAGGGCATGGTAGGCGTTATTGGGGATGTGAACCCGTCAGTTTGACCGTCGTAATTCGATTATGTCCACCGTATGCTCCACAGCATGAGGGTGTAGGGCCGGCTACATGTGCCCAGATTATTTTAAGTGATAGTAGACTTGCACTGCATCTATCCCACTCTCTCTTCCCTTACGCGCTTGTACCCGGTGTCAAGACCTAGTCAAGAAGACCAGAGGTGACATCGGGAGCAGATTAATCATTTCCCACGGAGTGGGAAAGCGGGGATGCGACAGGAGCACGCGCACACCCCATGTTCGGCATTCTGTTATTGGACCTCATCCCAATTAATAATAACGCCTGTCGTTCACTGATTTGTCCCCTGTGTTGGTCCAACGCAACTACCACGCGGCCCGTTTAGGGGGCAATATCTACACCCGCAACGCCAGGGTCGATAGGGGAGAGGTCGTTTGGTCGAAGCCAACTGCCAACCGGTGAGGAAATCGGCAAAGCGCGCGTGCACACACTCGGAGTTTGACACATCACCTTAGCTTGGGGCAGCGCGTGGGACTATGGCTGGTAGAGCGCAATTAGCAATTGGAAACGTAAGCAAACCAAACGTGACAACGTGAGTGGAAATTTTCCTCGAAACAAAAAGCAAATTAAATCCAAGACGATAGGCATACGTTGGGGCAACTGGGAGAAACTGGAATTCAGTCAGTTCTGTGGAGGCAAAAGTGCCAACCAAGATTAAAATCATGCCAAAGACGTGGCTAGCATACACCTGCTTGAGGTAAACCTCGGGAATCTTGTCGGGGAGCTTGTTAATCTACAGAGCGTAGAATTCAACAAGGAGGCTTGAGATTATGCCGAGGATCACACCTTCCGCAATGAGCAGGTTTATCGAGTTCTCCGCGCAAGTCACAGTCTCCGCACCCCTCATGCGTACGGCAATGACGGTCGAACTTTCGATTGAATATGAACGTTGCCATGATAATTGACTTTTAGGCTTGATGCGTCATCACAAAGTCCGCAATTGTTTATTTGTCCAAACGCAACAGTCTGTGGTGGAAGTTCTTTAACCGATAAGGGTATGAGATATACTCGTTCTATTGTGTCTTTGATGCTCAATCTAGGGCCCTCACATGCAGTCCGATTGTGACGAGTACTTGTGTAGACGGAGTACCGTCAAAGGCAAGGAAGAAGGGTCTGGCCACTTTTAGCTAGTTAGCCATCGTCAGCCATCCTTACCCAACCTGGGATTCGAATACAGCTCGACAGCCTCGAACACAATCATAAGCACACTATCTTTTATTGAAATAGCACCCTGCACTCGGTCGGCCGAGATCTCGAATTTTTATCACGGGTTCTGTTCCTGCGTCACTTCATCCCTCTTGAGACATTATCCTCCGCACTTGCTCACCGGCACTGATAACTCGCGTCGTGCACGCGTTTTTGCTGGCTTAATGTCAACAGATCACTTTTTGTTTGCCCATTGGCTTCTAATCGAATCTTGCTGCTGTTAGCCCCCCGGGAAATCACTCTCCCACATTCCTTGCTGTCTCCTCCGGCTGGTGCACTCCGAGTAATAAAGTCTGAAAACGCTAGTTTTGCTTGGGACCTCACTTTTTTCGTGCATTTTTTGCAACTATGACACCGACTGATCCAGCCTAAGCGTAATTGTTAGAAAACGTGCAAGACCCAGAGCAGAACTCAACTGAAGGGCTATTCGAGCATTTGAACCAGGGAGAAATACGAGGTCTAAAATTGCAAAGTCGGGGTTATTTACTGTTGTAGACGGCATAGTACATAGAGAGGTAGTTACCCGCACCTGTTTGATCGCCTGCAGAATCCAGGAAATGAATCGCGTTGTCTTTCCTCGGGCATGGTCTAGAGTATGTTGTTGACACAATGCTCATTGCAGACCGTTTTGCTGTCTGATCTGACCGAATCTGTGCTCTTGTTTAGTTGTCTACCACCCCCGCCGTCACCACAGCGGTGACGGCAGTGAAACAACGGATGGTGTTTGCAAGAGGTTAGCCCTTGGATGCCTCGGGTGCGGGAGTGAGCTTTTGGTGGAGCGATGCTCCTTCACTGAATGTCCCGCAGGCAATGTCACCAATGGTCGGTGAAATTCGGTGTTTGAGTCGGAATCCAACAGGTGTCAGGGGCCTGAAAGCAGAGAGTGAGCTCATTGGTTTATAGTCATGGCGTAAGACGAGGTTGGCTGAGGCCTCAACCCAGCGGAGTTCACTGGACCTCACGAAGAGAACAGATGCAAGTCCGAACACAACAGAGCACTTCATGTGTAAGTTATGTGTTGCGCTTTACTTCTTCCTAAAATTGGCTCCTTTATGAGACGGTAAAACCGAAATATACGAAACAATCCATTGCTCTTAGTCATTTTTATCTGGTAAAACGCGGCTTTCGATGCTAACTGGGAGTATCGATTTGATTAATAGGGCTATCAATGACCACGCCTATTCCTTGTCATCTATAACCACTTCTTGACGTAACTCGGTAAAAAGCCTTGCATAATAAGCAGACTGTGGACAGATTTTTTAAGGACACATCTCCTAGTATAAAGACAGGAAGAAAATTTTTAGCCGATGGATCCTCGACAACACATTGAGCATGAAAGATGAGGAGAAGATAATCGCACCCGAAAAGGGACCGTTTTTAGCAGAAAACGGAAAATTCGGTGCGATCTGAGCCAGTCAGTTGGTGGAAACGGACCCTGAAGGGAAAATGAAAGGAGGCACCTGGAACATTTAAAATGCCTTCTAATAAATGAATTGCTGAATTCAGGCTGGGTACTCTACCTCTGTGCTAGAGCAGCCACTTTTTTAAGCCCTTCATGACTCATAAGGCGAGTCCATTGGAGGTTTGTGCATTCTTCCGTTTACATGGTAAGTCAAAACTTTGCGCAGAAGACTGGCAATTTTGTATATGATAATTCTGCTATTTTGTACAGTACGTATTCTGATCCGTTAGGATATTGAGTGGGGAAATCTGAATGAATTCCCTATTTATTCAGCACCATCCTGTAAAATAGTATAAGTACTAAAATTACAGATTATGTCAGTATCTGACGTCATATCAAACGTGCATGTTATTTATCATTTCCCCATAGACTCGCTTTGAAAGGAGAAATTCATCCACCCTCTGCAAAATCAACTATATATTTAAATCACTTTATGAGTTGAAATCAGTAAATGACTTTAATTGGCCGTAGACGTATGTTTAATTCATAGGTCTGTGTGTAGAAAAAACTTGATTAAGTTAATTAGATGGAAACATCAACTTATAAGGTGCAACGAAGTCTTACTAACTATGATGGCAAAATAAATTTGGGAATATTTTCACCAGAGCATACTTACCAACTTCGGTCCAAGCAAATCAATGATTGAAGATGAAGGAATCACCAACATCGGGGGCTAACATTCCAGCAAGTAAAGTGGGGTGGTTCGCCTTCTCGAACAAATTTGCCAGAAGTGAACACGCTCACGGTCAAATAAAACCCAGCTTTGCGTGACAAAGGCTGCAGCTTCTGCTCCACCTGGGAGAGCAGTATTTTCGGCAACTTTGGACAAATTAAACTCTGAAGACCCACTCTGTGAAAATAGAAGCAATATCATGGAAATTGGAAGCAGAGTGATGGCAGTTTTTCAAGGTAAAGTGGCTTGCACGACGAATATACCTCCTTCAACCAAACGGCAGTTTAATGGTTTGCCGTCTCTACCGGAGAGCAGCCAGTTCACTAGCACAGACATGACTGGCATTCGGCTGTGTTTGCAGAACAGGGTCCCAAACTCAGAAGCTCTTACGGGCCTTCTTCGGAGGCTACCCGAACGTGGCATTAAATTAACTGACGGCACGAATGTCACTGGTTGTGATTTGTCTCGTTTTGTTTTCCAACCGTGACCTTCCACCCCGAGACCGCCAGCGGGATCAAGTGCGACCACCAAAACGAGTTACAACCTGTCGCTGGGGGATGTCTACGACTGGCTTCAAATTCCAATAACTTATAGTGCCATCCACTGAAAAGGGTGGCTTCGAGGAGGTCACAGCTGGGAGGCGGGAGGGACGGGAAATCTGTGCCCATGCATCTTGAATGGGCGTTAGGGTGGGGGAAAGAGAGAGAGTACAACAGGAGACATAGGGCTGCTGGCCGAGATTTTACAGCGTCAAGCCCGTGGATGCATACGTGCCCGGAACAAGGGACGTGATGAAGCAAGAGAAAACAATCAGGTTCTGTTGACAACTGCCCACCCTCCGCTGCCCTACTCTGCAGTCTACGGGTCACCCGCCTTGTCAGCAGCTAACCCCCCCTCCCCTTCCCACGAGAATCCTTATAGGGACATTTGGCTGCTGGAAGGCGAAATACTTGAGTAAGCTGGCCTAGGAAAGCTCCCCGCTGTCGCGAAACGTGAATTCCAGGCCTTTTATTGCCGAGCATTGCATGCGGGGTGATTTCATCTTACCGAGGGCGAGGAGCAGAAGAGCAGGAAATTGAGTAGCAACGGAAGTTACTGCAAATCAAATCCTCGAAGAGTGCCTGAAGTAAGGCCACTAGAATTGTCCCTTCGAATGAACGGATTTGTCAACTAGTGCTGGGAAATCTGAGGGCAGGAGGCGCGTTGATCATTCGCTGTCCTTCTAGCTTGCTAATTAGCATCGGTAATTAGCAAACAGCAAATGAAAATTGATGTCATTCCATCTATGAGTTATAATGAACATCCAATCAAGACAATTGCAAAAGATGGTTGACGATGAGTATACTCTCCTATACGTTTAGTTAGCAATTATGTTAACAGTATGGTAAAACGATCTGACGCACGTATTAAAGAATATCAAAACCACTTCACGTTTTACGTACATACTACTGTCGGGTTTGAAAGGGTGCATTATACGCGACGGTTCTGCGGAAGCTGTTCCCATTCAACTCCAGTTTTTCACATATTGCGGGACAGAAATTAAATTCGTATCCACAAGTCTCTGAGCAAAATCAGTAAGCCAATTTCCATATAAATTATACGCTCCGCTTCTGGCTGCATTTTAAACACTGGAATGACAGCTATTCATTATCTTTTAAAGAAACAAACAAAAGCGGCTAAGCCTTTAATTGTATAAAACCCATACAACAATAATTCACGACAACGCGAAACTTTGGCTGGGATTTTTAATTGATCACAGTAGTTATCTCGATATATCCTATATGCGGATAGGCATTTTAACCACATTCGCCACGCTGAATCAAAAGTAGATTCCTTGGTGCCCATGATTCACGTGCTGATAAGACTACACTCCTTCGATATGAACCTCTAATATATGTAAGTTATCACGTTAGCTTTCATAACACCTAGTTGCAATCCATCCGACGTAAACTCCACTTCATGCTTGTTTTGACAGACAAGTAACACTATTTTGTCGGCATGAAATTGTCCTGGGACATGATCTTTGGGCCCTCATGGTCATTGTTGGTCCTGGATGACGCAGTTTAAAACGGAACCAAATTAAGAACACTGCAATGTCGCCACCACATTATTTTTTTCTACTTCTTAAACATACAGAGTCTTTTCAACTCACCTGTATGATCAGATTTTTTAACTGTTTCAGAAATATTCGACGCATATTCTACACCAATCCCAGCACGCAAGTTGCGGCCTTACACTGTCACGCCTAGCAGCAGGACGATGTACGTGCACCAGGAAAGTAATTTGTCAGAACTGAAGTGGGAAGCAGTTTGCAAGGATGATTGTTATCTAAACTGAGCTTTGGAATTTACTGTACATCAGAGGCGTATTCGTGAACGCAGGACGCATCTCTAGCGACTTAGAAACTGGGGTCAGACAACGGCTTTTAGCCACAATACGCAGTTCGAGGATGCACCTCAAAGTCAAACTAAATTCTCTTGGAGATGTGGGTTTTCTCTTTTGAAGTTCAGAAGGGGCAAACAGCTTGAGGGCCTACTGCTGCTGCTGCTGCTTACAATCTGGAGCAAAATAACACCATCAATTTTGTCGCCAAGTGAATGATTGAAGGAACTGCGAAGAAACCGTCCGCGGGACGATGAAAGCACGGGGACCAGAGACTGTGCGGCTGATTAAGTGCAACGAAAGTCTACCCGCATCCGAAATCCTACATGGTCAAGCTGAGGAACACGACCAAACTCTATGTTTGATTACTGCCACCAGAATCAACATAGATATTCACAGTGGCATAAGAGGAAGCTAATTGGTTACTTAACCACTTGAACTGTTCGCATAGTTGATTTCTGTATATCTAGGAGGCCGAACTAGAGGACTGGCCCGAGGTTTCAACCTAAAACATTTTACCCACAGAGATCAAAATTTCTTTCGCAAGCAGGATTATTCTTCAAAAGCGACTGTTCCAACTTAGACGCTTGGTAAGACTGTGACCGAAGGACCTTGCTTCCGCTATTTTAAACCCTCGGTATACTTTTTGATGAAAATGGCATGATAGTCATCGTTTGAAAATGCTGTTACACCACCTACGGTGCACAACCATAACAAGGCTTAAGGCGATCATTTAGGGATGTGAGCTGGCGTGACCGAGGTTAGTTGTTTGAGATTTTAATATATAACTGGTAGCGAGTGGTGGTTGAAGTGTGTGCATGATCTGCTGGAGTGATAGTTGTTGGAGAGCAAATCAACCAACACACAGAATTAAAATAATAAGTCTTTCCATTTCCATAGCTTGCCAACAGAAGAATTTTGATTCTGTACTTGCAGACTAGGGCAAGGCCTGTCGTAACTGCAATAGCTTAAACGTAGAGCACTCGACACGGATTCTGAGCTTCGATTGGGCAATTCCAACTTGATTCCGGGCATTTTTAGTTCGCGGTTTCATTGGACTGTGTTCACAACTGTCGGTCCCAGAGGCGACAGAAGCCAACCTACAGTGATTCACAGATTCAGTGGTCTCGTAGACAATGATCCGGCTCACCCTCTCCCCCTGTCCCGCTTCTAAGTGACTCGCTGCCAACAGACACAGAACTTCTGGGCCAACGCTCTTGGTGGCTGTAGGACAAGCACTGACATCTACTCGGTCGGAATTTAGGTCGGTACTCGTGCTGCCTTATGGAGACTTGTGTTATGGCTGTCTCACGCCTGGAAGATCGATCCGTCACCAGCGGGACATCTCGATAAGCTATGTAGTGTTGACTCTCTCTGTGTGAGGTGGTGCGTGCGAGAAGAGAGGTCCACAATCTGTATGAGACAGCCTCCAACCTGTAACCCGTGCATGACCCTCAAGCAGACTACCCAGGTGGAAGTCCTGAAGTCCTGATACTTTATAGTAGGTAGGAGAGCTGAAAATTGTCCATCTTCTTATTCGGCCAGTCTCGCGGGCTGCCAACATTCGGATCGTAAGAAAGCAAAACAATTAAACTACCGCGAGTATTCTGGGGGCAGCTGTTTGATCAAATGAAGAAGACGGCTATTGGAGTCCGGGAATTTTTTATACTCGTAATCTACAGCTTTGCTGGTCAGGCAAGTAGACTTGTGATTGCGGCACTATACTATATCTTTTTTTGTTTAATAAAATGAGTGCGTCAATGGAGGTAGTTCTCAACAAAAGGCACAGACTTATATTTGGCAGTTTGTATTACGGTGGAACGAAAACATAGCTGTGTGTCTACTGTTCTCTCTCTCTTCTCTCTTCTCTACTACCCTCTTCTCCCTTCGAACCCGTTCACTAGCAAAGCCGGTGGAGACCACAATGGCTATTTTTATCTGTTTCTTCGTGTTCGTTATTCAAACTCTAGCTGCAACTAAAAGAATCTGAGGCCCTAATCCTGGTTCAGGGTCTCATAACATCTGACTTTCTACCAGTGAGTAACGGACTAAACAAAGGGTCGGATAGTAACTGAGGCCTGGGAATGAGAAAAGCGTGTGAGCCTGACGTCTCAGCGATGTCCCCCACTACAAGCAATCTGACGTGCTTGAACCTATTACGGTGCTCTTAAAGCCGTGGCCTGAAAGGTTTCCAGCTGAAGAGACAACTTGGATCTCACAGTCAGCCCAGAGTGTGTTTTTGTGGAGTGGCCGGCAGGTGAACTGAGAATCAGGCTGCAATGGGTCCTTTTTAATGAGATTTCTATGGTACTCCTACTCCGTGAAATTCCAGCCAGGTGTTGCGGTACGCTTAGGAGCCGACCGGTCCTCTTGACTTGGTCATGACACCGGGCACAGTTGGGGCAGCAGGTGAAAGTGCAGTAGATGCAGTGTAAGTCTACCACCACTATAATCTAATTCACGCGCAAGTCTCCGTCCCTGTGCCCATCCTGGTGTTGTGCCCACAGTGGACCTGGTCGGAATTGACGCTCGAACTGTTGAGCAACGGACCCTAATTCTGACAGCAGCAGTGAAAGCCACGTGGACATGACGTTTCGTGAACTGATCTACTTGCAAGCATACAGGCAAAAGTGAATGTCTGACAAGAAAATTTAACCCAAAAGTTGTTCATAGGGGCTTTCGATAATTTTAAAGTGTGCTCGAATGAACAACTGGGTCTGATAGAGCTCTCTGTCACGGAGGGCATGACACACACACAAACGACAGTTTTACCCTTATAGTCTGACGATGTCCACCGTATGCTCCACAGTGGTTGTGCGCAAATTATTTTTAAGTGATAGTAAACTTGCACTGCATCTACCACACTCTCTCTTCCCTTACCCGCCTGTGCTCGGTGTCAAGACGGTGTCAAGAAGACTCGAGGTCGGGTCGGGCGCAGGAGACTCCTACCCCACCATAGCCATAAATGGCAACAGTGGATGGCGCGGCATGAACCGGCAACTACGCGTTACCATGTTTAGCACGCGCATCCTCCATGTTAGTCATTTGTTATGGGAGCTCATCCCAAATAATAATAATCGCTTGCCGTACCCTGATTTCGCCCCCGTGTTGGTCCAGCGCATCTGCCACGCGGCCCGTTTAGGGGGCACGCACACACGTCAGTTCGAACGTTGTAGTCCAACAATGTCCACCGTATGCTCAACAGAAAGGTGGTGCAGGGACGGTAACTTGTGGGCAAATTAGTTTTAAGTGAGAGTAGACTTGCACTGCATCTACTACTGCACTCCCTCTTCGCTTACCCAGCTGTTCCCAGTGTCAAGACCTAGTGAAGAAGACCGTAGGTGGGGTCGGGTGCAGATGAATTATATCCCCCCATACCCATAAAATGACAACAGTGGGTAATGCGGCATGAGCCTGCACCTATGCCTGCCCATGCTGGGCACGCGCACCCCCATGCTTGGCATTTGTTACGAGACTTCATCCCAGTTAAGAAAAACGCCTGGCACACCCTGATTTGACCCCATGTTGGTCCGGCGCATCTACCACGTGGCCCGTTTAGGGGCCGCACACAAAACCTATTCCCAACTTCCTGTAGTAGGTTACACCAAATGATATGCTTGCCAATTCAGTTTACGCATCGGGTATCCTAAAATCCTTAAGCGCGAGGTCTGAAGTCGTAGCCTTTGGTCCGTACCTTCATAGCACCCGTACCTTCATGTCCCGTACTTGAGGTCGATGAATGCCGCAGTAGTTGATTCGCGCCGAAAATGATCGGAGAATAAATAAAGTGACACCGACCTTGGGGCTGGGCTGTCGTGCTGGAGTCTCGACTGTGTTTTTTCACCACACCAATGCCTTCTTCTGTCCGGTATCCGCTAACGTCAGGCTAGTATTATTTTCTCCTGCCTCTTCCCAGTATTTAGCAGCAATGAGCGTCCGAAATTGCTCTAAAGATACACGTGTACACCGCGTGATTTAAATTGATGTGCAGTTGTACAGGCTATGACAAAAATCTATTCTTAGGTGGTAAGTTGACTGACACAGATAGCCGAGGAAATACCCAGTCAAAATCTAGCATGCCAGCATGGTGTTTGAATTAGGTTCAAATTTGGGCTGACAAATCCCAGACTGTTCATTCAACCTGTGGACACTTTAAGATTTCGGTCGACATTTAGTGAATATCGGTGTGTCTGTAATTTCTCAAAATAGGACAGCACACGCCCGCAGTATTTGGATTAATTAACTACTTATTGCAACCTAAGTCGTATGAAACCTCAAAATATCCAGTTGACTGCTTATCTCGCTTCCAAGTAGACTTAAAATTTGCGTTTTTAATCTTCGTTGTTGAATTGACTGATGAGAAAGCTTTAGCCTAACCTAAGTCACCACGCATCTCAACTGCCGCGAACCGCTTTTAATAATTCCGTTCTAAGAAAGTATAAGTATGTTTTCACTACTCCTTTTAGACAGTAGTTTTCATTTGACACATTTGCGAAAAACTCGGCGGCCTCGGTGGGATTCAAACCCACGACAGCAAATATAAGGCTTTAGTACAGCCCACAATCTAACTCTAGAGTGACCCAAGTGTGATCAACTTCACGGCTCCTGGTGGGGCCTCGTAACTCAAGTGTCTAAAGCGCTGGCTCTACTAAAACCTTCCTTTGCTTTCGTTGGTTCGAATGCCACTGAGGCCGCCGAGTTTTTCAAACAGAATATGCATCATCTAGTTGTCTTTAATGCGGGAAGAACATATCAAAATTGCGTCGGATGTTAACAGTGGTATTCACAGACCCTCCAGCACATCCATGACGATCATAACTTCGAGTAAGCCCCAAATGCACGTGCAAAATCACCGCAACGAAACAGTCGCTAATGAAGTAAACACGAGGGCGTTTGTGGGTGGGTGCAACTTTTTTAAACATTGGCCTTTTCGAGAAATCTTCATTGTGAATTCACTGCTAATCTCCCCCTGCTTATGTTTGAGTTAAGTTGTCTCGCCTGCCGTATCGCCTAACGTTCAGCCCAGACGATTTGCGCATACTCCGATTGCTGCAAAATGCTCTTCAGACTAAATAATTGAAGTTATTACCACGGTCGAGTAACCTGTAGAAGGTTTTTGATGTAAGTTTACCCAGGCTAGCTTCAGCAGGTACGAATATCTGCCCTTAAGAATGGATACGCGAACTCAGAACCCACCCTTATAGAAGACGACCGGGAGAAGCGCTGGGACGCACGCCTAGGATACCGAAGGACACCGTCAACAGTTAATACCTTCTTAGGAGGCCAAACTGTCAAAGTGGGTTTGGGGACAGCACGAGCCTCGCGGAACATATTTGCATTCAGCATAACCTTGACAATCCACCGAGGATGCTTGAGGTATACCAGCCCACCCCCGATTGTCCGCACTGACAATAAACGTCTGGAATCGGGTTAACCCTCGCTAAACGATCCCCCGTTCATACTCACATAGTCAATGCTACCTCTCGTAGCAATTTCTGCACACTAGATCACAACGACCGTCTCAGCGGTAAAACAACCTAATTCACAGACTGCAGCGCAACAATGTGCAGAAGAGGCTGAATCTGCACTCCTGAAGGAGTACAGCGGATGAGAACCGACGCAGTAGCCACAAAACCTGGGCCTACACATGCTGGTCTCAGGGAACACTGACCGCTTCCTTGATTACCACAACTTCGATTCTCGACCCTTCTCCCCTGCTTGAGTTCAGGCACCATCATGCCCTTCTACGCACAAATAACGTATGTTTGTGCATAGGACTGGGTGTCGGGAACCCCCGAAAAACCGACTACACGAGCGTTCCACCCGCGCATAAACTGCTGTTTGATGAGTGTGGTTACTCGTTGATTATGGCAGGCCATGTAGTGATTTGCGTCACAAAAAACAGCCTGAAGGTTTGAAACCTGATTGAGTTTTATCGTCGGAAGCGGCGTCCACCACATGCCCCAGTGAGTGGGTGCAGCACCGCCAACCTGCGGGTGGATTGGTTTCTAGTCAGACAGACTTGTACGGCGTCTACCTCACTACCATCGCTCACCCATTTAGCACCGATGGCGAGACAATGTCAAGACGACCTGCTGTGGCTGGCAAAGTTAAACAGTCCGTCTACGCGTGCTACACACGACCCCTCCCGCGCATTATGTACCTTGCTTCCACGGAGGGTGGCGCAGATCGCACGTACACGACGGCTTGTGATTTATTAAGGATAAGGCAACAAACTAGTCACTAGAAGGAATTAAAATTGCATTTATCTGCTCCCAGTTCCCCTTATGAAGTTAAACAGAACGCTAGCCAGTACAGTTAGGGTTCGCAATGTACCAGTAAGCGAAGAAACGCATTCGAATGCTTCTTCGGATGCGGCTAAAATACTCACGGAAAGTTGATGAGGCGAGCAGACCCAGGCGCTCAAGCGACACCGACCACCGTTCAGGCGCAACCAATGTTTCTTTGATTAACAGCCCAACCACTGACCAAGTTGCACTGCAGCCAGCCAGCGAAGATGAGAGACCGAATGTCCTAGTAACCGCATAGCTGATCTTAATCTCTCCTATCGTGACTGATGCAATCAGCAAACAGCCACCGATTCCGTTGGACGGAAAGCGCCCAGGCGATAGGATCTGGCCGTTTACTAGTTAGCCGGTAAGCGTGCGAAGCTTGCTTTTGCTGTCATAGCCTGCGGCAGCAAGACGAGACTGGGAGTCCTCTGCACCGGCAGCATAAGAATCCTTGAAACACTAGGCCGAGGGAATATAAGCCCCAAAAATAGTACGAACTAGTCAGAGGTAGAACATTAGAATTTTATGACCCATGCCGTGAGCAGAAGCTTACTGAAGTGAACTACGGCTTCGCCCGCTGTCGAAATGACCTGGAGACTAGTAGGTCATCGTGGCAAAACTTTTCTGTTTGCAAAGGAAGCCTTTGCTCTACCCAAAAACGGAACTACTCGCCCGTTAAAAATAAAGAAGCATTTAACAAGGCCGAAACAGTGAGTGACTCCGCTGAGACGCACCCGGCTTTGACGATTCACGAAATGAGGGACATTAAAAAGAGGCCGAGTAAAACATTTTAAAGAATTTTATCAGTAAAAAGTATAAAGTGTAGAAATTACGTATCGAAACTGAAGTAAGGTTTGTGGAGTCGTTTCCAATGTTCTCTTACGACAAAGGAGGCAACGGCGATATAAAGAGACATGCGAGAGATAGGGTAGGGCTTTGTTGGACCGCGGGAACTTCGGTCTCGACAAGGCGGAGGGCAGAAGGTGCGTCCGCAGGGACGGTGGGACACATGCAGGCACAAGTAAATTGTGTAGGTAGGTGGAAGAAATAACCGGTGTGGAGAGATCGGACCCAGCATGGTCTGTGTACACAGATGGGACAGTTAGTGAGCCGAAATCCTAGTCCACAACGAAATGCAGGGAAGCAGGGGTGTCTTGTACAGGGAAGATTGGAAACAGTAGCAACTGAGAGGTAAAAAATTCGCGGTGGGAGGGGCGCGACTCCGGAGAAAATACGAGCAAGAGATCAAACGAAGGTGTGGGTGGAGGGGAAGATGGTTACAAAATTAAAACAAAAATGCAGACCCCAGACGGGTTGTAGAAAGCGTGAAAAAGGCGTCAAAGGCGGCCGGCAATAGTGCAGCACACACAGCAGGTCCCTGCAAAGTACATATATACACATGAAAATACACGTAGGTAGACAAACACAAATAACATTTAGTACAAAAATAAAAAAGGGGAAAAGTCGGGGATAAACCCCTTGACCCTAAAAAAAGGGACATGGGGAAGGACAGTAGTGATGTAGTCGTGCAATTAAAAGGCAAGCATGCAC
Organism: Schistocephalus solidus; assembly: GCA_017591395.1. NCBI lineage: Eukaryota > Metazoa > Platyhelminthes > Cestoda > Diphyllobothriidea > Diphyllobothriidae > Schistocephalus > Schistocephalus solidus. The sequence goes on along the minus strand of WEDG01000670.1, from coordinate 29,137 downwards.
CAGGCGGCATGAGGATGGTAGTAACGATACTGATAAGGATGATAATAAGGATACTTGTTATAAAAAAGGGTGAAAAGTGGTGTCACTTTAAAGACCGGATATCAGCAAAAGTGGCGCGAAAAGGTAAAGGGAAAAGAGTCAGTAATTGGCAGAGGTGGCTACTGTGGCGGTTCAAGTTTTTCGAAAGAGGTTAGATGTGGCAGCTTCTGAGGGACAGCAGAGCCCACGGTAGTTGAGATCGGCGGAGGCAATTTGAGAAGATCCTCGCGCAAGTTGGGGAAGGATTCGGCCAACTGCTCTAACTGAAGCCGCAGCTGATTGGTTTCATTGCGGTACCGCTCCAGTTCGGATTCGAGGCGCTTGACGTAATTGTTCTGTTCGGCCACCTTGTTCTCGAGAGAGTTGATGAGGGAAACCTTGCGCTCACGACAACGCCGTGCGGCCAATCGGTTGCGGGCACGTTTTCGTTCCACCTTCAGCTTGTTGGGATCTATTCAAGAAGGAGAAGTAGGATGGCATCTATATTATCCTGGCTTTGACTGACACTGTGGCAAGACACCTAAGCCACTACGCTCCAGTGCATCCAAAACATTGAAATTATGGGATTGTATCAAACATGACGGCATTTCTAAGGATATTGGAGACCTGTGCTGCCCCACCCTGGAAAAACCCAGTGCTTTTTATACACCATAACAAGGCTGAAATCTAGCTACCTGACTTCGTCTTCTGCCAACATCTGATTAAGAGATATGGGACCAACCAAAAAAACGTCATGAGCAGATATGAACCCAAAGAACCCCTTAACGGATGTATGGGCTAGCAGACTGGCTTGTAAAGGCACGGGACAGCTTAAGTCAGGCCGCAACTTTTTAAATGCTGAACGAACTAGGAACGTGTTCCTTGTCACATTGTCTTTATATTTACGACACACAGGTGATACGGGGCCGAATTCTTGTCTGAAACTATTGGGAATTGTCCTAAAGCGGGCAGCACCGATTCATCAAACATGAGACGGTGTCAGCTATATAGTATCGGATAATTGTCCAAGTGAACTTTGCAGCGTGCAGGTTGGTATCAGTGTGTGGAACACAAGAGATGGGGTTAATAGCTGGTCTGTCACTTCAGCTGATCCCACTTTCAGCTGAATTCATCCAGTCGTAATTTTGAAAAACAGTCGTACTGTTTGTAACTATAATCCAGCAAAAGGGCATGTGAACTGGTGTGATACCAAAAATTGTGGTTTGGGCGGTGGCCAACCGGTGGAATAGATTGGCCCTTGAGGTCAAGCGGTAGGCCACAAAAGTTGCTTCTTTATATGGCTTTAATAGCTAATCCTACAGCTATTAAATCCTGGTGCATAAAGTACTGTCCGCGTCGGTTCACGGATCGAAAAACGCGAGGTACCCGTTGAAGTGGAGTAGGTCGACAAACGCTTAGTCAGTTTGTAAGCACATATAGGATCAGTTTCAAATGCAATTCCGGGATCTAAAGGTGGGTGTCCCTGGCTACTCTCCAGCATACAAAGTGCAGGTTTGGGTACAGCAGTCAGAAAACGTAGTCTCGCGCAAAACCTATTCTTAATCCTTTTTAAACCCATCACAGTAAATTACTCCGACAACAGAACTTATATTCAACACGAGCGAAGAAGAGCAGGCTACACCAACCAATCTACCCACTGCAGCGTATGCGGCCCGGTGCAGGATGCAATGCATGGAGCGTTCGTTGCAAGAGCTGGGTCCACGCACATTGCTCTCTTCTATCGATCGCATGACTGTGCCCTCTCAACTACAAATACCCACAGGGATTATACTCTGTCAATCAACAATGACAGACGAACTATACTGCCATTATTAAATCACAAAGACATTGTTAGACGCCGGCCAGTTCGTACAGTTTTGACAAGTAGGCGTGCATCTAAAGTTCTCCTGACGAGCAGTCAAAGCATCAAGCCCGAAGCTGCGAAGTCGTGCCTTTGAACATTTTCGCCCTAACTACATTCGACCCGATTTAATGAATTTTCACCTTTGGGGGCATCGTAGCCCCCAGAACAGGCACGAGGGGCTAACTGCTGGCCTCTAGCCTAGCTACTGCCAACCCGGCACGTCCACAGATGGCAGATAGTGGAAAGGCCTTCGGTGAAGGTTAGCTGCGAAATAAGCACTCACGGGTCCGACGAATAAGCACTGTCGTGGACCAGCAGCGATAGTACTACCATGGTGCGAAGGGCTGAGGTCTAGCACGCCGTTTTAGAAAATGCTACAAATCCCGATGACGGCAGTGAACCGCAATTAAATAAGTTTGCTTGCCACCGCTGCCTTGTGGTTTAGGTTCTTGAGCCAAAGCGCTAGAGGAGACAACCTAGAACAAACAATCCGAGCGCTATTGAGGACCCGTCTGTATTCAAAATCCTCAAGAAACCTCATGAAAAATGTCCGATTACAGTACTACGACCAATGTTACAGCGTCCGCAGGACCGACGCGCTCCGCAACCCTGGTCCAGCGGTGCGGGCGAATAGTATGCGAGCTGGACTACTCAACCGGGAACTGACTCTTGGTATTGGATGTTGGAACGTGCGAACTTTTCTGTACCCAGGTACCCAAAGTATGGCGGCGCGCAGACTTCATCAGTTCCACATAGGTGGCTGCTACCCGTCTGAAGTCCGAATCCCCGAATCAGGTGCAAGAGAAATAAAGATCCCGAGAGTCAACTGCCACTTTCGCAGCTGTATTCACGATAACAGATCGATGTGTGGCGCCGAAACTGGTAACGCCCACGGTTTTGATCATGTCCTCGTTCGCACACGCCTGAAAGTTCACCTCTCATCTGCACCCTAAATGCCACACGCGAGACGCCTTGATATCACAAAAATCCGGCAACGTAGCACTGCCGAGACCCTGAACAGAAATACGGTCCCGTTTTACGACCCGAGTCGACAGAAAACATCCATCTATGGAGCAGTTGAGAAAATTCTCGGATTCACCTAGCGGCGCTGCAATGACTGGATCAGCTGACGAACCCTGCAGTTGTCTGCCCAGACGGTTCGTGCCTCCTTCCGCCAACTCTGGAACATGACAGTAAAGTCGGCTAGGGATGACCGGAAGGAATATTGGTATGATATAGTGACGTCGATGGAGCAGGGCTCAAAAGTTAGGGACATTCGCAAACTCTAAAAAGTATCCGCCAAGTTAGGGGTAAGCCCTCGACACTGTTCGCGATGTAAATGGTGGCTTTATTGCTGACAACTTGGTCAAGGTCGATCGCTAGCGTGAGCATTTCGCGCAGCTCTTTGACTTTGATGAGCAACTAAGCACATCCTCGCTCTCCTCCGCAGCCGAGTTTCATCCCTCCCCAGACTATGCAGTGTCGTGCGACCCCCCTTCCGAGAAAGAAGTTTCCGATGCAATAGAGGCTGCACAATAAGGACGGAGAGGACGGTATTCCCACAGAAATCTATGAGGATTGTGTCAACAAACTGGCGCCCTGGCTGCATGAGCAAGCGTGGAGAGACGAAGTAGGTCTAAGGGACTGGGGTTCGGGTATTCTTGTGCTGATCTTCAAAACGGGAGATAAGACAAAGTGTGAGAACTACCGCGGCATAAGCCTCATCGACGTGTCAACGAAGGTCTTGAAAATTGTCCTTTTCAGAAGGTTTCAGTCTGTACGTGACTGTAGGACGAGGCCCAACCAAGCCGGATTCCGAGTCAGGCGTGGATCATATATTCACACTGAGGCTCATTCTAGAATTCCGCCACAGCTACCAGCAGCCAACGACCGTCTGCTTCGTTGACTTCGTCACTGCATTCTATCCCGTGCACAGTAAGCGAGGTAGAATGTCCACGGGAAGTGGAAATGCCCAGGTTCGGGGACGCTCGTTAGTCACAAATTGATCTAGTCTGCTAATTGGCAAGCAACACTTCCAAACATGGAAATTCTAACTAATCGCCTTTGCCAACAGCAGCGGCCTAGGAGGACACAAACCGGCGCTTCGGAAGCTGCGTGTTAGCAGACGACAGTTTGGTATGGGTGCTTGGGTCCACAGTCATCTGGTTCGAAGATATCTGATTTCTGGATGAGGGCGAGCATGGGATGAGCGGGTTTGAGAAACAACACCTATAGTCAGACCCTAAGGAAAGGAATTTACAGAACTTGTAGTGTGCGCCGAAACTCCTGAAAGGCTGATCAAAGTCCTTATACCAGATTCCAGGATAAAAATGCTTCTGATAAGAGTGGAAATCGACATAAGTTTTTCTAAATATCCTAGTACGTTATGATGAAATGTTTATCACCAACCAAGTAATGGGACATAATCATCCGTTTTGCCTTGGTGCTCAATCTAGAGACCTCGCAGGCAGTCGCATAACGACGAATTACATATGTGGATAATGGAGTACGGATAAAAACAAGGGAGACCGGAATGGCCATTTCTGACTCATTAGCCAAGCATACCCAATGCCAGGTGTGAACCACCTGGGATTCCGGTCTCCCTCGTTTTTTCCGGTAGTCTATTATATACCCTAGTACGTAATTTTCAGTCCAACTGGTTCCGCTTATAAGAGGTAATTCCACATGTGAGCAATACCACCATTAAAGTAGGATATTTGTATCCACTGCTGTTCAATACTGATGGAAAGTCTATTATGCATTGACACGGAAGATTGGGTCTTGAGGAAATTTGCAAGTTACAACTAAGCAGCAGGCTGACATTGTAGTGGAATTATGCTGCCGTTTTTACCCTGAAAAATGGCCGTAATTATTGAGGAGGTATGTTCATGGGCAACAAGCTGATAGTGATATTTTCGAGAGGCTGGAATTGACTTGAGGTTCCTTTCCAGGCTCATAGCTGTTGCAATCCTTAAGCTTGGTTTCAGACATATTTAGGGATTCTTGGGTAATGTTTTAAGCAGGTCTATGAAGTAGTTTTCGTACTAAAAGCAGAAACTACAGGATGGAGACTACCAGTACACACTGCTAAGGGGCCTCAGTTTTCTAGATGGTCCGCCTTACGAATGAAAAAGACGCATGCAGAGGCACATTGAAACAAGGTTGGCAGGTATTCAGATGAAGTAAATATGGCAACGCACCAGTGGGATCTTGTGCATCTCCACAAGGTGGAACCGAACTAGACCGGTTAGAGGAATCCTCGATATCCGTTTCAAAAGACCTCGACGGAAATTCATCCATCTTCAGGCCGCCGACAAGGTTAGGCGCGAGGCGTCCACCGGCAGCAGCAGTGATGGTATTGGTAGCACCACCCGGATTGGCGCCCCCGAGGGTCGTCAGACTCAAATGGTCCATCATATCGCCAGAGCATGGCTGCTGCTGCTGTGAAAGACCCATATCACTAACGTGAGCAGAGACGGCTGCGCCAGAGGAGGCAGCTGCGTTCACAATGGCCTGTGCGGCCGCAATCGTCGGCTCATGGCGACGACGGTTGCGCTTCTTACTCAGGTCATTTGCAGCGCCGCCGGTATTGGAGATGCCGCGCTTTCGGTTGCAGCACTTGTCTGCACTCTGGGAAGAGTTAAGCTGCTGCTGTTGTTGAGAAACCGGAGAGTATCCACCCAGGCCATTTAAGTGCTGCGGTTGCTGCTGGCCCATAAGAATTTGGTGTTGCTGGTGTTGATGCTGAGCGGAGAGGAAATCGGAATTAACCGGTTGCTGCTGTTGAAGGCGCAGGCCCTGACGGTCCAGGATACTAGAACCAGTAGCGAAGGCAGAGGGGTCATCCAGAACGCCATAGCCAATAACGTTGGCAGTGGACAACTGACGGGCATTCAGACCACGAGAGCCGTGTTGAGAGCCATCACTCGAGAGAACGTTCTGTGGGTTTGAAGAATAAGCAAAGCAAACGATGAAAAAGTAGGGATTCGGGACTCCTATGAACCTCTGGTGAGGCTTAATTAATACACCGACATTCTGAGCACGTCTGGAGATTTTATAGACAGCCTTAGAAACAAAAAACTGCCATACAAGATCCGAGTAAAATTGACTCTGTTTGTAGAACTAGGATTATGCGAAAAACTTACCTGTGAATTCAAGCAGACAAAAACGTGTCCCTGAATATTTTTGGTAGTGGTAAGGGACTAGAAACAGCGTACCTGCTAATAGAGCGTACGATTAAAATCATTGCTGTCCTGTGGCTATTTATTTAATCCATCGGACAGTGGACAGCGTACCACCACTAAAGAATAAGTCATAAATGGCTGCCGTCGGAGGGAGCGAGCATATCCTTTCATTACAGTAACTGTCAGGGAGGGACTGTTGCTATTGGCTCGATATGAGACCAAGAGAGTTTGTTGATACTCAGGACAAATCCGAAAAGGAAGATAATATGATAGATAAAGACGGTGTCAATTAGCCGGACAAATCGTGGGAGGGCGATACGGGGAAGATAACAGTTTGAAAGTTAAGCTGAAAATATTAGCTTTACAACCAGTTGCAAAATCCCGGCGACCTGTGGGACTAAAAATGGAAAGTAGCTAGACTAGTGAAGAGACAGATTAGGTGATTTAGACCCTATCAGATGCCTTCAGAACGAAAAGTTAAATGGTTTTAAGGACAGGAGAACGAGCGCTGCCATTGCTCAGAAACCTAAATTACTTCACTTTCATAAACGCAGATGAGACAGTAAGATGAAACAGAGGACACAGCATAGGTTTTGCTTTAAAACGGAAACATAATTGGCCGTGAAGTGCTTACGAACTTGAAACAGTTTACCAAATGCATAAGAGCCTACAATGGCCTTTTTGACGCCGGCTATATCAGTAAGGAAAGTGGGCATTTCAAGTGCAAATGAAGCACATCTTGAACCGAATGGGAACGGAAAAGAACACTATAGCTGCAACTGGTTGCCACACGCGATTAGGTAAGTGGTCAACAGACAGTTAACCAACAGCTGCCTCCAGACGCAGAGGAAGAAAACCAGGCGATCAGCTCTGACTTAGCTCGTCTAGCCCGTCTCATTGTTGAGGAAGCTAACTCGCGATGGAGGAACGCATGGAGAAAGAGACAGAGAGAGAGACGCACTGGGCATGAACACCTAAGCTGTGTGCAATAACACGGTCGACACTATACCGCTACAGCCCCGGTTGGCGCAGCGCGACGGAGACGACGCTGCGCGGCCTTGACTACCAGTCACGTTCCGCACGAGTCAAGGCCACGTGCACCAGAAGAGTGCATGGATTAGTCATCAAATTCGCTGGCGTTGAACTTCTGTAGCAGCAGCGGTAGGCGCCAAGCGTGCGCAAAACGGGCAGTGGGGGCGGGTGGAGGACGCAATTTCCCCCGCAGAGGGACGCGCGTACGGTGGTCTTGGGGATTGGCCATCGCGTACGCACTGGCCGCCACGTGTGGAGAACAAAGACTCTGGCGCAAAACGGGGGGAGAAGGAAGGGGGTACGCGACGGCCAACAACCAATGAGTGTCGGCGAGACGTGTGTATGTATTAGGCGATGAAAGAGGTATGCGAGCACGCATGCACGCGAAAGTGGGCTAGTGCGACGGCTGCGGATGCGGTGCGCACTGATGAGTCATCGGTGTTCGTTCTACGATGCGCGGAGGGCAAGACAGACGAAAACAACCGCGACAACGATATAAGTCGAAAGTTGTGCATGACTCATACGGCACCGGTAGCCTCCTCCTTTCTCAGTTATAGTGAGTCAAAAATGTACATACTCACACGCGCACCACGCAGACGCGCTCCAGGAAGCAATTGACTTCTGCGGTATGCCTGCGCAAGGGTGCAACCTAGTAAGCTTATTTTTGGCCGACCCAGCATCCGTAGGAGCCACTCATCAGATCAAATACTTAGAATGCACGTGATCAGCGTAGACGGCTTTTGCGCAGCCTCCAACAATTTTGGAAAAACACCAAAATGCACGCGCTATGGGCTGAATGACTAGGACTTTGACGTTCCATGTGCTTTGGTTCACACCAGCTACTGAGCTCGCCATCATTATCTTCGAACAGTTTGATTCAAACTCGCTACTGGTACATTGAAGAGGGACGAAAATGTGAGACCGATGTTCGGATAACTCCGAACGAAGACTCTTTTATATGGGATCTGAGACCATTCCCTTAAAATTTGGTTCATGTGCGTATGGGGACTAACGCGCACGAAGCAGGCGCAGACGGCGGTTTGAATTTGTCAGTCACTAAGCGCATGTCCACTTCCATTGATACTGACTTAGATTTGTGTCCGAAACATCGAGTGTAAGGAGCGTGTGAAAAATATGCTTCGAAAGTCGGCTTCATTGGGGAAATTATTCGTACCAGAGCTCACCACTGTCTTAGCAGGCAACAGAGATCCTGACAGAACAAAATGAAAGAACCTCGGCATGAAAGAACGTTCGGCAAACAAAAACATCCAATTGTACACCAAATTCATCTGACGTAGTCTTGTTACTGGAAAACCATGGGATCAAAATTGGAAATGATCCTTTGATTACTTTTTTCCCTAAGATCCAACCAAGGCAGAATAAATCCCTCAAGTCGTGTCTTAGAAGGTTGTCAATCGAGACGGAATAACTCAGTCCTGAGGGCCTCTTCTAGGTGTGGTCTTAAAAGGAAGTATAAGCTGGCGTGCAGAGCACAAGCAAGTTCATGACATGAATAAAGCCAGAGTGATTGTCCGGTTCGCAAGGGCCTTTGAAACACAAAGCGCACACTCTTTTGAGACCAACCGATCTCAACTGACGCGCGTCGGCCGATCCTTCGGCAAACATTAGTGGTAGTGTCGGATTCGATTGTGAAGAAGGCCGTAGTAATCATGGAAGAAAGAAGAAGCAGAAGCATCAAAAGTAGGCCCACATCACGTTGCGTAACCTTTAAACTCTTAATAATTCTCCTATCCTACTAGCAGCGCGGGTACGCAGATGCAATGAAAACCAAAAGTGGGGTAACAGCACTGACTGGACCAACGCTCAAACTCTTCCACCTTTGGACCACATTAATCAAAACTACTTCAGGTCTTACATCCAGGGTTATAGTACAATGAATGCCCACTTCTACTATGCGAAATTTATTTTAACTGACCGAAGTAAAAAAGGAGAGTTTTGCCCGAATATTTTGTACTGAAACGGTATTTCTGCTATCAGCGGACATGCCTGATGAACAGAGTGGCATCGTTCAGGATTGAGACAACCAAATACAGTGGTGGTACACAGCAAGCCCACTTTCGTAGAGGTGCTCGACCGAACAGACTTGACCAAGCTGGAAAAAGGTGGGTTGCTCTGACGGGGAAAACAGTTAATTTTTCGCTTATCGGGCTAAGAACTGAAGAACAGGCCAATGTTGGTATTAGTAGCCTATCTTTACTAATACCTTTCGCATATCCTTCTGCCAAGTACATTGTCTAACTGCATTACGACAGTTCGCAGGCAAATCGCGGTGCTTTCTTGAGTCGCCAACGCACTGTACCTGACATTCAACCTACTTTAACATTAACAACTAGGGTACGATATGTCCGGCTGAAGACAATAACTGTGGTATGGATGGGTGGTGAGGACTCACTTGGTCGCCAGCATTAAGAATGTGGAGAAGGCCATCTGTCGTTGTCACGTGCCCGTGAAGAGTTATGTCGGCCAGAGAGACAGCCTCACCACCGGCCTGGCTGATTACGTCACAGAGTTCACTCGCCTGATTTATGAGCTGTACGGCCGTGGATGCGGTGATCAAGTGATGTGGGGAAGCTGAGTCGTCATTGGAGATATGAGGGATACAGCGGCGGAGATCAGCAGCGCTGAGCGCGTAGTCCTGTTGTTGCTGCTGGTGCTCACTCGTGACTATTGAGAGGAGATCCTGGTGCTGGTGTTGCTGGCGAGTGCAGTTACTGTTGGTACCACGGAGCGGCGGAAGGAGAAACTGGGACGAGAAAATGGCGGTAGGAGGACGTCCAGGACTGGCTGGCAATTGTAGCGCTGCTGCTGTTGACCTCCGCCTAAGTTTGGCGAAGTGGAGGATGCGGAAGAGTTGGAGAGGACTGCAGCGCCGGAGGATGGGCTACCACTACCTAGTGGTGATGGCTGCTGCTGTTGTGGTGGAAGTAAGTTGTAGAGGAGCGTAATCGAGTTGTCGCTGTTCTCGCAGGAAGCACTGGAAACAGTAGTAAGGTGGAGGGGGTCGCGAACAGAGAGTAGAACCGTGCCGTCTGGTAGGTCCTCAGAAACACTGGAGGATTGGTGTGAGGCAAAGAAAATAGGGTGAAAATCTCGTAATATAAGCACAGTTCTTCAGTCTTGTGAGATATATTCTACTACCATCAAACTCTCTTTCCCTTTAGAGCCCAGCTCTGCAAGGTTAAAACCTTTAGGAGTTGCTGCACGTTACCACTTCGCATGTATAAGTACGTAACCAACCTGATCCGCCATAACCCGTCTGGTTGTCCATTCCAAGATCACTGCTGCTGGCAGCATCTTTACGCCTCTATGTGGATACGTTATAAGAGTGAACACTACTAACATCGTCCCCGACGTATTTCAGACGAAAATGGTAGGAATAAAAAGCAGAAACATACACTGTTTATGGTAATAGCTTTTAAAAATGTAAAGGCAGGCAGGTTGGTTTTCGAAAGCTTGCCTACCTTTAAAGCAAATAACAGTAGACGCTAGTGCACGTTAGGCTCGTTCATAAACTGAGATGACAGACAGAGTTGTTAAGTTAAACATAGGCAGGGGCAAAAAAGCGTGGCGCGAGAGTGAGTCTTGCACCACGGCGGTCACCGCGCTTAAGCTCATTTCACATCAGCCTCGTGCGAACTTGCCAGCGATAAATAATGAAAATAGACCGACTCTGTGCGATCATACCCCAGCATATAGCTAGCACGATTACGATCTATTGTGGCAAATACACAACCGTGGCTCGGAAGGCTGTTGACCGGCTAAATCGATCAGTTCTGCAGGTTGACGGACAGATTGCAATGTCTCGTGCCTAAGGTGTTCTTTTGGGAGCCTCCGTTGATGCGAGATACGAATTAATGAAAGTTATATTGTGTGGAATGAAGGTCTAGCTCGCATATACAGAGTGCAAATTTCTGATCGGTCACTGTTCCCACGCAGCCCCAATGAGCCTGACCTTATCCTAACAGTAGAAAAAGTAGGGGAAGTGCGAGTTAAGTGGGTGTTTCACCAGTGTCCCTCGGCATAAATCAACTTACGAGTAGGGAAACAGCGTTAGCTTGGAGCAGTGGTGGTCTGTGTCGGTCATGACAGAAGAACCGTCAGCGTTCTTCAATAAACGCCCTGAACACACCACTGACGCTCTGTGAGCGGAATCAAAGGCTGAATCGAAATAAAAAATCAGATGACGGTCGTCCGACTACAGCCATAGCGGACTTCGAAAATGCACCGCAGTACGAGTGGATTCTCCTGACCAGTGGCGTCGCTCAAGGATACTTTGATTTGAAAAGTGTTGATGAATAAACGACCGACGCCTGACACGTAAGATCTATTGGTAACTAGTTTTACGTTATCAGGAAAATGTCGTCTGAGTAATCTGAGTCAGACAGTCGAAGTTGGTCAATGGCGCAGTTAAATAGGTGGAACAAAACAAGATGCAGTCTTCAGGAATACAAAAAGGTGGTTGTAGGTGCGAATGTGGGCAGGCCTTTATAATGACACCAATGTCCGCCGACATATAATTTGGCCTCATTATCCGCCAAAGGATCTGACAGCGAATTGCAGCTTACCGGATTCTCTGCGTGCTGAGGTGCTAGGCGGGACATAAAGAAGGCAGGCCATGTCAGAAATGATTCCGGTCGTAAGTACAAGAGAAGAGGATGAAAAGCGCGTCAGCCATGATTTTAGAAATCACCAAAAATGATGGTTTGTTGCAACACTTGAGGTGAAGCATGGATAGCTGGTGAGGGCTGATAGACCAGAAATTGTCATTCCAGTCTATCTCGTCTTTGTCGGTAATTTTTTTCCACTACCAACAATACCGACGGGATTATGAAGGCTATTGGCAGCTGTTAAATGCCGGTATTAGTGGGAGCCGTCGGCTAACGTTTACGCCCTAAGACGATCGCAGGCGGAGGAGCGCCTCCGGACAATGGGATGGCGCCAGTAAAGGTGGGCTGCATTCATTTGCGGGCTAAACCCGTGACATTTCGAAGGCCACGTCTTATGATAAAATCAGAGGTTTTGTGTGAGTTGTTATTTATGCGGTTAGTATAGACATGTCCCCTGAACTCGTCGCCCCACAAGTAGTGGAAAAATTGCCTAACAAGGATTGGCGCCAGGAAGAGGATAAAAATAAGAAGCCTACACAACACGGGGAGGGGGTAATCGGTTTTGTATATGGTAGAAAGGCACAGGTTTCATGCGCAAAACAATGTATCACCACAGAAACACTATTTACAGAAGGAACTGTTGTAGACTTGGGGCTGGTAGACACACTGGGAAAATGCCTACTTTACATGGTTGAAGGTTGAGTTCGTGAGCAACACGTAATCATCGGCCTAACTGCATAAAACTCGGTTTTTACACATTTTCCACGCCTATTCCTTCGAGCGTTAACACACACACGCACAGTTTGTGCGTGATGTAAACAACAAACTTGAGACTGCTGACAAGTGTTGTTGATAGGCAGTGACAAAACATTTTGAGCACACCGTGATTGTAGGATGAAAGATAATTCCCTTAGGTTTCCTTATTTGCTAACTTGGTTTCGCCAAGACTGCTGGAATGTGAGAAGAGATTGTGGCGCGAAATGATCTGAAAGGACCTCTGGAAACATGCTAATGGTTCGAGGGGGCAGACTCGGCAGACGGAAAGCCACGATGACAGTTTGCAGAGGAAGCAACCGGTGTGTACGCACATGCGTGTGATTCCAGTAATGGCGAGCATGAGGCTCCGCGTCTTTAAGAGGCAAGATGAGTGGTGTGATTACCCTACAAAAGGAAGGGCGCAGAGACAACACTTTGAGTCTTAGCAGGTGCACACATGCACACAAACACAGGTGAGAAACATAAATCAGACGCGTGCCAAAGAACGCAAGAACATACGCACACACACACAGAGAGAGAACCACACTAAGAGCGAAAGAGACGCCTGGTCATGAGGAGGGAGGACTGTGAGAATGGAAGATGTCTGCTGTCGCTCAGGAGCAAACGAGCAGCGATCACAGCGTGTGCATGCTGTGAACAAGTGGCGGGAGCCGGTGGGTACAAGCAGACCGTCGACAACAGGGCTTACTGGCACGATCAAACGACATCAGGAAACTCGCGAAGATGAGGAGCAAGAACTGAGGCGGCCTGATTGCTGCAGTATAAATCAAGGCCTTGGGAGTGGCAGGCGACTTCTAAACACCCCCTCTATTTCTCGTCCTTGATTGTGCGTTCGTGCGCATGTGTGCGGCTTTCTGTTCGTGTGAGAGTGCAACAGAAAAAGAGGGTTCAACTGCCTCACGTGGGAGTGATAAAGCAAACTGGGGGGGAGAGAGGCGGCTAGAGGTCCTGCTTCGATGGCGCAACCAGGTCTTTAACAGCCTGTCAGCAACAAATTAAACAGGCTCTAAGGCCTTGGTTGAGAGAGGCCAGAAAAAAAACGGCAAAACCATCACAGGGAAAAAATGGAAAGTATTGCAATTTCACCTGTTTGCCAGATGAGCTCCGCTGTCATTACATTTATGCACCGCAGGCTCACGCCTAAGCATGGAGCAATTAGAAGAGTGCTGCGAAGGTACACACTAGAAATTATTGATTACACCAAAGTTCGAGGTAGTAAAGGAAACCATGAGAGAAGAAGACGGGGTCAGGAAGTTTGCCGTTCTGGAGTTAGACAAGTTAACTGGGTTTGAGCAAGCACATCGATGGGGCGCCAAATCAGTGCAAATAAAACGGTCAAATTTTGTGTGAATGTGGTAGAAGTAGTGCAACTGATAAGAGTGACAACATAACAATCGGAGCCGCCTTAAAAGAAGTATGGGGACAGGTTTGGTGACGCAGAAAGCTAGCTTTCCTTCAACACAACCGCAATCGTCACTAACCCCGACGAAGTCGCATCTCAAGTCTACCGTAGGGTAATAAAGGCAACATACACAGCCGTGGTCTTTTGATTGGACAGTCAAGTAAAGCTATCATCCGACTTGATATCCAAGTTGTTACAAAGTCTCATATGGCGTGCTGTGAAGGGATTTGGCGGATGGGCATGTTCACTGGTGGCCGGCACAACGTATCGTCTGACGGAACCTTCAAACCACAATCGTCGAGATTGCTATCTTTCTGAACCGGCAAGTCCCTCTTATACGAATAAAATAAGGCGCTTCACATATTGCGCAGAGATCATTATCTTGTAAGTAGGTTCTTTCTTTTATGCTGGTTGATTTTAACACGAGGCGTTTAAGCTAGTCAACCGGAAGGCTCCTGCAAATACTGACTTCTCAAGGTAATTCACGTAGAATGCACCTCCAAGGAGTGAAACCGGTTAGCCTTGCACGGCGATTCAACTGCCCAATTTGCGGAATAATATTAGCAAATGTGACAATAAAGATACCACACTTAACAGCCAACAGGGGGTCGCCTTGAAACCCGTTTAGTCAGCTGACATTCAAGAAACCAAGATAGTGCATCGTCAACAAGAGGATTTTTATATCTGCAGTAATATAGTAAGTCAGTATGCGGCGCGTACCAATAGGCGCCAAATAGTACAAAAAGTTAACATAGCAGTTTCATAAATCGTGAGGTGCATGCTTACACTAGTTGATTTCTATACTTACGGTTTGGTATTTTTCATCATGAGAACCATGTAGGACGCCCACAACAGGCACCAATTAGGACAACATATAAGAATGTAAATGACTCTTCGGTAGCAGGCAAACTATCCTGAACGACTATATTGGCTAAGGCAGTGGAAAATATGGTCCTGAACATTCGAGGTCCCTGGCTGGCAGAAATGGTAAAAGGATAGATAGAAGAATGATAGAATGTTAAAGCGGGGGTGAATAAAAACCGGAGAAAGCATACCCGGTAGAAGCATTGACAGAAACTGAGTTTGTAGCATTTGCGGCCCCTCCTGCTTCGACGGAAGAATCAAGTTTGTTTATCGGGGTGGGTGAGCTGGGAGAGAGTTTAATCGCGCCGGAGAACTCTCGTGCTCCCTTTGTGGTAGCGTCCGTCAATGCACCTTCCTCGTCAGTTGACAGTCGTCGTCGTTCCCGCTCGTTCTTTAACCGATCAAGTTGCTTGGTAAATTGACTGCAATAAAAGAGAGAAACATAAGTTGTCGCTTAAAAGGGGTTTTGGTATGATGAGAGGATAAGAAAAGTCAGAAGTGGAGCAAAGGCTAGACTGTCAGCATTGGGTTTGTCTTTGTGATCTTCAAACAAAAGAAACATTTTCAAAAAGGTCCTTCCGAATGAGCTACGCAGTGGAAAGGTGGGTTGGAAGAAACAGTGACTCAAATACTTAAACCCACGCAGGTTGTGGAGGTATAGGGAGTGACTCGAGACCAAAAATATAGGAGTGCCGTAAGTAAAAAAACTATTGAATACTCGATCGAAGGTCTCAGAACTTAAAAAGCAAGTACTTATGTCTGTACACTTTGTCTTTATACAGTAGCTGTGAGGTAAAGGAAAATTACCGGATGGCAAGCAATAGTAACGTGCACTAAACCCTACAACAGGCGCATGACTTAAAACCTTCGCGTTAAATATTGACTGCTTAAATGTGCTCAAAAAAAGCATTGAGACCAAGAACTAGCATGTCCACACAATTTTATAGATCAAAATCGTCTGAACAAAATGAGCAACAGGCGGGGCAATAAATTTTTGTGTGCGAAACGTAACCACAGTCAAGGCTTTGTACCGTTTCCATTGCCTCAATTGGGTATCCGACAGCCGTACATCACGCGGTCAACGATATTTTACTTCCGCCTCCCTACACCGCACTATCTAGGGCGAATTGTGAGAGGAAGGTCCTATATCTTATAACAGGCTTCGGACAAAATTTCGATATAAAAAATAAAAACCATCGTTAAGTAGGCTACACTGAGACTATTCGGTAAAAAGAGTTAACGGCTGTTAAATCAGATTCAAATCCCACCCTTAGGCTGAAACATTAACTAGAATAGGTAGATGACTGAAAAATCTATACACACGATCTTCTGCTAATCTACACCAACATGCCGAAATATCCGCATTCAGAGTGCACAGATAAAATTTACAAACAAACTGAAAAATTTGCAATCATCAGCGAAGCTTCAATATATACTTAGCATTATGTTGGAAATTTAAACCACCTCAAATTTTTAGGCAGTGGAAAATGGATATCCGTCAGTGAAACGAGCATTTTATGCTTGAAGGTTCTGTTTTAAACTCATGGATATAGCAAAGGTTAGGAGGCCTGCAAAGAACATGCTTCATGCTGACAAATGAATATTATGGATTGTGTATCACTAATACCCTTGTTACAAATCAAACTCCTATGTAGTTGGAAGAGAATTTAGGTCAGGAGTAAGATCGAAAAAGCTAATGAAAAAAGAAACTACAATCCAAGATTTAAAGAATGTCTTCATATCTCCCATCTGTCATCTACCCTTCCCGTATATTTAGATACCCGGAAAAGACTCAAGAACCTTTAAAAAGTTTTGGAAAGGACTCGCTGTGAAATTTAATGCGTCAAGATACATATTCGATGGTTTAAGCCAATAACATGGGAGTTCCTAACTGTCATATCTATAATTTTAAACGTTCTTAGGTTGCCACTCTGCAGGTGTCCTATTTACGTAACTCCACTCGTTGAAATCGGGTTCCTAATCAGTAACAGGTTCAAAAAAGTGTTCGATTTGGAAATCGTCCTTCGGACATTTGAAGAGCACAACCTGGATAGCAAAACTGTCTCAAAAAACTGCATTAAAAACAACAGCGCTGCAGTCAAACATGTACGTTGCATATGCATTTTTCCCCGAGTTAAACAGAAGAGAAAGTTGTAAGCGAACTACTTCAGACAATGTAACACCACACAGATCGGGTTCACCTAGTCTAGCGCCTACGAAATTATCATAGAATTCGCCAAATTTATAGCGGAAAACCTACGAATTATATAAAGCTGCACAAAAAGTAGGTATGCACTACATAATTCCAGAACATAAGGATACAGGCAATAAATGCATCAATCAATTTGGGAGACATGAGCGAACCGTAGAGAACGATCAACCTAACGTTCCTGCAAACGAAATAGAATACCAAGATTATTTAAGCCAAATACCACACACTAAAATCTTTGATTTAAAATAAAAAAATTGGCTTAAGTACAGTAATGAAGTCTGGAAGTCCAAACTTTTTTGGAGAAAGGGAGAAAGTTTGATGAAGCGTAGAGGATTGATTAGCTACTTAGCGGCAAAACTTTGCGAATCCAACGAAAATTGGGGTACCGCTGAAAAACCAAGCTGTCAGGCCGTAACAAATAAAAATTTGGGAATTTATAATACGCAAACATAAAGCAGAGCTAGCATATATAGAAACATGTATGCTGGAATTACTTACTCTGCAAAACGCTCTTGATCTGCTGAAATTTCTTTTGGATTGAGAAAACTGGTTGGTGTCACCGGTGTTGACCCATTATTTCCTATGTGTCCAAGCATCTTTTCGAAGTCTTGACTTTCAGAAAGTTTAATGGTCCATGACTGTTGTGACTGGCCATTTGACACATAATTCCGCATGGACATTTGCGAACTTTTCAGATCGACGCAGCTACTAGAGGCGCCGTTTAGTCGTAAACCGAGATTTGATGGCCTTGTTGGGGATGAGTCTGGAATGTTTATAGCAGAATAATGCGTCATAATGCGAAGTGAACCCGGCGAACCGGTTTGAGAGGCTTCTGGGGCGAGATAATCACTATGACGACTATCTCCCAGCATTGCTCTCGAGTGAAGAGCAGATTTAAGACAGAATTATTCGATTCAATCCAACTGTCAGTCGTGTCTTTGGAAAATATAATAACGCACACGACAAAAGTGTAAATGACTCATCCACCCTGACAATATAGGCCTTATGAATATAATTGGACGAAAAAATTGAACGTTTTCTGCAGTTAAACAAATGAATCAATGATTCAAACTTGCGTGAACGTTCGAAAAGATATGAAAGGAAGTTGCTTAAAATTGATTCAAGAAACATTTAGTAAGGAATAAAGTGATCAGCAGATGGAAATGCTGCAAAAATAAAGTAGACTTGAACGGTGAAAAAACGGATGTTATGCTTACGAGAAACCTTATGGTACATCAGACAATGTAAATGTCAGATAAAACTGGAGTAATGAGACCCTGGCCCAGTTCAGGGGCCGCTTGTTGTTATTTTTGCCTTACCACTCTATAATACCGCGCGTTTTTGCAGTGCATTAAGTGTGCATACGAGAGTTTTGCATATCATTCTGTAGCAACATTCAGGCAAGTTTGAGTTTTCTCTGTGTAAACAACAGGAGAATTAGCATAAATCCGTCATCTTCGCCCCAAATGCCCACACTATCCGTGCAGTTTAGTCACACATTGGCCCTCTCAGATAAATCTGCCTCTATGAAACTATGCAGTAATCCACCGTAGGTCAAATCCCATCAGAGTTTATCTCGTCCCATATCCATATACCACGCCAAATGATCCCATATTACCCATCCCACACAAGAATGCACCACCTTTTTCATAATTGGGAATCATTTCCTTCTGTTCCTTCTCCACGAAGCCACTAAGATACTATGCTCCTTTTCGTGAAATTAGTGTTTTTTTGTGTGGGAGCCATGTTGCGTGTGATAAGCTTGGTTGGTTTGTTGGACTCTGTCAGCCACTGTGCCCGATCACAAAATTAGCTGACTGACCGAATTGGACAAGGACATGGTACCTTGAAGAGGGAAAAGGCAGAGAGTTCGACCATGGAAGCCCTGTTCCCATGGCACTCAGCTAATATTTTTCACTATCAACGATCGGGCTCGCTTGGGACTATCATAATGTGGTAAAGGCTGTGGCTTTGAAGCCTGACCAATGACGGTGCAACTCACCGCCCAATGTTGACCCTGTGTGCATATGGCTTCAAAGTAACCGACTGATGAATTGAGAATCGCGTTCAACGGTTCCCTCTTTATCTGATTGATCAATTAGAATAAAAGTCACTCCTCTTCTTGTTATGTGGAATCCTGCTCATTTTTTGCGGACGAGTCATGTGTGGCATACGTAGTCGGACTGCTTAGCTTTGTCAGTCGCTGCTTTCGATTCCTTCTCCAGTCTCCTTAACCCGTTTTGATACCGGGCTTCTGTTGTAGAGTGCGGTAGACGCTATATGCAACTCCGATATCACTATAAAATAATTCACGCGTAAGTTAGTGTCTCGGCGCACACCCTGATTTTGGGCACATGGTGGTTTTCGATGGCAAATACCATCGAACCTTTAAAATAAAATATATCTTGAACGAATTCACTTAATCGTGAATTTAATTTTTTAGTTCTGATAGCCCTTTGAGTAATATTTATGGATGCATCAAAAATGAACCCCCAATGTGGTCACAAAACAACCATTCACAACGAATGTATGGGAGGAAGCTGTTCTGGATAAGTTGAAGAACCTACTCAATATGCTATTAAAATGACAAAAACCTTCGCACGTTTTAAGGAAAAAAGTTGAAATTTTGGTTCGCATTTCTGCTTCCTGAAATAGTTACTGCTCATTGTTCGTCCTAGATACAAGTAGTTAAATTTGCCTTCAAATCGGAGCCTACCATAAAAAGGCACGTTCGAATGCGTAATTCTATTGTTGAAAAGCTAGCAAATTCGAAATTATTCCGATTAGAATTTAAGGTTGGTAACTTATCAGTTTTGTAAACCTTTTGCGTGATCGATAACATAAATACATACTCCACATACAAAGAACAGTTTCTAGAACGCACAAGATGGTTATCGAAACTGCACACTGCATGCTGCGTGTAAAGTTTGTCCACGAACTCTCAATCGGAATAAGCTAACTCTGCTCTGCCAGCCCATTTGCAAACACTGCCTTTTTGTTCTAGACAAACCTGAAGCCTTCTACGCAATGCTGCAAGGCGGCTAAATCCGGCCAATTCAATGCTGTACTCTATCAAGCGGGCATTTAAAGTTTTCGATGAAGACTGCTTTTCTAAAGTCTTTGGTACGTTTGTTAGGCCCCATCTTGAATATGCGATCCAAGCCTGGCGACCGTGGACCCAACAGGACTACAAAATGCTCGAAAGGGTACAGCGACGAGCCACAAAATTAGTAAGAGGTCTAGGTGAACTGCCATATGAGATTCGCATAAATAACCTACAGCTCTATCCTCTGAGTTGTAGGCAGTTGCGCGGAGACTTGATACAAACCTTCCGTATCGTGCGTGACATGGATTGCGCCCTCCTATGTGATGACTTTTTCCAACTTGCTACTACGAATAATCTCCGAGGTCATCCATTCAAACTAAGTGTGTCCCAAGAAAGATTGGATGTGAGGAAGTATTTTTTCACCAACCGTGTCTTGAAACCGTGGAATAACCTACCTGAGGCGATTTGTATGTCCCAGTCTGTGGATATATTTAAACATCGGCTTGACATACAAATGTTGCTGCACCAGGAAGATTATGTGACTACTTTACCTTAACAATATCCGTGTACCACGTAAATCTGCCTGCATTCACTTGACTGTAACTTTTTTTACATTGCTTATTATTCTTCCGACTTTCTGTATCAAATAGGGATTTCAAAGGCATAAGCCTATTCTCAAATACACTGAACTGAACTGAACTGAAGGTACCTGTGGGAAGCCCCGGTTGCCCATTTATGAGCTCCATTTTGCGTAGGAAGTTGCAGCTTGAATAGATTATCTTGTAAAGGTTGGTTTTGCCCACTATGGCCCTTAAATTACACGCAAACCTCACCTGTGGCGTCTTGAAGCTTTGATTGGCCTAACAACTATCCTTCGGTAACCGCATCGACCGCGGGTTGAACTACCTGTGGGGGTCCGGAGTTATGTTCGTTCAAACGCAGGTGAAGTTCACTCATCCCTCCTTCTCCTCCCCATCTTCAATTTGCAAACGTCCTACAGAGAATGTGACATGTCATCCCATAGGCGGCACAGGTTAAATTTTGTCAATCTTTCATTATTAACCCACGACCCATAATGGAGTTTGGCAGTTGTCTGGAATTTCTGTGCAGCATGACTTAAACTTTCATTGCGACGGGGCAGGAAAAGATGTCCTCAAAATGCTGGGGTCACGTCATCAGCACACTTACCGTGACTCGCACACTGGTAGCCCGGAATGTTTTGTTTCATACAGAAAATCCGAGAAGCAACCCTCTGGAAGGGAGAATGGCACTGGTCCCTCGAAAATTGGCTAACCACAAGGTGGACATGGCTGCGCGCAGAGGAACCTGGTTTTCTGAGCAGGGTCAGCTGGAGGAAGTGAATGCTGGATACATCTTGCTCTGGAGCAGCCACCAAAAGGCAAAATGATGTGAAGCCTTTTGCCATCTGAAAGGACCCTGTGGGAGCACTGTCCTGAGTACCACATGGCATCATAAACGACATACTGATGGCCCAAAGTTCGCCATAGCAGGGCTCAAAGTCCATCACTATCATCCTCGAATCGGGGCAAACAAATATTCTTACAAGACCTGAATGCTCTCCTGGCAACTGTATAGAAAGCAGACAAACTGTTTGCCCTTGGTGACTTCATCGCCCGCGACGGGATGAATCTCGATGGCTTGGGAGAGGGGTGGTTGCTGAGACCCATATTTTCGGCAACTTTAATGACAACGAAGTCCTCTTTCTGTGTATCTGTACAAAACGCAAACCGCTCCTAATTTCATTTCCAGATATGAGATCGAAAAAAAGGTGTTGATGAATAAGGCGCGATGCGAAGCCGATAGCTGAACAAATCACCACCTCGTCATCTCCAAGCTGACACATAGATTGCCATCTCACAGGATACCTCAATTTAAGATAATTTAAGGTAACTTAAATATGCTTTACTTTCTTTGCCTGCTCACGGTTCCAAATTAAGCAGCCAGTTGACTCAGAGACCTGAAGAATTATAGGCTCCGGACGACTACATCACCGTAGATACACAGTGGCAAAAATTGGGGAAGTTCATCTACTTCATAGTGCCGGTGGACCTCAGTCGCATATGCCATAAGCAGAAGTATTGATTTGACAACAACGACGAAGAAATGCGTAATCTGCTTGCTGAGAAAAAAAAGATTGCACAAGGCATAAATCCTCTGCTGTTCCCACGCAAGCAAAGCCACCTACTTCAGACATCTTTATGGCGCAAAAATGACTTTGTCATATGAATGGCAAAACTAAGTAAATTCAGGGGTAAGAAAGTGCACTGAAACGAATAACATCAGCTCCTTCTAGACAGTCTAAGATCCCTGCATATAAGGAATCATGCCACTGCTCAGTTGCATACGTAAAATAAATTGTTGACGGAGATATCGTGCATTTTGAAGCATCGGGCCAACAACCTCAGAAACGTCTGCAACCACCCATCTACGATCTTTGAGGTCTTAATTGACCAGCTCTCTCTAATGGAAACGAATGATGACCTCGACCCCCAACTTCCTTTCCAAAAACAATCCAATTCGCAGGCCAGCTGCCAAGCAAGAAAGCGCCAAGCTCTAATTCGATCCCGGTCAAACTCTGCAGGCTCGGCTACCCCTGGTTAATATAAAAACTAACAATGATATTCCAGGAGATTTGACAACAAGAACAAGTTCCCCAGAAGTTCAATGACGCGACGTTCACCGTCAACTCTATAATAAACACAGACGAATCTCACTGCTCAACAGAGATAGGAATCATTTCAGTCGCATCCTTTTTAGTCGTTTCAACGACAATCTGGAGCACAGCCTTCTCCCGAAGAGCCACCATGACTTCAGGTGATATTTTTGCACCATTGGCATTGTGTGCACCTACCGTTTAGTGCGTCCTGTGTTCTTAATAGTCTACAGGACCGATAGCTATCTTCTCAGTAACCAGCGCATACAGACCCCAGCGTGTCTTTCCACCACACCGTGAAATACCGGATATGGAACGAAGAATACACCTTTTCGCCACCGAAGGAACCAGCTTTGGACTTACCATAAACACAGACATTTCGAACCTTTGTGTGACTGCAACTGGAGTTCGCTATCCAAGCTTGGAGACCTTGGACCGCTAACGACCTAAGTATCCTGGAAAAGGTTCAAAGGCATGCAACCAAACTTGCTAGTAGACAGGGCTGATTAACCCACGAAACACGGTTGTCTAATCTTGATCTCTTACCCTTGAGTTACAGGCAGCTACGAGGTGACCTGATACAAACTTTCCGTATGACGTGCGGTCAGGACTGTTACTTCATGCCTGGAGATTCCTCCCAGTTAGCAAAAACCACGAAATTGAGAGGTCATCCATTTAAACTAGGTGTGAATTGAGCCAGACTGGACACACGAAAGTTCTTCTTCTCCAACCGCGTAATCGACTCTTGGAATTATCTGACTCAGGATGTTGTTATCTCCGCTTCAGTTGAAGTCTCTTAGAAGAAAATGGATCGGTATAGCAGCGCTTAATAAGATAACACCCGAATAATTTAGTCTTGTCCCTGTTGAATCGATATCTTATTATCACAATAATACTTGCTATATTTCAATACCATTTTTACAGAATATTTTAGTTAAAATTCATTACATATGCTTACTGATATTAAATCTCTCTCTTACGTGCTGATTGCTTGCACACAATTGCATATATTTATACCACTTTTAATATGTGAGTAGTCATTTGTGTATACTATTTTCTATTAGCCGACGGCTGCTTGTTAACCGCATGCAAATATATAAACCATCTCTTTTTGAAGTTTCTTAGCCACCTTGTAACCCATAGGGTGTTCAAAGGCATTTACTATCTTTCCCTTAATAAACTGAAATGAACTGAACGGAAAAAAATTGTGTTAATGTATCAGCCATCACCCGACACGGAATAAAGTGCTCCTCATATCACTGCCAACGGCCCCTAACTCAAAATCATGGACAAATTTGGCTAGTAAGGCAGCGCACTCTCATGCAGAATCAAAATCAACAACAAACGGGTGTATTAGGTCCGGAAAGCCAGTCAGGCCTTCGGCTTGTTACAGGACTCAGTGTAGAATCGTTACGGTCTCCATTCGAGCATCAAAATCAAGCCGTATAAAGGTATCGTCTTGACGACACTGCTGCGTGGAGCGGAGACCTGGATCACCAATCAAGCCAGGAGACTCAGTTACTTCAGCCTCATTTATCTCGAGAGAACACTAAACCTGAAGTGGCAGGACAGGATCCCCTATATAAAAGTCATGGAACGGACAGGAATCGTCAGAATCCACTCCATTCTGAGGCAACAGCAACTGCGGTGGAGCTGTCACCTCGTAAGTATGGACAGTGAGCAATTAAGCAACCAACTTTTCTGCGGAAACGAAGCAACGGGTGCTCGCCGACATGGAGGATGGAAGCGACGCTACAAGGGTGACCTGCGAACTTCCCGTAAAGATTTTCAAATTCATTCGGAGACCTGGGAGGACATTGCCCAGGTACGATCGGTCTGGGAAAAGCAATGAAGACTGGAGCAGCAATATATGAAGCCAAATGGATCGCCTCTACCAAAGCTTAAATAAGAACTAACAAGTTTCGAGCGCTTTGAATTCGCAGCATCAATACCCAACCCATTTCAAGATGCTCAGGCTTCCATCGAATATTCCCTGCATAACTCGACCTCATTGGACATCTCCGGACCCAGCGCAAAAGTAACCCAGCAACCTCACCTGCTGGCTCCGCAAACAACCTTATCGTCCCACCCTGCCACAAAAATCTTGACGTCTGTGACAATAACCACTGCCATCACCGGTGAACACTTTTCTTATGCCCTACCACCGTTGATCACCACCGTTCACGTCATCCATGCCACAACCTCAACGATGACGAAGGCAGGTACCGCCCATTTCCACCCCACCATCGGTGATGACAAGCCCGACGCCCAGTCAACCAATACACTCACCACCATGGACAACACCAGCAATGTGGACTCGAGTCCAACCTGTCACCATTGTAATCAACTATTAATCTCACGCAGAAAACTGGTCGGTAACCTGCGAATCTATCACCATGTGACCAGTGAACCAGTACCAGGATCACCGTCATACGTTCGCCGCCTCGGCCTTCATTACCAACACTAGCCACGCACATTTAGTTACCGCATGGTTCTATACGGCCACATGCATATCCACGACAGTGCAACTTAACGGAGCAGCTTAAGTTCTTTCGAAGACCCCAGCCACTACAACCTTAAGACCCGGTTCCGTATTACAAGAGAGAAGAAGTGGGATACCAGTTGGGAGGATGGTGTCTTCTGCACGGAAATGTTGGAGGAGTTGGAAGAAATTTGCTGCCGGAAGAGGACTCGTCCGACAGCCGCGAGCATTGCGTCCCAAGTGAGAGACAGTAGTGAAACCATGCTTGAGTCAGCCTCGATTGGGCTTGGCCGGTTAGGCTAACCGAGATTGGCCGTCACTGGCGTGCTCGTGCAAATAGTCGTGAGAGGTTCAGTATTAGAACATGCGCACTGGGTTGGACCACTACAAATGCACCAAAATATTGACGCGCCAAGCACACCTTGCCCATCCGACAGCTCTTCCATCGTCAGCAATACCAACCCCCAATCCACCAGCGTGGCTATCATGAACAGCATAACCATAAAAACCGCCTTTATAGCCCCAGATTACACTTCCCACATTACTCCCTCACATGGACAGCACATATAGGTCTGGTCACTCATTTACGAAGCCAGCGCACGTAGACTACGTGCAAAAGTGCCTGAAGCACCAACCTACACCCATCGTCATCATCTAAACTGTCCGCACTACTCTAACACATTCATACATCGCATGAGCCTATTCGGCCACCTGCGCCTCCATAAAACCTGCTGTACATCAGTGAAGACTAAACCAACGCACATTTCCCCATCAACACATGCCACACACACGAACATGTCCGATACCGCACATAACAAACACGAATTAAGCACCCTCACCTAATCGGGCAGTGTGTTCTTCAGCTTCTCCGTGTGGTCCTTCGCAATATGTGGTATCCGAGTCGTCTACCCCTTTGTGGGAAACCCTGGTGCATTACGTGTGGGGCCGGTCTTGTGTATAGCATGTGCAAATGGTCTGTTTTAGCTCTATCAGCCCCCTGTTCATGCCTCATCATCAGGTAGTAAACCGGCTCGGAGAATGAATGGATGCACGAGAAGAAGAAGAAAAAAAGAGATAGAGATGGACTCTTGACGCATTTTACTCAATAGGAACAATCTGGCGTGCTTGAGCTTATCACGGTTCGCTGAAAGCCGTGGCTTTGAAGGTTGCCAACTGACGATTCAAATCCGACCTCCCAGTCAATTCAATGTGTGTTTATATGGAGTGGCCGACTGGTTGACATCGAGTCAGACTGCGATGGCTCCTACTTAATCCAGCCTCTATACCACTCTCAAAAATGTGAGATGCGAACCATCCACCCATTTGTAGGAAATCTTTTTGACTTGTATTTGGGTGGCCAGGTCGTGAATGTGGTACGCACAGACGAGCTCTCCAGCTCTGTTAGTTACTGTGTCCAATCACCACATCAGATAACTGACCACCTCGGACAGTGGATCGGTGTCTGAGAGAGGGACACGAGAGTGAAGTCGAATATTTTAACGCATATTCCTTACTTTAAACAATTCGATGCGCTGGAATTTATCACGGCGCCATAAAAACGGTGGTTTGGAGGGCTGCCAACTGACGAGAAAAATCGATCCTTCTCTAAGGACGGAGAGTCAGAGTGCAATGACTCCTTCTTAATGTGTTCTTTATGGCATTACCAATAAGTTTCTTATCCGATCAGCTACCCCCATTCTTGCTGGGAGAAATGCTGGTTTCTGTGCGTGAACCAGGAAAGGGATGCTGGCACGCCTAGATGTGGTTTCCCGTCACGCTAGCCATCTATTCCCTTCTATTACATTCAGTCTTCTTGACTCTGTCTGGAAACTCGGCACAGGTGGGAAAAGAGAGGGTGCGAAAGATGCGTCATAAGTCTGCTCTTGCAATGAGTTGAAGTTACGCGCAAGTCAGCATGCCTGCGTCCACCTTGCAGTGGGACACACGGTGGATATCACGGGCAATGACGATTGAACTGTCAGACCGTTTTGTGCTTATGATTTTCAATATTTAATTCGGAAAGACTGGAAGTTGAGGAATTTTGGGCTAAATGCATATTATTCATTTATAAAATCCCATCTCAGGCCAGTACATAAGCTTATTCTTTCAAAGACCAGCAGTATGCCCCGAGGACCTCACATTTTTGGGAATAAGGTTTCCAGCGAATTGGTGATAAACTCTCACGCGCAAGTTATTTTTTTATAGCATGTTAGTTCGTAGTACTTGAGAACCAGATATTAAGTATGCTATCTTACATCAGCGTTAATGCAGGTTCTATTCTTTTATCTGAGGACGATAGTGTCGCAACTCCTGTGGCGAGTTTGGCGTCCTTTTATACCTGCGTTCAACCGGAAGGTCGATAACCCTGGAGATGGAAAGCCGAAGACAGAAAAGGTAAAGATTAAAAAAATATGTGGCTGTTTTATCATTAGGGAACCCCTGGCATACTGTCCTTTCTCAAAGCCTCCTCCTTCAAATGAATACAAATAAAGTCATCTTGTTCAAACAAAGCGCCTTTTTATTAATCCAAGTTGAACTGGACGTTAACTCTAGCTAGTCGGTTAAGAGTGCATTGAACCTTCTAACTCAGCCAACCTTCAACGTGACAAACAGCACTTCTTGGTATAAAATATGATTGATGCTGTGCATAGGATCCAAAAAGAAACCACCAAGCGAAGCAACAAAGTTTTGGGTTTGCTAAAATTAACTGGATTTAACCGATTCAGCAGGTCAAATCAATTGGTCAAATCTTTAAAAAAACATTTTTATCAGTTTTCAAAGGGTCGATGACTTTCGTGACCACGTTGATACCGCTTATGCTACTGTAATTAACTGGAATCCAAAAAAGACCCAGGAAAAATCCTAAACTGAACCGTCCTCCCCCACTCTATGGGATCGGACAGCGCCTATTAACAATGCGATGCAATACGAAGTAATCTGTTTATTTAAATCTCGCGGACCCTGAGTGAGATAAGAATTCCGCTTAAAGTAAATCAGGCAGGTAGTGTCAGCACCAAGACAGTTTACGCAACGATGCAATTAATAAAACCAGAAATAATAGGAAGAGGCTACAGCCCCCGGATACAAATACGTTTGTTGCGCCCTCCATCTGAATCTTATGCGCTGAATGGTGTCAAGTTTTTCAATGACCTGGACCTTGCTGCACCGGCCTATGGAATGAGAGTCTGTGTACAACGCTTTCAAAAAATCGGCTTCAACGAATGAACCCTAGACTCCACAGTAGACGCATTGAAAACTCAAAAAGGTGACTACTCGAACTAGTATGGCTAGTCAAGTATTTACCTTGAAATCATGCACCTCCACGTGTTTTGCAGACAGCCAGCTATTCTGTCGCATGGTAAGGCAGGGAATCTAAATATCGTTCTTTTAATAGGTAATATGCTGCGGATTAATGGGTGATAGCTGTTACACAGATAGTTTCGAAGTAGAAATGACTGCCAAATACCTTACTATAGGCCTGTCAAAAGGGTGGTTAGGACTTGACGGGTCTGTCAAACCCAGAATTGCAGATGTAAGGGGTAAGACTCGATATGGTTGACAAGACAGGTGTGTGTATGTGTGCGAGGTGTAGAGGTATTAGGTAGTGGTAGCACCACACAAATAGCATTTGGTCGCTCCATTTATCTCGCGCAGGTTTTGAATGCTCCTGTGGCCGCCTCTAACTTTTACCCAACTCTCCCCTGTGGCTCCTCGTATCTGGGCTCCTACCAGCGGCCACACCCCGCGCAACCGTCACGACCGGTGCGCTAAACAAGGTGAGGGTCTCCTGTGTTATGTGTGCCTCCACACCCGGTATGTCTGACTCCCGAACTTCCCACTTCCCGCCTCTCAAAAAGTCCTACGGTGGGTGCAACAGCAACCCCATAGGCGGCCCAGGCTAACCATGACCTAAAGTGGAGTTCGGCAGCCGTCTGGGATCTTCGAGCAGCCCTA